>JAABKJ010007545.1:192114725-192632390 GCA_011634705.1 Andricus grossulariae
CAAGTAAATTTCCCTAGACCAGAACTAGATTAATTCAGATTATTTTTGGATTGCGCTGGATTACAATTGGATTTTTTATATTATAAATGGGTTACCCTGGATTAGAGTGGATAATTTGGATTACTTGAAATAGTTCGAATTTCCTGTATCACAAGTAAATTTCCCTAAATTCAAACTGGAAAAACTCAGATTATTATTGGATTTTTCTGGATTACAATTGGATTTCTCTGGATTATAGATGGATTACGCTGGATTAGGGTGAATTATTTCGATTACCTTAAATACTTCAAATTTTCTGGATCACAAGTGAATTTCCCTAGATTAGAACTAGACTAACTCAGATTATTTTTGGATGACTCTGAATTACAATTGGATTTTTTCGATTATGAATGGATTACGCTGGATTACAGTAAAAAATTCAGATTACCCGAAATACTTCGAATTTCCTGTATTACAAGTAAATTTCCCTAGACCAGAACTAGATTCATTCAGATTATTTTTGGATTGCGCTGGATTACAATTAGATTTTTTCTATTATAAATGGGTTACCCTGGATTAGAGTGGATTATTTGGATTACTTCAAATACTTCGAATTTCCTGTATTACAAGTAAATTTCCCTAAATTCAAATTAGAACAAACCAGATTGTTATTGAATTTTTCTGGATTACAATTGGATTTCTCTGGATTATAGATGGATTACGCTGGATTAGGGTGAATTATTTGGATTACCTTAAATACTTCAAATTTTCTGGATCACAAGTGAATTTCCCTAGATTGGAACTAGATTAACTCAGATTATTTTTGGATGACTCTGAATTACAATTGGATTTTTTGTATTATGAATGGATTACCCTGGATTACAGTAGATTATTTAGATTACCTGAAATACTTCGAATTTCCTGGATTACAAGTAAATTTCCCTAGACCAGAACTAGATTAATTCAGATTATTTTTGGATTGCGCTGGATTACAATTGGATTTTTTCCATTATAAATGGGTTACCTTGGATTAGAGTGGATTATTTGGATTACTTGAAATAGCTCGAATTTCCTGTATTACAAGTAAATTTCCCTAAATTCAAATTAGAACAACTCAGATTATTATTGGATTTTTGTGGATTACAATTGGATTTCTCTGGATTATAGATGGATTACGCTGGATTACGGTGAATTATTTGGATTACCTTGAATACTTCAAATTTTCTGGATTACAAGTGAATTTCCCTACATTAGAAGTAGATTAACTCAGATTATTTTTGGATGACTCTGAACTGCAATTGGATTTCTTGGATTATGTATGGATTACCCTGGATTACAGTGGATTATTTAGACTACCTGAAATACTTCGAATTTCCTGGATAACAAGTAAATTTCCCTAGATTAGGACTAGATTAACTCAAATTATTAGTGGATTATGCTGGATTACAATTGGACCACTCTGGATTAGAGCTGGATTGCTCTGTATTATGAATGGGTTACCCTGGATTAAAGTGCATTATTTAGATAACCTGAAATGCTTCGATTTTCCTGGATAACAAGGAAATTTTCCCAGATTAGAACTAGCTTAACTCAGATCATTAGTAGATTACGCTGGATTACAATTGGATTTTTTAGATTATTATTGGGTTACCCTAGATTACAGTGGATTATTTGGATTGCCTGAAATACTTCAAATTTTCTGGATTACAATTGAATTTCCCTAGATTAGAACTGGATTAGCTCAGATAATTAGTGGATTATTCTGGATTACAATTGGATTGCTCTGGATTACGGATGGATTAACCTAGATTACAATGAATTATTTGAAGTACCTGAAATACTTCAAATTTTCTTGATTACATGTGAATTTCCCTAGATTAGCACTAGATTAACCCAGGCGAATAATGAATTAATCTGGATTATAGGTGGATTGCTCTGGATTATAAATCGATAACTCTGGATTACAGTGGATAATTTGGATTATCCGAAATACTTCTAATTTCCTTGATTACAAATGGATTTTCCTAGATTAGAACTAGATTAACTCAGAATATTAGTGGATTATCCTGGATTGCAATTGGATTTCCATGGATCATCAATAAATTACCCTGGATTACAGTGGATTATTTGGACTGCCTGAAATACTTCAAATTTTCTGGATTACAAGTGAATTTCCCTAGATTAGAACTAGATTAACCCAGATAATTAGTGGATTATTCTGCTGAACAGTTGGATTGTTCTGTATAATAGATGGATTACGCTGGATTATGGTGGATTATTTGGACTTCCTGAAATACTTTAAATTCTCTGGATTACAAGTGAATTTCCCTAGATTAGAACTAGATTAACTCAGATTATTTTTGGATTACGCTGGATTACAGTGGATTATTTGGCTTACATGAAATACTTCGAATTCTCCGTATTACAAGTAAATTTTCCTAGATTAGAACTAGAGTAACTCAGATTATCACTGGATTATTCTGGATTACAATTGATGTATGAGTATATTACGCCTGATCTCAAGAGGATTACTCTGGATTACAATTGGATTTCTCTGAATTATAAATATATTACGCTGGATTACAGTGGATTATTTGGATTACCTGAAATACTTCGAGTTTCCTGGATTACAAGTAAATTTCTCTAACTTAGAACTAGAATAACTCAGATTATTAGTGGATTATTATGGATTAAAATTGGATTTGTCTGGATCATGAATGGATTACCCTGGATTACAGTGGATTATTTGGATTACCTGAAATACTTCAAATTTTCTCGATTACAAGTGAATTTCCCTAGATTAAAACTAGATTAACTCAGATTACTAGTGGACTATATTGGATTACAATTGGATTTCTCTAGATCATAAATGGATTATCCCATATCACAGTAGATTATTTGGATCACCTGAAATACTTCGAATTTGTTGGATTACCAGAGAATTTCCCTGGATTAGAGCTAAATTAACTCATATTATTAGTGGATTATAATAAATTACATTTGGCTTGCTCTGAATTATAAATAAATTACTCTGGATTACAGTGGATTATTTGGGTTAACTGAAGTACTCCGAATTTCCTGGATTACAAGTGAATTTCCTTAGATTAGAACTAGTTTGACTCAAATTATTCGTGGATTATTCTGGATTACAATTTTATTGCTCTGAATTATGGATAATTTACCCTGTATTACAGTGGATTATTTGGATTACCTAAAATACTTCGAATTTCCCTCGATTACAAGAGAATTTCCCTGTATTAGAACTAGATTAACTCAGATTATTAGTGGATTACTCTGGATTATATGTGGATTGGTCTAAACTATTGACGGATTACTGTGGATTACAGTGGATTATTTGAATAACCTGAAATACTCTGAATTTCCTAGATTACAAGTGAATTTCCCCTAGATTAGAACTAGATTAACTCATATTATAACAGGATTATTCTGGATTACAATTATATTGCGCTGGATTATACATGGATTACCATGAATTACAGCGGATTATTTGGATTACCTGAAATGCTTCGAATTTTCCTGGATTACAAGTGAATTTCCCTAGATTAGAACTAGATTAACTCAGATAGTTAGTGGATTGTTCTGGATTACAATTGGATTGCTCTAGATCATAGACGGATTACCCTGTATTACCCTGGATTACCAGTGAATTTCCCTAGATTAGAACTAGATTATTCTGGATTACAATTCGTGTATAATTATATTACGCCTGATTTCAAGAGGATTACTTTGGATGATCTGGATTACAAGTGGACAACAGCTGATTACACTGGATAACTTGTATCACACCGGATCAACAGTTTGGATAACTGAGCAGTCCTGCGATTTATCAGAGCCCCCCCTGCCCCCTATGCTGACCTTTATTTTGATCTAGACGATGACCTTCAAGGTCATTTCAAGTTCAACTTTTTTTCTTAATGGAAAGCCTCTTTTTCACATCGGCAATCGATAGAGTGGTAAATTTTAGTTCAAGTACGTACCCAGATCATACATAGGTACACTGTAACATTGAAGGTCACTCTAAGGTCATGTAAACTTAAACGAAGTCTGCATACTTCTGGGAATAGAAGCTTTTCAAATTTTTTTCGTGAAGATCAATGTTACTAACTTGAACAAGGCGTATTTAGTAGTGACCTTAAGCATGACCTTGACGATGACCTTCGGGGTCATTTCCAGGTCAATATTTTTCTCATTGGAAAATTCTTCATGAACCTGGGCATGACCTGGGTACATATTTGAAGGTAAAATTTCCCGCTCTATCGATTGTCGATGTGATTAAGGGGGTGACCTTTTCAAAAAAATTTGACCTTGAAATGATCTTGAATGTCATCGTCAAGATCCAAACAACCCAGTCTCGAAATTCGAAACTATATCCAAATAACCATCTTGAATCCCATGCATTCTCTCAGGAGGATCAATCACGAATACTCTCTCCTTCGAACTCTAATTTTGTGCAATCGTGATTTTTGTATTTTCTATTTTGTTTGTGGTATTTTTCATTCTGCATTTTGCAACTGGTTTGAAGCCACTTTTCTCTCACGAGGCATAATAAGCTCTTCTGGCCTCGTAGCCTACATTCGCTTTGTTCGAATGCTTCTTCCTAACACCACCACTCAGGGTGATCATACCCCATCATCCAGAGTCTGATGATTACCGATTTTTGATCCCTCTCTTCGATTCAAGGAGTCAGAAATTACAAGGATTCAGAGCCAGTGGAAGTGGGAAGGGGTGTCTACTTTTCCAGATTTATGGTGGATTTTGCTTGAAGCGACTAAAGAGAGAATTAGAGACGGAGGTTGAAGGTATCTTGTAATAGATCAGAATTGCAGCATGGTTGCAACTCACGGCGTGAGGATCATGTTTGCAGGAGTCTCATGACATACTCGATGCAATAAAACATGACAGCTTCTGGTTGTGAAATCCATTGAGGCTCGTTTCGTGTTATGTTGGCATTGCTTGATAAGGAAAATGTCAGTAGGCGCAGAAGTGGCACCCGGTGGGCAAAATGGATAAGATGACATAGAGTAGATGATTGCAATTAAAGAAGAACTGGTTTCATTTGCTGATAAAAATCCTATCAGTCTTTTATTTAAAAAAAAAGCCTCAACATGATGAACAAAACTGTCCATGCAGGTAGGACAAAAATAATAAACCTCAGCAACAAACCCATGTAAACGGACATCTGATGTCATAGCATCTGACACCTGACGTCTAGCAACATCAAGAACAGATGAAACATCAAGAACCGCCTCTAGAATCAACCCACAGCGACGGTTAAAAACAATGTTGATCAACAGATAATGTCGACCCTATGAACGATCAATAACTGCTACCAATGTTATCAAATCAAAAAATATCAAAAATCTTATCAATAGTTGATAACAATTCCAAGCAACAACCCCCAGTAAGGGAGAATTTCAAAAACCCACCAGATCAGACATCATTTCATTGATCTGATATTAATACCGTTAAGAAGAATGTTGAAAAGGAGAGCTTTCTCTTGAATAATCGGTTTAGATACTCTGTATCTCGCTTGCTTAAATGATTTGAAGACAGCGGCATA
Source organism: Andricus grossulariae (assembly GCA_011634705.1). Classification (NCBI taxonomy): domain Eukaryota; kingdom Metazoa; phylum Arthropoda; class Insecta; order Hymenoptera; family Cynipidae; genus Andricus; species Andricus grossulariae. The sequence goes on from JAABKJ010007545.1 coordinate 192,120,286, forward strand.
CAAAAACATCAATATTTTGCAACCATGTTTGCATACACGAAACAGTTCCGAAAAACCCACTTCAAATGGGAAGCACGCACTTTTGCGTCTAGCGCATAATGCATTGCGCAGTTTCATAATCGAAAATACGAAGAAGTTATAAGCTTTTTCCTTTCTTTCACTTTTTTCTTCCGTTATATTTTTGTTTTTGATTTAGCTATGCAAACTATTTTTGACAACAAGAACGAAGAATCAAAGAAAAAAGATGGATAAAAAAGAATCGTGGATAACAACTGCAAGCAACAAGACCCAGTAAGGGAAAATTTAAAAAACCCACTAGATCAGACAACATTTCATTGATCTGATATCATTATCGTTAAGAAGAATGTTCAACCTGCTCACGTACTTTAAACATTTTCGGGCTGTTCAACATCTCGTTCAAAAGGAGAGCTTTCTCTTCAATAATCGGTCCAGATACTCTGTCTCTCACTTGCTTAAATCATTTGAAGACAGCAGCATCCAAAAACTTCAAAAATGGGAAGCACGCACTTTTGCGTGTAGCGCATAACGCATTGCGCAGTTTCATAATCAGACATACGAAGAAGTTATAAGCTTTTTCCTTTTTTTGTCACTCCTTTCTTTAGTTATAGTTTTGTTTTTGATTTACATATAAAAAACTATTTTTGACAAAAAGAACAAAGAATCAAAGAAAAAAGATAGAGAAAAAAAATTGTCAAATGGGAAGCACGCACTTTTGCGTGTAGCGCATAATGCATGGCGCCGTTTCATAATCAAACATACGAAGAAGTTATAAGCTTTTTCATTTTTCTGTCACTTTTTTCTTTTGTCATATTTTTGTTTTTGATTAAAATATAAAAACTATTTCTCTTGAAGAATCGGTCTAGATACTCTGTCTCTCGCTTGCTTAAATCATTTGAAGACAGCAGCATCCAAAAGCTTCGAAAATGGGAAGCACGCACTTTTGCGTATAGCGCATAATGCGTTGCGCAGTTTCATAACCAGACGAACGAAGAAGTCATACTCTTTTTCCTTTTTTTGTTACTTTTTTCTTTAGTTATATTTTGGTTTTTGATTAACATACAAACATTATTTTTGGCAGCAAGAATGGTCGATAACAATTTCGAACAACAAACCCCAGTAAGGGACAGAAAATTTATATTTTTCAATAAACATTCAGCCACTTGTCGAAAAATTATCTACTTTTTAGGAGATTCAACAATTTTGTTAGAAAGATTTTTTTGTTGTTAAAAATTCAACCATTTTAGTAAAAAATTTGTTCAGTTGGTAAAAAATTTAACTATATTCTTGAAAATTGTTTTTCTTTAAATTAAAAACTAGTTTCTTCAACTGAAAATTTAACTATTCCAATTTTGGTTGAAAAATTATGCTTTTTAGTTAAGAATTAAACTACTTGATTAAAAGTTGAACTACTTACTAAAAATTCCTTTTTCTGATTGAAGATTCTTGATTTTAGTAAAATATGGTTTGGTTGAAAATTTAACTATTTTGTTGCAAAATTTGTGTTTTTGTTGAAAATAAACTTTTTCTTAAACTGAAAATTCGACAATTTCATTTTTCGTTTCAATTTGTCTTTCTTAGTTGAAATTGAACTATTTTGGGAAAATTAGTTTTTTCTTTTGGTTCAAATTGATTTTGTTAATTAAAAATTTAACTATTCTATTTTCTATAGTAAATTTGTCTTTTTTTATTTAAAATTTTATGTATCTTGTTCAAAAGTCATTTTTAGTCGAAAATTAATCTCCTCAATTGAAAATTCATGATTTTGGTTGGAAATTTAACTATTTAGTAACAAATTAATTTACTTTGTAGTGAATTTAACGATCATGTTAAAAATTTATGTATTGTTTGAAAATTTAACTGTTTTTTTTTTTCAAATATCGTTTTCTTATATTTTCTTTGTGAAAAGTTAATTTTTGAACTGAAAATTTAACTATTCCATTTTTGGTGGAATATTGATATTTGTGAGTTGAAAATTGGTATTTTTTAGTCGAAAATTAAACTATTTAGTTGAAAATTCATGTATTTTTTTAAACTTTGTCTTTTTCAATAGAAAATTATCATTCTTTGTCAAGAATTCATTTTTTTTTCCGAAAATTCAACTATTTTGGTAGAAAATTAATATTTTTGGAGAAAATTTAACTAAATTCTTAAAAATTGTCTTTTTGAGTTGAAACTTTAACTACTTGATTAAAAGTTGAACTACTTTGTTCAAAATTTATTTTCTTGGATACTTGATTTTAAATAAATATGATTTGGCTGAAAATTAAACTATTTTGTTGAAAAATTCGTCTTTTGGGTTGAATAATAATTTTTTTTCAACTAAAAATTTAACTATTTTACTTTTTATGAAAAACTATTATTTTTCATTGAAAATTCATGTTCTGAATCTACTTCGTTTAAAATTAGTATTTTGAAAATGATTTTCATCAAATAAAAATTTAACTGTTTCCATTTCCATCGGAAATTAATCTTTTCTAATTGAAAATGCAACTATTTGGTTGAAAATTCATGTTTTCAGTTAAAAAATTTTTTTTTGTAGAAAATTAATTTTTTGGGTTGAAATCATTAAATTTTTTGTTGAGAATTAATTTTTCGAACTAAAAAATTAACTATTTTATTTCTGATTTAAAATTTACCTTTTTTAGTTGAAAATTCGAGTATTTGTTTTAAAGTTTAATTTTTTCATTTGAAAATTTAACTATTTGGTAGAAAGTTCATGTATTTTGTTGATCATTCTTTTTTGGCGGAAAATTAATCTTCTTGGTTAAAATAATATTTTTGTTTAAGAATAAATCTGCTTTGTAGAAAACGTAACAATTTTGCTAAAATGTCATTTTTTGGTTCAAGATTTTTAATTTTAGTTTAAATTTCATTTCTTTAGTTGAGAATTTAACTATATTGTTGAAAAAAAATTTTTTTTTTGAAAATGTAGCCATTCCATTTCTTGTTGAAAAGTGATATTTTGAATTAAAAAGTAATCTCTTCTAGTTGAAAATTCAACTGTTTGTTAAAAAATTCATATATTGAGATTTAGTGCGAATCATGTGACGAATCGCAGCCAATCCCCTTGAAACAATTTTCGTGCAATTATTCCTATTCTATTTTTCCAATTCTACGCAATGGAAACCCAATTACTTCTAGGGCCCCATGGTATTGATAATTCATTTGCAAAATATTATGCGTATATAAAATGAAATGAATTTTTTTGATAATTATCACTAATTTTTTATATAATATAATATAATTTTCCAATCTAACTTTTCAGGCATTAATTCAGCATAAAATCGTTGATATTGCGCTTGAGCTATTATGGAGAAAACCCCATCAAGTGTATTCATTCTCGATCGTCCAGGCGCGAATGAAACGAAAATATCAGCGTAGCCAAAAAGGAATCAAGAGTTCGGTCGAAGTTGAACCGTATCGAAATATGAGTGCGTGCAAAAATGGGTTAGCCCACGCGCTACGGGGAAGAACGAGTTAAATCTTTAACTCGTTTTTGCTCTAGCGCGTGGCATAATTCGTTCTTGCGCGTAGAAATAATCAACCCACTCTTGCTCCGACTCTTTTCTTAGTCCGCTTTTGCTATCAGCCCCTCATAGAATTAAAGGGTAAACGTACTGATGCTGAACGCGTTAAAATAGATTTTGAAACTACGCAAAACGTAATAGAGTCACTAGTTAGTGACAGAGAAGTCGATTCCGAATACGCGGAAAGAATTGAATTTGAGGACCGTCTTTCTTACTTAACTGCTCAGGCAGAACGAATTCTTAGAGAAAAGGAACCGATAATTCCAATCGATTATCCCGCATCATCGTCTCGCGATTCTTATAATATCGGTAGCATAGCAAGCCTTCAAGAAAATATACAAATCTCAGCACCTACACGGGTGAAATTTAACGAAAATAAAATTAATCTGAAATTACCTGCGATAAATTTACCCAATTTTAGCGGTGCATACGAAAAATGGCCAGGTTGTAGTGATATTTTCAAATCATCTGTTCACAAGGATAGCAGATATACTAATTCTCAAAAGTTCGTATACCTTCAATAGTGCTTAACGGGAAAAGCCGTGGATAAAATTGAATCGCTGGAAATGACTGATGCTAATTATCAAGTTGCGTGGAATATATTAGAGAAATATTATAACGACCCGGCGGCCGTTATCAATAATCATGTTAAAGCATTTTTTGATTTATCACATTGTCAAAAAACTTCCGCAAACACTTTAGGCGATCTCTTAAATCAAGTAACGAAACATTATCGAGCATTCGGAGCTTTGAAGAAACCATTTTTGGAAGCATTTCCCATTTTTGCAATAACTTCCAAACTTGATCCGCAAACGCGTCTTAAATGGAAAGAGCACATTCAAGGCAATAATTCTCCAACAATCGAATTATTGCTTGAGCTTTTACACTGCCGCGAAAAATTGCTAGAAACTAATAAGTCTTCCTCGCGAAACGGAAGAAGTGAGAAAAACGTATTACATCGCAACGACAGACTATATCGAGATAATAATAAACACTTATATCAAGCACAGGCTAATCGGGAAATGTCGTATGCAACGCAATATCAAGCGATCTGCAATATCTGTAAAGGCTCACATATTGCGCAAAATTGTGAAAAACTCTTAACCGCTAACTTACAAGAACGTATAGAAATCGCCAAAAATCTAAAGCTTTGTTTTAATTGCCTCAGAACTTACCATATCGTAGAAAACTGTAAAGCGACGGCATGTAGGACGTGTAATAAAAAACACCACACTCTTTTACATCGAGAAGGTAATGCTTCACAGCCAACTTTAAACGCAAATTTAGCATGTTTACATAATTCCGTATCTTCTCAAGTATTGTTATCAACAGGGATTATCAACGTCTTAGATCACAAAGGTTACCCTCACGTATGCAGAGCCCTTCTCGATAATGGCTCGCAAGTTCATTTCTTAACCGAAAGAATGGCTGCAAAATTAGGTCTTAGTTCAAACGAAATCGAAATCCCACTCGGTGGCGTGAATCAAATGAGCTCAAGCATTAGCAAAATAACACGTACAACGATCCAATCCCGTCTAGATGCCTTTTCCGAAGATCTAACTTTCCTTATTACTCCAGAAATCAATTCCTTTGCGCCTAGTGAGCCTATAAATCGAGCTGACCTCAAAATTCCATCGAATTTCCATCTAGCGGATCCAGAGTTTTATAAACCTAGAGAAATTGACGCTATAATCGGTGCGGAAATTTTTCTGTAATTGCTTTGCAATGGTCAAATAACTTTAGCTAACAAAGACGCGATATTACAAAAAAACTAAATTGAGATGGATATTGGGCGGAAAAACATCTGAATCTACATTTCCAAACGCAGCTAGGTGCAATTTATCCTTGAATCTTTTGAATCGAAATATAAACAAATTTTGGGAATTAGAACACTGTCCTCAAGCGAGTCGATTATCAAAAGGAGAAATTGCATGCGAAGAGTATTACGAAAAACACTTTTCGCGATCAAAACTCTGGGAAATATTGCGTCAAACTTCCATTCAAGGAAAATGAGCCTGTTCTCGGTGAATCCTACTCAACTGCTTTAAAACGCTTATACGCTACTGAAAGGTCCTTTGACAAAAACCGCAGCTTAAAGAACCTTATATCGACAATCTAAACTCATATATAGAAAGCAATCATATGTCTGAGATAAACTCTGATTCAATGCATGACGGTTATTTTTTACCACATCACTCGGTAATTAAAAAATCTAGTCTCACAACGAAGGTGAGAGTAGTTTTCGATGCACCGTCGAAAACTTTAAACGGAAAATCACTAAACGACTCACTTATGGTGGTCCAAATATTCAAGAAAAGCTTTATCCACTTCTTATTCCGTTTCGATCACATACTTACGTGTTAACCGCCGATATCGAAAAAATGTTTTGTTAAATCGAAGTACATCCAGATGATCGAAAATATCTCAAAATCTTGTAACGAGAAAATACAGCTCAACGTGTAAACATCTTCACACTAAATACAGTCACTTTCGGGACTGCACCTGCGTCATTTTTAGCTACAAGAACACTCGTACAGCTGGAAAACGATTGAGACAATTTTTATCCACATGCATCCATAGCTTTAAAGGAAGATTTTTACGTGGATGATCTCGTCTCGGGCGCGGAAACTTGCGAGCAAGCAAAACAATTAATCAGCGATTTAATTGAAATTATTGAGTTTCAAAGATTTGAAGAGATTTTCAAATATTTCTTGCAACTCATTTGTGATTCGCCATGAATTCTTATTAATTGATCCTGAATTATTTAAATTTTTTTTTAGTTCTTCTACATTCTCTAAATTATACTCAATTGAGTGGATTTGAAAAAACTTTTTCTTTAATTCATCATGAAGTATAAATTCTCTTTAATTTTTATAAACTCATTTCAAACTTACACAATTCATTTGATTTTTTCATATTTTGAATTATTTTGAATTCACTTGATTGTTTTTTTATTATTCTTAAGTTACTCTAATTTATCCTAAAGTCTTTTAACCGAACCTTGAATTCTTAGGCTTTTCATCAAATTCTTTTAATTTCCCTTGAATTTTTCTAGGATCATTTCATAGTTACTGAATACAATGATGACTTTTCATATTCTTGAATTTTTTTAATTCATTTTAATTGTTTTTTTAAATGCACTGAATGTTCACGAATTGAATTGAATTCCTTTCGTTTAACTTAAGTTCCTCTAAATTCATTCCCATTCCACAAAAATCAATGGAATTTTTTTAATGCAAACAATTTTCACATTCTCATCGGAGAAAGTATTAGATTTGTGTCCCCCCCCCCCGTTTTTGTCAAACGCCCACGCTTTAAGACCTTCTGAATCCGAAAAACAGGTTTTCGTGAATGTATCTGTCTGCCTGTGTGCCACTCTTTTCAATATTTGAAAATTCTCTGTGCGTCAATTCGTGGTACTCAAAAAGACGAAGAATTTCTTGTAATGACTTTTTTCATAAGAAAAAATACCAGAGTTATAGCATTTACACAAATTAAATAAACAAACGAAAATCAAAATTGTAAGCCAAATAACACCAATCTCCAATGTTTATATTCCCTGTGGATTTTAATCAAGTTTGGAGTTTGGAGTTTCTCTTTCCGCTGGAGAGGGGATGAAGGTAGCAGCGTGTGAATTGCTTGAACGAGCGACTTCCTCCCTCTCTGATCGGCCAGTTCTATTTTGACCTTTGTGAGGATTATTGAAATTTATCCAGTTTCTTAGTTTTGCTGACACTGACGTAATTTTTCTTTCTGCACAGTTTAGTCAATGAGTGTCAATTTTCGTTGCTACCTTCGATTTTTGTGTGACTAATTTTGTGAAGTGATTTTCTCGACTCGATCGTCTTCTGGTGTTGCGGGAAGTGACGAGTCGGAAGACTTATACCTCCAGTTGCGTCGGGATCGATTGTTCTGGAAGAAAAACCGTGGTCGTCACACCCGGAGCCTGCATTTGGCCTAATTTTCCAACCAAACCAAAACAATTTTTTTGGTTGCAATTAAGATGACCTGTGTGTCGGATTCGGCGATTCAAGCTCGGATGTAAAGTTCATATGGTCCTGAAATCGAAGTACATTAAATCGAATCAATATTGGCGGGAATTCAAGTAATTAAAACCCATTAGTCATGTGCAGATTGCAATTGTCTTGAGTTGTAATTTGGACCCTTTTTTTCGGTCGATTGACGTAGCATTAAACTGAGAGTGTGCTGATCCCTCGCTCCCCCACCCCGGCAGTAAGGATTTCATAAACACAAATTTTGACCGAACAAAAAATAATGATACATAAAAAATTCCATTTTGCGGCCAAACTATGAAAGATACGACAGGTGATGAATTGACAAAAATCATGCACTAAAAAAATATCTACAAATTTTCTATTCATCACTCTTAACATGAAGCGTAGTTTTTATTTTATTTGTAAAAAACATTAAAAAGAAAAAAATTAAATTTCTCGAAAAACGACAAAGGCTACGAAAAAAAACAATTCGACAAAAGTTATTTGCCCAAAAAGGATATACAAAATTGTTATTAATCATTTTCAGATAGGACGAGTATATTTTCTTTCACACAAGAGATCTCATATAACAGTAGTTTCGGGGGGTGCCTCGCACTGACCTTGCTTGTAAAGCGGTACCCTCGAAACGTAAACCGTCAGGGCCCCCTGAACCGTTTCCATAATATTAGACAATATACTCAACTGAGTACTCGTGCACTTTTGGCCCTTCCGAGACAAGAATTGTAACCGTCTCTCTCCCTGCCCGCTGAGAAACTGCGTGGGCCAGCAGTTCTAGGAATTGGTAAATCGGATGCCCTTCTATGTGAGCTCTTAGGTAATACTTATTATGTTTTACATATATAAATTAATTTTGGTCAAAATTGAAAATTGCGCATACAAAATGGCGGGTGAAAATGGTAGAAACAGAACTGATTTGACTCAAAATTTCTAATGTGGAGTTTTCTGGGTTGCTGCTTTCAAATCCAAAGTAAAAATTAAAAATGGCGGATCTCATACATGGCAGATCGAAATGGTGAAAAAAAACCCGATTTTAAATTACTTGGAAATACAAGAATTATAAGAATAGACAGTGAATAAAAAAACTCAGAGGAATACAAGTAAATGGAAAGGGATTGAGTGGGAGTCAACATATTTTCCATGTTCATTAAGAGAATTTACCAAAATACGAAATGAATTCAGAAAAATACCAAACAATTCGAAGAATAAATGTGCTCCACTTTGATAATTAGAAAAGTAGATAATGAATCACTACACTATATTGTATTGGATGGCTAAATAAGTAAATTCTCTTGCCTCAGTTGGCCGGATCAAGGCTTATCTTACCTTTGTTGACCCCGATTTTAAAGTCTCAAAAACTCAAAAGAAAGTGCGGCTTATATGCGTGTATATACGGTAAAAGAATTCAAAACAATTCAATGAATTCACAGAATTGGAAAGAATTCCATTTTTGAATAAAACCATTGAGAAGATTTCAAAGGGCGCGAAAGAAATCAATGATTTCAAAAGTATTCAAAGAAGCTGAAAGTATTCCAAGAATGCAAAATTATTTAAAAAGTTAACAGTATTCAAAGAATCCAAATGAATTCTTAATTTCAAGTCGTTAATTATAATGTTATGTAAGTTTAGTGTTACAGTACTCGTGATAGTCCGAATAATCATATAACTTGGTTATAAATTGAATGTATTGTTAAAAAATTTGTTGAAAGTAACATTTAGAATTGACATCCATTTATTTTTAACATTTAATAATTTGACATGGAATCTCAATGAATTCAAAGTACACTTGGACTTCAATTTTACCAAATTCGATTTATGCCTCCCAAGAATTGCACCTCGCCGCGATTTTGGATGAGAGGATCTGCGGGGGGATGTTCCGTGGTCACTTATGCATGGCAAAACAGTAGCATAGCGATTAAGCGCAGTACCCCAACGGCCTAGCTGGAAAACTGCGTCACGTTGCGCCACATTGTGTAAGTTCACTCTCAGTGTTCACACGGCCCTGTCTATTAACGTTCGGAGATCCTCATTCGAAGCCGAAAGTCAGAATCAAAACCGTGCATAAATTGAAGTCCGAGTGTAGAAAAAAAAAAGAAAATTTTAGTCACAGATACTGGGACTAAGATCAAGATTACTGTGACGTTTACTAGATTACTTAAATTTTGAATTGAAAGAATTTAACCAATTTTAAAGAATTCATTTGAATTCTTTATTTTAATTTGTGAATTGTAATCTTAAGTAATGCTTAATTATTTAACCTAAAGCATCAAGAAGAATCCAATGAACTCAAAGAATTCAAACAATTCTTAAGTAATAAAAGAATCCTAAAGAATTCCAAGAATTCCAGTGAATTTTTCATAATTTTAAGTTGTGAATCTTAATCTTAAGTTTTACCTAATTTTTAAATTTAAAGAGTTCAAAAAATTTTATAGCATGATAACAATTTAACAGATTGCAAAGAATTTAAAAGTATTCAAAGAATTAAGAAAAGTCTAAAAGTTGTCCAAGAATTCCAAAGAGGTCACAAATATTAAAGAATTAAAAGAATTCAAAAGAATTCGAAGAATTCAAAGAATCCCAATATATTCAAAGAATTCAAATGAATTATTCTTAATTTTAAGTAGCAAATATTAATGTCAAGTAATACTTAATTTTTGAATACAAAAAAATGCAAAGGATTTAAAACAATTTGAAAGAATTTTAAAGAAGTCAACGAATCCAAAAGTATTAAAAGAATTGGAATGACTTTTTAATTTTAGGTTGTTGCGTTTCATTTTAAGTAATACTTGATATTTTAATTTGAAAAACTAAAAAAAATTCAAACAATACAAAGAATTCAAAAGAGTTCAATTAATTCAAAAGAATTCAATAGAATTCAGAATAATTCAAAAGAATTCAAAGAATTCAAATGAATATAAAAGAATTCAAATTATTTCAAAAGATATCAAATCAATTCAAAAGAATACAAATTAATTCACATAATGAGGAAGCATTCAAAGAATTCCGAAGATTCAAAAGAATCCAAAGAATTAAAAAGATATCAAATGAATTCAAAAGACTTTCAAACAATTCAAAGAATTCAAATGTATTCAAAGAATGAAATGAATGCACCAGATTGCAAATAATTCAAAAAGGTACACAGAATTCAAGCGAATTTAAAGAATTCAAAAGAATTCAAGAGGATTCAAGAGAGTTCAAAGAATTTAAAAGAATTCAATGAATCCAAAAGTATTTTAGGAACCATAAAAAACATGTTCTACAGTTTGACAAATGGAAAGCTAGAGGGTGTTTGAGGGCGTTTGCCTTCCTTTGTGAGTAAGAATGATTAATACAGTTTTGGTAAAGAAATAAAATAAATTTAAAGCATATAAATTATAAATTCATTTCAAATACGTAATTTTTGGTCAAGTAATAAGTGATCCTTCTTTTGCAAATTGAAGAATTTTAAACGGATTCAGAAAAATTAGAAAGAATTTAAAAGGCTTACAAATTCATCTTTTTTGGTTAAAAATGAAGCTTAGGTTGAAAAATGTGACTGAAAAACCTTTTTTGGTTGAAAATTCAACTATTTTGTTAAAAGGTCATCTACTATTTTGTTGGAAATGCAATATTTTTACTTGAAATTTTCAGAATTAAAGGCGTTTCAAAATAAATCATACAAAAAGGTATTTTGTCCGAAGTTGGAAATATTTCATGCCCTGATACTTACAATTGTTTTAACACATTACCGAATTTGAACATTTCCGACAGAAAATTACCGAATTATAAAATACCCGAACTAGAAAATTCCAGAATTGTAAAGTTCCCGAATATGAACAACTAACACATTTTTTCATTGGAAAAATTATTTGTAATATAATTTTGATTGAAAGAACAAGAATGAAAATGAAAATATCTGGCACTTACTTAGACGCTTATATCTAATTCCACCTAAGAATGAAGCCTCAGCTCATACTTTCCCGTCTAATGATTTATTAAAAGCATTCAAGAATCTACCATCGTTTAACCCCTCAAACTCTGGTATATCCCTCACAGCAGCTCAGGAATGCTCGACTTTTCGAGATACTGATTTCTTTTTTTTTAGGCATAACACCGGAAGTTCTCCTCGAGAAACTGATCGAGATAAAAACTAACGCTTTAGGAATCGATGGTATATCTATAAAGATGATTCGACTGGCGCTTCCTGTAATCCTCCCCGTACTCCTTCACATCTATAACTGTTCCCTTCAGGTGGGATTTTTCCCTGATCTACGGAAGAAAACGCTGATTCGCCCTATTCCTAAGGTTTCTAGTCCCTCTTCTTCTAATGATTTCCGGCCTATTTCGATACTTTGTGCTATATCTAAACCGCTAGAACGTATTGTGCATTCGCAACTTACGAGTTACCTAGATGCAAATAGGCTACTCGATCCGCTATAATCGGGCTTTCGAGCTAAGCACAGTACATTAACAGCCTCTCTGAAAGTTACTTCAGACTTCAAAATCGATATTGAAAAGAAGGAAGTAACAATAGTTGTTTTATTTGATTTTTCTAAAGCTTCCGATACTGTTGATCACAAGCTTCTTTTAAATAAACTTCGTAACTTTAATTTATCCAGTACTGCCATTGCGTGGTTCGAATCCTACTTAAAAAACCGTACTCTACATGTGCTTAATGCTAAGGGTGAACGGTCCGATTGGGTGTGGGTCGAGAGTGCAGTCCACTCTTGCACCCCACCTTTTCGGTCTGTACACCTCTGACCTTGGCAGCGATCTTGAGCATTGTAAGTACCATAAATACGCGAACGATTTTAAACTATATGTCTCTGGTCGTATCTCTTCTGTTAATAGTTTGATTGCGAGAGTTCAAAAGGATATTTATATAGTGAATCAATGGGTACTAAACAATAGGTTAACACTGAACCCTTCAAAAACTGAAGCAATTATTATTGGACAGTCCTCTTCCCCACCCACTGCTACCATCCCTTAGCTTAGGGTTGATGGCCTTGACATTACCTTCGTTGATTCGGTGAGAGATTCAGGGTACATTCTCAACGGTACCCTCTCTTGGAAAGAGCAAATTCTTGAAATCTCGAGGAATACCTTCAGAGTACTCCAACAGCTTAAAAAGAACAAGGAATCCTTGCCAACTTCAACTCGTATCCTACTTGTTAAGAGTCTTATCCTCCCGTTTTTTGATTATACGATTTATCTATGATGTACCGAAGTATGAACACATTACTCTATATCGGAAACGGGCGGGATTTTTTAATGTGGCCAAGAGAAGACAATTTTTCATGGGCAATCTAATTTACAATCTCATTTATAACGAAATCCCTCAATATCTTCTAGATCTCCTTGAAAATAGAACTGTGACTTTACTTGCTCAGTCTGGGCTTCGTGTAAGGAAAACGGTCCTTACAGTTCCACATCACAAACCTTGTAAGTTGCAGAGATCCTTTATGGTGAGGGGAGCGCGTCTTTGGAATAAGATACCTAAATCAATTAGGAATGCACCTTCGCCTTATCACTTCAAAAAGCTATTCCTTACATTTTTATTTATAGCTGATAATTCTACTCTCGAAATTCTGCACTGGTGAATTGTGTATTGTTAATTTATCTCACTTTTAGTGATGTTTTACGCCGTAATATTAAAACGCCTTAAAATTATAACAATTTAATCTTTGAAATTCGATCCATAGTTCATATCAGTTATCGAACAATTAAGTCTTAAGCCCTCTAATGATATACGTTTTGTTAACCACTAGTTTATAATAGCATATAATGACTCATATTCATTATATGATATATTCGTTTTATCTTTATCCATCTGTAATTATTATTGTTCTACCAACGTCATAGTTATCGTTTAAACAGAGTTATCACATTTTTGTTGTAAAAAATATGTAAAATTTGTTCCTTAGAGGTCTGTTTAGCCATAGGGACTCAATAAATAAATTCTAAATTCTCTAGTTAAGATATTTTATAACTCAGCAATTTTTTGTCGGCAATATTATTATTCGAGAATTTTTAAATTCAATAATATTATAAAATGTTCGAACATTTAATTATCCGGGAATTTTATGATCTGGGAACTTTCCAATTCGGAAATTTCATCATTCGGAAATTTTATTTTTTCGGATTTTTCGTTTTAAAATTGAACTATCTTCTTAAAAATTCTGCTTTTTTAAAGAAAATGAATGGTTTTGAATTAAAATTGCACTATTCCATTTTTGGCTGAATCTTTTCATGTAGAAAATTCAAGTATTTGGTTGAGACTATGGGTGCTTTGTCGAAAATTCCTCTTTTTTAGTATAGAATTAATCTTCTTGGTTCAAAATTCATGTTTTGCGTTACAAAGTCACCTATTTGGTTGAAATTGCAATATTTTTACTGAGTAAAATTTTCACACTGACTATTTGCACTGAGTTCAGATGTTTGGCTGATAATTCATTTTTCTTGGCTGAAAATTAATTTTTTATCGAACATTCATCTTTCCGAGATTGAAAGTCAAATTTTGTCTAAGATATTTGACTTTTTAACTTAAAAATTCAAGTTCTTGGATGCAAATTGAATTGCATTCAATAACACAGAAACACACAAAGGAAGTGTGCGGAGCCAAAAAAGCGACCTATATAGCATTGTGGTATAGGTCTCGCATAGTAAAAATTTGCAATGATTAGAATTGTCTGCTTACCAGTTCTTTACTCATTTGAGTTAGATTTTGAAGATTCGTACTTTCCAATCTTTGCTTAAGAACGTACATTTCAGACATCTTACTTCTAAATATAAAAACATTGAGTTCATATACATAAATTGCTTAGTGCGACGCGTGAGCGCTCAGAGCATGTTGTGCGACAATCTATTTAAAAGAATAGTTATTTTTCTCTCAAAACACTCATTTGATTGCAGGCAATTTTCATATTAGTAGTTTGATATGAAGAATGTGATGTATTAACCCTGCACGGTTGTACATGGGTCGATTTCGACCCAAGAGAAAATTCACTCTGAAATTTCTAGCAAACCGAAGAGGGGCAGGGTGCGCGACCCCTCATAAAAAACGTAGTATAGATACGAATCTGCACGCGCAGTCGGGCCGCCCTCGGCTAGTCATGAACTTTTTAGCGGGACTAAAATGACATAGTACGACCGGCGTGTCGGTAAAAGTTGCGGTTTGAAAGTTTCGTTTTTCTCGACTCATTTTTTTTTTCAGGCTTCTCGTGTTAGTTTTCATTTAAAATCACTTGTATGTATAAAAATAATATTGAATTTTCAGTAAAAATCGTGGTCAATATTATTTTTCATAAAAATCCTCCATATCCCTCTCCTTGAAATTGTGCATTTTCAAACGCTTCGATAATTGTACTTTTTGTAGCAGGAACGAATTCAAAAGAATTCAGAGGATTTCTAGGAATTCAAAAGAACTAAAAGAATTCGTAAGAATTCAAAAGAATTCTAGCAATTCAAAAGAATGCTAGGAATTCGAAAGCATTCTAGGAATTCAAAAGAATTCTATGAATCCGAAAGAATTCTAGGAATTCAAAAGAATTCAAGGAATTCAAGAAATTCAAAATAATTAAAGTAATTTAAAAGAATTCTACGATTTCAAAATAATTAAAGGAATTCAAAAGAATTCTCGGATTTTAAAAGAAATGCCGAGAATTTATAAAAATTCTGAAGAATTCTCATTGCTCTTATTGTAATTTTAAGTAAGGTAAGTCCCAGTAATCGCGAGGGTCACAATAAATGTGTGAATTAGTTAATGTACTGTTAAAAAATCTGATGAAAGTAACATTTAGAAGAAAAAAATAAAATTTATTTTTGGCATTTTCCCGTGCAGAAATTTTGGTGGGGCGCCATTCGGGCCCCGAACGGGAAAAATGTGGCCCCGATAAGGTAATCTGTCACGCGCCAGACCGGAAATGAAACGCCCTGCCCGATAGGGCCTAGATCTGGACCATCAAAATGGGGGCTTGATGTGGCCCATATATGGCCCCTCTAATTTTTTATTTCTATAAATAGTAAAATTTAAGAGATTCTTTTTTAATGACAATTAATAGTTATTTTTAAAATTCAAATTTTATTTCATAAATGCAGATCATTGTTATGTTGCCCAAATATTTCGATTTTTATTAGTGTAAACGAGAACTGGATATGCGATTTTACTCAGGTTGATGCATGTGCTGCACTTGGTCTGAGCTTTCTGCCTCCGTCTCAGTCCTTAACATTACTCAAAACAGTGCTGATGTCGAAAATAACTTCTTCCTCTGAACATTTATATTTCTCTGCAAGTACATCTGAAATTTTTTAAAAAATAAATTGTAAAAGAAAAAATAATCATTCGTGGAATAAGGATTACACAAATACTATTGATTTGCTTACCGATGATGCATGAGCACATGTGGTATTCTCTAAAAACTTGTTTTGTTGCTACTATTTTTACAGCTGTGAAATGGCTGCTTACATTTTTGATTAAATATTTCTTTAAAATATTGTTGACTGTCTTGCGCATGAGTTTCTTATCAAATGATAAAGTCAGTGAATCTTTCTGTAATTTTGAAGAAGAAAAGTGAATATCAGTATTGGAAAATTATTTAGATGTAATGTAACACTAATTCATAAGAAAAGCAAACTTACAAATTCTTTGCAACGCTTTTCATCCACTGCTAATTGATTGTCAAAGTCTGTGAATTCCTGCAATATCTCAAATGGCAATTGTAAATTGTACTCTTCTGCAAATTATTTTTTTGAGAGGTAATTTGTACAGGATATCGCCTCGAATATTTTCATTAGAGAGACTTGATTAGCCTGCACTTCTCTAATTTCAGCCCTTAAACCCCTAATTTCCCTTATCGGCAAGACATCTAAATAAAAAAAAAAACATAGTTAGATAAATTATAATTCAGGTAGTAATTATAGTAAATAAAAAAATAACTTTATTCTTACATTTCTTCTCAACCTTATTCGGAGATTTAGTTGCAGTCGTTAATTTCAGTTTTGGTTGATTTTTCTTTGGATAACCTTCCACGCCTCTCTTTTCCATGATTTTTGACAGAGTTTCATTGTCTTTCACTTCAAAAGAGTTTGGAGTCGAATCAGTCAGTTGAACTTTCTATAAAAGTGGCAAACAAATTCAGTGACCACATTCAAAACGAAGTATAATTTTGTACGTATATATTATAGAAAAGTAATTTGGCAAAAAGGTATTGAGCTGCTTGACAATACGTGACTTACCTGCGCTACTAGACTGCCTCTTTCTCTTGTTATCATCAATGCTGCCTCTAGACTTTGCGAGTTCTGGTTTTCTTATATACTCGTGCAAGGATCCGTTGTCTTGAAAGTCATCAAAAGAATCATTTTCTGCAAAGAAGTTGATTTTTAAAACGGAAAATGGCAATATTAATTTTTTTGAATCATAGGTTAGAAACGTATTCGCTTGGAATTCTTTACTGGTGGCAAACTCTATATTTAAAAATACTGAATGAATCTATTGCATATGCTATTGCTATCTGTCAAGAGCAGATGCTATTGATTTATAATAATATACTATAGAATTTTCAGTATCAATGTAAATTTAAATCGGAAAACTTTGATTCAAAAATAGTAGATTTTGATTCAACAGCGGTGTTATAGATTCTAGAGCATATTACTTGACACCTATAGTATCTGCTTTCGGCAGATAGTAATAGCATGTGGTTTAGATCCAAAGTATTTTCTCCTCAGTGTACATATAAAATGAAGAAGGTACTGACAAATTTAAGTACATAATAATGTTTAGCATTATATTTCTTTTTTTTAACAATTACTAGATAATTTGGTTGAATTTTATATTGAAGATTTAGTTAGACTAAGGGAAATCAAAGATGCTTGAAAATAGAAAATAATTACCTTCAGTAGGTATTTGTAAGATTTTCTTGCGTAGAGCAAAATTTTTCTAATGATAACACCAAACATAGTTGTAGTAAGTGCGGTTCAAAACAATCGAACGCGCAGGGCTCCCGACAATAGGTCGGACAACAAAGCCGACTATCTTAGAGTTGGGTGAGCCAATTCAGACGGAGTCAATGTGATTGACCAGCAGAATCTCATCAATTTTAAGTGGACAAATCGACTCAGGGACGAACTGCTGGAGTGCTATGATACCAGTATGGCCCCTGCACGAAAATGTTACATGGCGCGCCTGCTTACTCTGTGGTGCGCGAAACACCCAGATCTCTCGCATTTCTCGCATAAAAGTATACGAAACCGTGCCGGGGAACTCAGGAAAAGGGGTTATATAAGCGGAGCGCCTACTCAACCGCAGGCAAAACAAGCCAGCAACAGAGAAAAAGAGGCGACACTGAGAGCAACCGCGAGCAGGCATGCAATCGAGGAAGAGCGATGCTTCAGGACCCGGAGAAACATCAACGTTCAGGTTTCTCACAAGCCCAAAGATCTGGCTGAACTGGATGACGAGCGTCTTGGAGATTTTTCCGAAAAACCCGACCTCTGGGCTATCAGTTGTAGTGTGTATAATGCAGCGAGAGCTTTGGAAGATGCAAATCGTAAAACAAAACCAACGGTTGACCATAAGACCAAAAGACAAATGCATCAACTCAGCACAAAGATAGGCTGGACAAGGCAGTACGCTTCCCGCACTCAGTATACGATTGACTACATAACATCTGGTAGGATTTTCACTGCCAAGGTTCGACAGCATATTGTTGACAGAATACGAGTACCATCTAACGCTAGGAGAAGTCTAGAGCGGAGAGAGAGTGGGTCAGAGAAAATCAACAGGTTTTGTCTGACCCATCTTACTCTTCCAAGACCCTCCAGTTACTGTCGTCCCACCGTCCACACCAGAGGAGGTCGAACCATTTTGGAGAGCAGTCTACGAAGTCCAGCATCCACTGAAAGAACACTCAAAGAATATAAATAGGTCCAAGGAGCTGTGCAGTGGCCTCATAACACCTTAGGAGGAATGCCCACCAATCACCTACCGAGGAGGTGAAAAACGTATTAACAGGCATGAAGAACTATTCCGCTCCGGCACCAGATGGTATCGAGACCTACTGTTGGAAGAAGTTTCCTTCGACCCACCACCATCTGGCCCAAATTTTCACCTTATATCTAAAGTCGGAAGAGCCCAATTCCGGAGTGGTTGGTTGAAGGGCGCACAGTGCTCCTGCCGAAGACGGGCAACTCAGCTGAGCTCAGAGCCCTCGACACGGGGTGCCGAAAAGTTATACACATGAACAAAAGCATGCACCTGAAATGTTTTGTTCCGCGACTTTACATCTCACGCCGTCAAGGTGGTCGCGGAATACTAAATCTTGAACGTTTTTAATACAGGATTATTCTGGGTGCAGCACATATAGTCGCAAATGGACAAGACCCTCTTCTTAAAATGGTCAGGAAACACGAAGAAGTGGGCAAAGGAGCGTTTCTGTACAAAGCAGCGGAGGAGGCTGCTGAAATACTCGGCCTTGACTTCAACATCAGGGATGAGCAAAATGCATCGAATTTTATCCATCTCGAGTACTCACTCCTGAATGCCCGGATTAAGAAAGCACAGGAGAAAAACTTCTCGAACAGCTCCTCCACAAGAAGATGCACGGCATCTTCTACAGAAATGTGGAGGATCTGTCGAATTCGCATGAGCTAACGATATAACAAACTACCGACCAATAACTATACTTAATTCAATTGATAAAGTGTTTGAAAGTATCATTTGTGATAACATTTATCTAGCTTCTAACAACATTATCATCGATGAACAGCACGGTTTTAGGAGGGGGAGGTCAACTTCTACAAATTTATGTGTCTTTACGCAATTCCTCAATAAAAACCTGGAGGAGGGCGTACAAGTTGATGGGATTTACACTGACTTCTCAAAAGCTTTCGATAAGGTTGACCATCGCACTCTTGTGACAAAGCTGTGGGCCCTGGGTTTGCCTGAAATGTTACTCTACTGGCTAACAAGTTATCTTAGCGACAGACCTCACTCAGTTTGTGTTAATAGGCAGTATTCGGAGATTTTCACAGCAACCTCGGGAGTGCCACAGGGCTCGAATCTGGGTCCCCTCACGTTCATCCTATATGTTAATGATATCTATACTGTATTCAAATTTTGTATTTTTTTTTTATTCGCTGATGATGTTAAACTTTTTAAAGCTATTCGATCCTTTGAAGACGTTCTTCAAATTCAGAGTGATTTTGATAGGTTGCAAGAATGGTGTTCACTGAACGGAATGTTGCTTAATTTTAAAAAATGCCTAGTAATATCATTCTCACGGAAAATATTAACAGCCGAACATCATTATTTAATGAATTGGGAAGTATTGCAGAGGGTGACGCGGGTTCGTGACCTGGGACTCTTTCTAGACGAGTCACTAATGCTTAACGACCAAGTGTCAGAGGTGGCCAAAAAGGCACTCAGGTCCTTGGGCTTTGTCACGAGAAATGCTTCAAATTTCAAAAATCTGTTAACTCTAAAAACACTATACTTTTCGTTAGTTAGACCACATTTAGAATATGCCTCAGTCATTTGGTCACCCCAGTATCTTGTCCATAAAATTAGGCTTGAAAGAATACAAAATACATTTTTACGTTTTGCAGCCAGGCAAATGGGGATACCGATGCTTAGATGCGATCACGATTATAGCGGAATCATGGCGCTGCTGAGCATCCAAAAAATTAACTCGAGATTTTTATTCGCTGACTTGAGCTTTTTATACAATGTTTTGAATAACCGAATTGACTGTCCGCAAATCCTAGCTAAAATAAACCTGTACGCTCCTTCGAAATAGCTGAGAAGTAACATTTTGTTTAAAATTAACTACCATCGAACTAACTATGGAAAAAACTCCGTTATCAGTAGAATTTGTAATGAGGCAAATTTATATGGAACAAATATTGATTTTTTCTACCGATCAGCGATGCACTTCAGAACTGAGCTCTATAAAACGCTTAACAATTTGGCCTAAGTTGTGCTGATTAGTTAATGTGAAATACACTGTATAAGATTATTTGATCACTGTACAAAGAGCTTGCCCGTTTATATTCAATAAATAAATAAATGAATAAATATTTAATTTTTGTCATTTTTCGACAGATTCCAATATTTTTAGGTACTACTTAGTTTTCTAGGAATATTCCTAAATATTTAAACAAGTTTGATCATTTAATTTCTTAACTTTATTTTTGGAACGCATTTTTTCCTTTCTAGGGACAAGAATCCCATACAATCAATGAAATTAAATAAATGTACAATTTTAGAGGGAAATAAATCGTTTAAACAATGTATACTTTTTACAAAATTTAATAGTTCGCGGAAAACATAGTATTACCTAGAAATATTATAATTTGTCGACAATTTTGTGATATTAAATATTTCTCCTGATTTTTCTTAAGGTAATAATATATACTATATACTGGAAAAAATAGGTATTATTTAAATAATTGTGAAATTATTGAAACAATTTATTTTCCTGTTATCATTCATGATTTGTGAAAAATAATGTTCCAAGCCCGATAATGAAGTACAATGTTATACGTAAGATTCATGTCAATGAATTCTGCGCCGTTTATAAACAAAAATAATTTTGTTTAAATTACTCAAATCATGTTTTGGTTCTTCACATATCGTACAAATAATGAAAGATATGATTCAAGATGGTGGTAACTCATTATAACGTCACACTTATCATTTTCATTTCATATTGTAGGAGCTAGGGGTACTTACGTGTGCCGTTTTAGGCCCGTCGGATTTTTTTGCTTAATATTACGTAGAATGTGCTGCTAATTCCAAAAATGCAGGGTTGTTATCCCGAAAAATGGGTCAGTTTCGAAATGTTCGCGTTTTAATTTTTTTTAATTAATGCAATAATCCTTTTACAATTTCGTGTTTTCAAAAACTTTGAATGTAGCATCGGCTAGAAACCGATTTACGAAGAGAAATTTTCTGATTCATTTTTTAATTCAGACAATCATTATCATCAAAAATTAACAATTAAGTTGGAAAACAACGAAAAATTAAATTGTGCTTATTTTGATTGAAATATTGATTCCATGGCAAAAAGTTTGAAACAAAGTTTAACTACTCCACGAGATGCAACTTTTTTGTAATACCAAATTTTTTGATAAAGGTGATCAAATTCGAGAAAATATCGATTAAAGAAATTAAAAAATTCAGGGTCAGAATAGAAAGTTATTTTTCTTTATACCAAGCAATTTGATGCGAAAATTTCAGGAGTTAAGGTATACACCTTGTTGGGTCTACTTTCACTTTGATTAATAAGATTTTATTCAAATATTTATATTTATCAATTTCATAAATGTATTTGAATGTACATACTTTGACGATCAATAACTTTATAGATTTTAAATCAAATCTTATAAACATTTGCACATAAATAATGTGAAGCTTCTATAAAAAATCGGCATCAGCTACTTTCCGATATAATAATAACTCTTTGTCCTATTAACAATAATAAGCAGAGTTTTGGGTTCAGCTTCTAATAATCGCAACACCGACTAGTTTACGCGTGTGGCATAACCAAAATTTGGGATGATTTATGGAGAGCCCATGCCACTTGCGAAGACCTATTTTTTGTAACAGCAATAAGGATCCATAACATCTTAAGCAAAAAAAAAACTTGAATAATAAACAAGCAATAATTAATAGAAACTTTAAAGTAAAGCCATTTTATTATTTAATTTCTATTGAAATTATACAGATTTATTATAAGTCTCTGCGATAATTAGAAGCTAAAAAGGAGACTCTGTTTGTAATTGTTAATAGCACAAAGAGATATTAATTCGTTTATGCCAATTTTCACATTCTCATTTATGAGAGTGTAATGTAATCGTCCAAATTTTCGATCACCAGTTTTGAACGGATTTTTACGTTTTGGCACTCACAGAGTCGGAAAATCATAAGACTTTGTCGGCGTCTGTCTGTATGCCTGTATGCATGTGTGGTTACCTGAATGTAATGGCCAAGCTAGCTTTTGCAGGATTTATCCAGTCAAGTCAGCTTTTGATACATTTTCAATTTCGATAAAAATTAAAAAAGTTATATGCTTTTCAAGATTTTAAAACTTTTCAACAAAAAAAAAAGAAAAAAATATTTTTCTGATATATTAAGAAATTTCAATCAACATTTTTACCATAAATCAAATATATTTCTAAACAATCCCAATACAATTTTTCGATTAGAACAAAATTCAAAAAGTTAGAGCATTTTCAAAATTGGTAACAAAATTTTTGTAAGAGTTTTAGAAATTTTTGTCAAAGTTTTTAGCATATGACAAAAAGACATGCAAATCATGCTTACGGAATTATATATATTTCGAAACTATCCTAATGATATTTTTGGTTAGAACATAATTAAAAAAATTAGATCATTTTCAAAATTATGCAATTTTTGTTTGAAGAGATCCGTAAGTTTTAATCCTGATTTTTGGTAGATTTTAAAAATATTTATAAATTATCTTAATGATGTCTGCCAATTGAAGGAAAACTTTTTAATATATCTTTTAAACTGAATACTCATTTCATTTCTGAAAAAACATACCTACTTCTTACGTTCCGTTCCATTTTCTCCACATAGCTTTATTTTTTAAAGATAAACGTCTACATAACCTATTTATCGAGCGATCAGAATAAATTACAAGTATTTTTGTTATGTACCGGAAACTTTGACAAATTTTCTGAAATTCTTGAACAATCCTTGTTTGAAACTTTGAAAATTCTGTCAATTTTTTTCTTTTGGTTCGAAATATCTAGTTAACGAACTTGACCTTCATTTTGGGACCCGAAAAAAGTGTATTAAAGGCTGCCTCGAGATAAATAAATCAAAAGTTAGCATGGCTACAACATCCAGGTAACCACACAGTCATACAGACAGACACCGATGATATTGTATGATTTTCGGAATCTGTGAGTGCCGAAACGTAAAGATCCGTTAACAAGTAGAGATCGAAATTGTGGACGATTACATTACAACTGACATAAATGAGAATTTAAAAATTTAAGGTTTTTTTTTTGATTTACTAACCAGAAATATTAAGCCGTAGACTTTGATTCTGTCTGTTTAAAGTTCGATTCTAAGTCAACTGTACAAAAATTTGTAGTCAATTTAAAACAAAAATTAAAAATCATTTCACTGTGTTTAAAAAATATCTCCATGTAGCTAGTTTATATGCGAGCCAAGCTATAAAGCCTATTGTATACATATAGCTAATCTACTTGATTCTTATATATCTAGAATATTTCAAATTTGTGTTCAATTGAGAAATATTATTACGATAATGCGTAAATCATGTTGAAATCTAATAAAAATCACGATTAAAACTAATGGATCTCTTAAAAATGAAAATTGCATAGTTTTGAAAAGGATGTAACTTTTTGAATTTTGGTCTAAATGAAAAATTTCACAGTGATAGTTTTGAAATATATTCGACATGCAGTAAAAATTTGGATTAAAGTTTCTTAATCTATTAGAAAACCAGTATTTTCTATTTTTTTTAATTCTCAAAATGTTGAAAGGCATATTACTTTTTTAATTTTCAGCAAAATTAAAAATGCCATTAGGATGCTTTGTCAGCCTTTTTGTCTTTTTGTCCTTTTGTCTTTTCCTAAAAAAAAATTGGTTTCAAATCTTGAAAATGTTCCCACTTTATGAATTTTGGTCTTATCGAAAAATTGCATGGGTATAATTTCGAAATGTCTTGTGATACCTAGTAAAAATTTCGATTAAAATTTCTGAAACTATCAGAAAAATCTTTTTTTCATAGAAATTAAAAATGCCATTAGGATAACTTGCAAGTCTTTCTGTCTTGTACAAGAAACTTTGACCACACATTCTTAAACTCATGGAATTTTTTGAATATATTTTTGTCGGAAATATTTGTTTAACAAACTTGATTTTCATTTTGGAACCCTGCAGAAGTCTATCAAAGGCTAACTCGATTGGAAAAATCTTTCAAAAGTGAGGGGCTACAACATTCAGGTTTCTAAATATTCCTCATGTTATATAATTTTATATTTGTATAATAATATGAAGAAATATATATTCAATAGTAATTGTGAATAAATATTAATTATTCATAAATTTACAATATTACACATTAATAATTATTAGAAAATTACTGCATTATTGGATTATTATTAAATAATAATAATTAGTTATATTGTAAACAGGCGTAGAATATTACTTTATATGTATTTAATTTTAGGTTTCTAACATTATTTGTACATGAATAATAATTCACCAACAAAACTACAAATCGTGATCATTTGTAATATCTCTCGGAAAACTTAATACAAGTTAACAATTGTTTCCAGAAATAAAAGTAAAAGATTTTGTACAGTTCGTTCCTTTAACTTATTTTTTAAATATTATTATATGCTTAAATAATCAACGCTTACCATTGACACCCATCACTATGGGTCAATGTTTAACATTTACCATATTTTATTTAAATTTCTGAATATTGCTCATGTTATATTATATTATTTCATATTTATATTAATATTAAGAAATTTATATTCAATCGTAATTGTAATTAAATATTAATTATTCATAAATTCACAAATTTTTAATATATTGTATATTAATAATTAAGAAAGGAATTACTGTATTCTTGTATTATTATTTAGTTACGTAAACAGGCGTAGAATATAATTTGGCATTAGTAAGAAATTGCTAAATTCCTAAAAAGTATCCTTGATTCAGATTTCAAACTTGAAGATTAGAACTATATTGCAGGGACTAAGAGCGAAACTTCAGAGAGCCAAAACTAGGACCTAACACAAACCTCGCTCTCTTGGACTACAGTCCACTCCATTCCGGATCATTTGAAAGTATCTTCAGTTTAGTTCTCATCAAGAGCAAAACCTCCCGGCAGTCTTTAGGATTCGATCCTTTAAAGTTTTAAATCCCGAAAACTGTTTTTTGCTCAGTATACAAAGTAAAGGACCTTTCCTCTTGCACCTGCTCTCCTCCGGACTAAAATACTAACCAGTTGCTTCTATAACCCTTCCATTTATGAGTGCTTGAAAAGCAGGCACCGTCCACTCGGGATAGGAACACTTTCTCCCTGCAGTAAATTTTTTCTGATCGTGAAGGGAGCTAAAGGGATTCGTTTCTCGTCGGTTTAGTGTTTAAGACCTCAAGTTATCAAAACCTTTTACTCCTAGTCCCTGATTTTTTATAACAATCACATGTTTCCTAAAGTGTCAATGTACTGCTTCAGAATATCACTGGAAAACCAATTGAAACAATTTAAAAAACAAAAAGTACATCAAAATTTCAAAAATTGCTTAAACTCTGCATTTGTTTATAGTATTTGTTTATAAAAATGAAAAATATACTTCCATTTATTTTTATAATGCTTGAAATCAATTCAAATTGGATTACAGAGAAAAGTCACTTTATAAATATGCAAAATAATTTAAAAATCTCAGACTGCTGTTTATAACAATAAAATTGTAAATAATGAATTATTCATTTATTAAAAACTCTCAATTAGTATTTTGTGAATCTGCTTTTATGGATTACGCATTAATGTCACTCAAATTGAATAATCGATGCATTGCTAATGCATGGTGAACTAAAAAATTAAAATTTTTTCAAAGTTTATACTTGACAAAAAATTTGTCATATTTTTTTTTAAAATTGACTTTCACAAATCTCTTAAAAATTTATGAAGCTTCCATTAAAAAAAAAAACTTAAAATCGGTTGAAAATATAAGCCGGAATCTTATATTGAACATTTTGTCATCCAATGACCACACTGCCTAGATGGTTAAACATTTACGAGTATTCTTAGATAACAAATTATTACTTAAAAATATTCAAATCTGTCGAAAATTTGTTAAAATTTTTTTCAGGTAAACTATATACTGTCGATTTGAAAAAAAATTGATACGTCACCTCTTGTTTGGAGCTATTAATTTTTAAAATGCATACCCATCCAAAATTCATCACTCTAGAAATCTTAAATTATGTGATTTCTGCTCTATGAAAGTATTATGTGAAATAACGAAGAAAATGGGTAGTTTTACTATAATCAATGTATTGCTTCCTTATAGAGGGAGGTTTGTAACGACCTAAATTTTCAAATCTACTTTTTTGACATATTTCGATATAATTCGACCCCAGGAGCTCGAAAATACAATTTTTTCTTTAAATGTCCATGTGTAAAAACCAGAATTTGCAACAAAATACATGCATTTTCAAGCAAAATTTTAGTATGTGTATGTAACTTTTTTCTCTTCATCGTATTTCGAAAAGTAAAAGAGCTATGATCATGAAATTTGGACAAATTGTAGCTCCGATTGATAACCAGATCTGAAATGGCTTTGAACTAGATCAGCCATTTGAAAGTGGTTTTTGTTTAGTTTAGGGTTTTAAAAAAAAATTCACCTTGTTTATATAAGAAAAACTTTTTTGAAATTAAAAATAAAACAGTACTATATCTATTGTATTTGTTCCGGTTTTCAGAAACGCATCTATGGATATACTGTTTAAAATTTTATGAGCTACCTGTACTGATTTATAAAGTTAAAAAAAAATTATTCTGTTTATATAAGAAAAACTTTTTTGATATTCAAAATACAACAATACTATATTCGCTGTTCGCATCTTCGCGACGTATCGATCGACCTATTTTTTAACCTTTCATGACCCACCAATACTGATTGACAAAGTTTTAAAAAAATTGGTGTATTATGTTTATATGAGAAAAACTTTGTCACATATTAGGAATACTACAGTACTGTATATGATGATCTGTTGGCGTACCGCCTACGGCCTTTTATGATCTAGCAATACCGATTTATAAATTTAAAAAACATATTGTTTACCTTCTTGATATGAGGAACTTTTTTTACTATTGGGAATATAACAATAATGTATATAATATATTTACTCGCGCCTTCAAAACGCATCGATTGCCCAATTGAAGAATCTTTCATAACCTACCATAACCTATCAATATCGTTTTAAAATTTATTAACAAAATTGTTTACCTTGTTTATGAGAGGATTTTTTTGATATTGGGAATATAACAGTATTGTATTTGATTTAATTATTTGCATTTTCGAGACGCGTGAATTGATCTATTGACGAACTTTCGATGACCATTCTTGATTAATCAATAGCGACTTAGACAATTAAAAAACAAAGTCACATCCCTAATAGCACGGAACGTTCCGCGGGAACTTTCAGATACTTCCAGGAACGTTCCCGGAACGTGTAAAATGTCCGCCGTTTAGGAACGTTCCAGAAACGTTCCACTGGAACGTTGCAAACATAAATGACCGTTATTGTCATTATTATCAATAAATATCGCGTAAACCGTAAGTGATAGGTCAAAATCGATGTCAGTTTATCATATGGATATCATATTATAGTATAGAATATGCGGTACTCAAAACTCAAGAATGACATCCATTTTCACCTATCTCTTATGGTTTACGAGATAATTGTTATTAAAAATAATAATAATGGAAGGTTCCCCTCAGGTCCCAATGGAACGTTCTTGGAACGTTCCACTGGAAGGTTCCGAAGGTGCCCACGGAACGTTCCGCGCTATTAGGAATTGCTTCTATGAAGAAAACTTTTGCTTTAATTTGGAGCATAGTATTATCGTAAGTTAAAAACAAAATAATTTTGACAGAGCATATGGATTGACTTTTTGATGGCCTCTCTGAATTTCTGAAGATAAGATTTTCGGTATGACAGAAACATAAATTTCCAAAATATTCAAAGTATCCATTTTTTTCTTTTGTTAAAGAAGAACCTCCCTCTATAAAAACTAAAATTTATTTGATACAAATGAGGAAGAAAAATGCTCATAAAATGAGCAAAAATAAATACACCCATAGTGAATACATCCATAGTACTTCGCAGCGGTATTTTCTACATTGTGTTGTTATAGAACAAAGGAAAATAGTATATATCCCAGTGAGCACAGAAGTTCTAAAGTTGTCCAATATAGGACTTTCGGTGGACGTTCTGAGGACCCTTTCAAAGAGAGTGGAAAGACATGAAAAGATCCAAAGGATCTCTTAAAGACGTCCAGTCACATGACATGGAGGTGCATTCTAAAGACGTTTTTAGGATGTCTTTGTCCTCACATTTAAATATTTACTATATTAATTATATAGTGAATGTAGTAAATGTTTCGTATCATGCCATACAAAAATCTCCTTTTTTTTTAAACGTTCTACTTTTAAAGGAAGAACTGAGTAAAATGTATCATGTTTCTGACGATTTCTTAATTCTTTTTTAATGAAATAATTAGTCGATAATAATTATCGATTATTTCTTGAAGAGCAATTATTATTATTCGTTATTTAAACATAGATGCTTAAACGGGTTCCAACAATAACATTGTTGCTCTATAGACAGTTAGTATAATAGATCAGAGTTTCACCATCTAACTATTCTAGCCATCTCATGAAACGATTAACGCGCACACTACCATAGGTTTTGATTGTTCCTCAAATATTGCAGTTCATAAACTATCTAGGCAAAGCCCACCAGCACTTGTAAAAATTTTAACAACAAAAATTGAACGTTTCTATTACTTTTGTCCCTCTGTGGACTTACAATTTTTCTTTTACTCAAGTACTGATTTGTCACATACCCAGTACTTTAGCAGGACTTTATCCGGGATCCCAATGCACTTAGTTTATTTTCAATTTTTGAATTAGAAAAAATTCAAAGTTTTTAGTACAATCAATTTTTATATCATTTTACAGTAAGAAGAAGCATACAAGTAGTCTCACTTAAAAAAAAAGTATCAAAAAGTAAAAAAATGTGGAAATTCGAAGCCTGTGAATGTTCGAATACTCCAAGTTATCACCCGCAGGCCACTTTACAAAAAAAAGTCAGGAATCGTAAAAAAAAAGTCAGGACTTCTGAGCATTTCTGACCACTTTTATTACGTTTCTCGAACGAAATCCTCAGGAAAAATCAGAATTCATGAGAAAATGTTCAGAAATCGTCAGAGCTTGGTTTCGAAGGATAATCCTTTTATTAGGGGTCAAAGAATAGAATGCCATAAAACCTAATCCCTTTTATATTTTCCAGGTTATTTATATTATTTAGAAAATATGTTAAGCTTGTCGACTAGCGAGGTTAAATGCAGGTTGTCGATGTAGT
This sequence comes from Andricus grossulariae, assembly GCA_011634705.1. NCBI lineage: Eukaryota > Metazoa > Arthropoda > Insecta > Hymenoptera > Cynipidae > Andricus > Andricus grossulariae. The sequence goes on from JAABKJ010007545.1 coordinate 192,149,985, forward strand.
GATGGTTTTCGATCTACTAGTCTGGTAGTTATTTAAAAACTTTATTTGATTTCGAGCTTTCACCCAGCGACGCCAGGCCTCATCAGGAATACATTAATTAGAAGTAATGTCTAACACTAGAAATAGAACAGGATTTTTTGTTACAAAATGTATATGATGAAGAAAGACCAGCTACAGAAGTGGAAAACATAAATTGTATTCTACTTACGTGACATATACGGAATTGAAAAAATTTTATTATGATGACAAGAATGTTGACAATTATGAAAAATCCATTATTGGTGGATGTTCTTTAATGGAAAAGATTATGTACTTGTTCTATTTACTCCACTCCTGGACAGGCAGAAGAATTTAATTAAATTAAATAAAAACAATTTTGGGCAACACTCCGCATTCCTAGGGTGCCTGTCCAGAAGTGAAGGCCAAAGCGAAAATAAACCTTACATGCGTAGGGGATGTACCTCTTTTATGCGTAGGTGGGAATAAAGACAGGCGCGGGAGGATATTGAAAATTTAAAATTATTTGTATTCATTAGTTAAAATGATAAGACTATGGTATACGTCACTTAAAAAGTTAGTGTCTGATCTTTTGTTGACAGTATTATTATTCTTGATGATGTGGAACATTTCCTTAACTGTACGTTTATAAGAATAACGTTCTTTACTTATAATCTTAGCTTTCGTAAAGTCAAAATTGTGGTCATAGGTATGTGAATGTTGTGCTAAAGCGGTGCCTCTAGAGTCGTTTCTAAAATCATTTTTGTGTTCTCTTAGCCTAACTTTAAAAAACCGCTCGGTTTGTCCTATGTATACGCGTCCACACTCACAAGGAACCAGATAAGCTATATGAGTTCTGAGTTCAATAGGAATCATAGCTTTAAATTTATTAAAACACTGAAAAGGATCTTTTTCATATTTAAATGTGACAAGTAAATTAAACTCTCTAAAAATCCTTTTATAAAATCTAGCAAGGTCGTTGACGAATGGTAGAACTATAATCTTGTCTAGTGTAAAACCTGATGAATCGTTTAATGTTAAATGGGAAGGATTGGAATTTTTGTTGTTTAAATAGTCTAATCTTTTGTTAATGTATTTCTTATAAAAATTTGTTGGATAATCATTTGATCTGAGAGTGCGTTCAACAATTTTTAAATTTTGTTTTTTAAACCTTACATCGGATAATGACATGGCCCTGTCTACTAAACTATTTATTACCGAGATTTAATCTTTGAAAGCTATGTTAGAATTGAAATTTATGTACCTGCCAGACCAGGAATCTTTTCCATGCCAACTGATGATAATAGTATTGTTGGACTTAATTAATGTGATGTCTAAAAAATTAATTTTGTTATTGTTCTCCATTTCAATTGAGGGTCTGGATCGAGAAACTCGCCCAGCGCTTGAGATCGGGTAGAAGTATTGTCAAAACGTCTGGGTGGACGGAAATTTTAAAAGTCAAAAAATTAATTTTTGAAAAATATAGGCTTGTAGATAATGACGAGACGGAACTTTTTTCTATCCTCTATTTTTTGATTGGATAATTTTTTCTAATAATAAGCATAATAAACTAAAAAAAATGTGTCCCCAAATTCAATTAGTTTTTAAGAAATAAATCGTCGTAATTTGGGGAAATATTACTGAAACTGTTTAAAACTTGATATACGTACAAAATATACCCTAGCGATGCTTAAAAAACAATGAAAAGTGGGAAATGGTCTATTGTGTATTAATATTTAATTGCAAATTGAGACAGATCGGTAACCCCGTTTTTTCAGTTTCGCCGACAAAGAGTATCGAGGGAACTTTAGAGTTGAAACAACTTCCAGCGAGAGATTTGTTCCTTATTATTAAAGGAAGATTTTTGGAAATTTTCAGATCGATTCATCGAAAATTGGCGGAAATATGCATTTTACAATAAAGCATGCGGTGTCGCCAACGATAGCTCCATGGGTACTGAGCACCATCAGGCGTCGGATTAGACGTTTGGCTTCACAGAACTCAATATTTTCAATGATTTTTCAATGGTTATCTGCTTAAACGACCCCCTCCAGCTCCCCAAGAAATATCGAAATGACAAACTATGCTTTATACGGTTGCTTAGTTAAATAATTCTATTATTATTATTATTTATAACACAAATATATCACATAAACTCAAGAGAAACGGTCTGTAGGACGACAATAATTTAATCAATAACGGTAGTTAAATGTTAGGGGCGTCAAATCCATATGTATGATAGGTCAAATTCTTCGTTGGAAAGTACTCTAGAAGCCTTATAACTTTATTGTCAACTTTTCTCTAACCCTGAACAATTATTCGAAAAATACCAAAAAGTGACTTTTTCCCATGCTCATAAAAAGTTTTTTTCTGTCAAAGTTTCTTCCCTACATTTGCTCCTTTTGGTGAAAAAATAAGAGCATAATTTTTCTTGTATAATTTGCATTAAAAAACATTAATTCATTAGCAATGACAAAAAGTTATTATTAATTTGAAATGTGAAGAATATCTTTAAACAATTTGAGTAAATAATTTCAGTAAATAATTTCAGTAAATAATTTGCTAAAATCTACTAAAGGCTGGGAAATAGGGTGGGTTGAAAATAAATGCTTCTGGAATTCGAAATCCCTACGATGCGGAAAAGTAACGAAATGGAAGTTTGCGACAGATACGGATTTGAAACTAATGCAATTAGTTAAAAAACTAAGAGTCGTATCGGAAAACGAAAAAAAGCTCTAGGTTCGTCTCCGAAATATCTATATGCGTTTTTTTTTTGTTTGGACAAGGTTTCAAACCATTGAATTATTTTTTATAGTTCTTCAATTGTTATAAAAAAAGCAATTGTTGGATTGAAAAATTCCTTTCGAAAAGATCTCGATACGGCTTTCTTCCTTTTGTTTTTTCAACTATTTGTTAAGCAATTAAGGCATTTGTTGCTTAGAGTACATTTGCATATGTTTGCATTGCGAATATACAACAATAAGCACCTATTTAGACCCCCTCCCTCTCAAAATGCTTACGTAATACTTGAATAGCCCCTAATCTTCATACTTACAAATTTTATGACACTATTTTGAAATTTTTGAGTAAAACAAAACTATCTTATCACTTTGAATATTACTCAATACTACATGATATGATACTTATTATTAATATATATTTACCATCTGTAAAATGTATATAATTTAAATTCAAAATTATAGTTTGGATTGCGTAATTCTGAAACATTCGAATCTTTGAGGCCTTGAAACTAAATTTTTTTCTAAATTTATATGTTTTAATTCGGAAATGTTTGGTTTGAAATTTCATAATTCATGGAGGTTTGTAATTTCAAATTTCACAGTGTTGTAGTTGCCAATTCAAATATTAAAAATTTCATGGCGATTTTGCTACTAAATTTTTCAAAATTTCTTATTAGAGCTTTGATAGGCAGTTTTAAATTTAATAAATTCAGATGTAAATATAAGCATCTTCGAATCAAGAAGATTGAAGTCAAAAAATTGCAAAAATTGGCATCATATTATAGCAATTGCGTTTCACATTATTTTTTGTTTATGCTTAATTTTCAATCTAATATTTGAAAATGGTCAAATTTTTCGTAAAGATTTAGAAAAATGAATAATTTCAATTTCAAAAATATTTTCTTGGAGAACTTGTAAAATAAATAATAGCTCTAAAGGAAATGTTCGAAATAAAACGATTTGAAATAAGAAAATTTAAAATTGTATTGTGTAAAATCAAAATAGATAAACATGAAAATAACTGAAATTGATACCTGATCAGAAAAATTTGTCAATCCTGAATGTTTACAATTTTCAAGCACTGAGTTTTTATTTTGGACTATAAATGTTAAATAATTCTCTTTCGTAAACTTTGAGTTTGAAATTCAAATTACATTAGTTGAATTTTAAAAAGCATCATCAACAATTTGAAAATTATGAAATAATAACGATTTAAATATACTTGAAATATTAAAAATAATACAGCAATTATACGACAAATATATATATCTGTATTTTCCTTTATCAGACACAACAATTTTCTTATCATACTTATTAGGTTGTTAAAAGCCAATAGATTTCTTGCACAAAGTTTGTTGATACTCAACGACAACTCAATTTCTTCATATGTGAGAAAGTGTGGATTAGACTAAGAGAGCATATTTGTTGAAAACAAGGGATAACTCTAGTTTTAAGCCGGAGAATCGAGAGAAAACCAGAAGGTAGAAATTATGAAAATAGAGGCCACCCTGAAAACGTTTCTAATAAAAAATGTCAATTTTAAACGCCTTTAATTATTAATTATTTATTTTTGGGAACTGCATTTTAAAATTCTTCAAACTAAAAATGTACGCTCACAAATAAAGACCTAAAATGAGAATTTTTCAAAATATAATCTTTTAAAATTACCTGGTCACTCTTTACATTGAAATTGAAAAATGTCTGAGGCACTTTATAACAGAGTTCCTAATATCTTTTTTTACAGTCATTTTTTTTCAAATTAATTGACCAAATTTAATTTTACCAATTAATACCTTTGAATTTGACCATTTTTTTGCATCGGAGATGTATTCAAAATTGAACAAATTATAAATGGAGGCTTCTGAAATTAGAATAACTGGACAATCGACCAAAATCTATAATTTTTCATAATAATTTTGTTATTTAAATTGATTACATGCGTCTTCGGAATTAAAAAGCTTTGAATTTTAGAGTAATAAACTACTATCCGTCCAAAAATTTGAGGCAGCTCGATTTTTGTGCAGATTTTCATGAAAATCTCACACACAAAAAATTCGAAAAATATGAGACAACATGCATGTTGCAGCTAAAGGTTTTTCCAATACTGATACTAAGTTTCAAAATTTTCTGATGATTAGCGATTATTTCCGGGCGAGTGAAATGTGAAAAAGCATAATAATCCTATGATAATTTCAGAATACTCAACTTTGAATGGCTGTAAGTCACTGAAAAAAACTATGAAAAATCTACCAAAAATATTTAGAGTCAGAAATAATTATTTTTTAATAAGTTATTGGCAGAAGAGTGGGGAGGTGTCATTTCCGGAACTAAGTAACGTTCAGATATGATTCTTGAAGCAAATTATATGATTTTTTTAGTTACCAAGCGGTACTCGTTTTGTAACTAGAAGTGTATATGTAGAGGGAAAAACTGCTTTATATAATCATTTTTGCGTAGAACGAAATTTTCGAATGGTAAACTCAACTAACCCGAATATTCGAAAATTTCATCTCCCTCTGTACACACACTTCTATTTAAAAAAGGAGTACCGCTTCGTATTTAAAACATATTTATGCTCACTTGGGACGTATTTGAGACGATAATGGTCCGATCTGAATGAAATTTACTGTTCAGTGGTTTTTCAAGCCGCTGTTTTTAAATTTGATATCCAAATTTAAAAAAAGTAAACGAATAAAGTATCAGCACCAATTTGTTTGAACAATTCCAAGGTTTCGTTTTTGTATTTTTGCTGGGTAAAAGCACCAATTATTGGCACCCCTACCCCCAATTGTTGGCACCCTTCTCTAATTTCTTAGATAATACATTTTTAAGCATGTTTTGCCTCAATTAATTAATTTATACTATCATTTCTACATATAATGCATATATTTATTATCTAGTAGATTCAAATATTTATATAAAATAAAAAAAAGTTACTTCAGTTTTTGGCATGCCAATAATTGGGCTAAAGTGTCAAGAATTGTTGCTGTTACCCTAGGCAGTGTCGAGTTAAATAGTTTTAAAGACCCGAATTTTTTGCACATTTTTTGATAACTTGAAAATTGTGGCTTGTAGGGAAGCGGATATTTATGAAAAATAGATTGTTTACAACGCTGTGAATAAATAATGGTTTAGCGTACGAGAAAATGTTACGAGAGTAAAAAGTTTTATATTGTACCAGAGATTATTAAAAAAAATTCAAAAAAATTTATTTTCTTACTCAGGTACGAGGGGAATAAGTATCAACTTGAGTGATTAAAGAAGTAAACTAAAATTTTACAGATTCGATTAGCGAAAAGTGAACCATAATAATTTTAAATAGTGTATAAAAATGGAAAACGTGAAAAATAAAAAATTTAATAAAATGGCGCAATGGTGTAACATTCTTAAATCTTTTCAAACAATAAGAAGGTCATATTGTGACATTCGAAAGGTTTTGTAGCCTGTCTCCAATTTGAAAACATTGCCTTCTAAATGCTCGAACAAACTGAAGAAAAATAAGAATTTTTTACAATCTTAACATTGTAATTGATCAATATGGGTTATAAATCAATTATGCATATTTATTGTCCTCATGCGCTACTTTTCGGAGTTCTGTTTTCGATTTAAAAAATTTTTCGGTTGTGTATTTTCCTTATTTTCTATAGAAAATTGCAATTATTCAGCAAACTTTTTGAAAATTATTTGCCTTGAATAAGCATCAGCTTGAATAAGTATAAACTTAAGTGCCTGGAGAAGGTTATTTTATTGTATAGCTATTTTCCTTATGCAAAAGATACTTTGAGGTCTCTTTAAATGAAAATTCGTCAGATTTAACTAATTACTAGTGAAATTTTACAGATTCGATTAACGAAAAGTGACTCAGCAAAGATTAGTAGTAAATTAATAATTCGATTCAATTTTAAAACCAAAAATGGAATAGTTACATTTTCTGTTTAAAAAGTTCATTCTCAACAAAAAAACGCATTTTCAACCGAATATTGAAGTTTTCTACCACAGATATGAATATTTGACTTAAGAGATGAATCTTCGTTAAAAAATTGATTTTTAACAAGTAGTTCTACTTTCAACTAAAAAAGATTAATTCCAAACCAAAAATGTAATAATTGATATCTTAACGAAGAAAGATTTAAATAAGAATAAAAAACAGTTAAATTTTCAACGAAGAAAGACGAATTTTCAACCGAATAGTTTAATTTTCAACCAAAGAGATGAATTTTTAACTGTATTGATGAATCTTAAAAAAAATATATTTTAAACAAAAGAGTTGAACATTAAACCAGGTAGCTGAATGTTCATCAACAAAGATTTGGATTTTCTTATTGATTTTATAATAATTTAATTCGCATTCAAGCGAAAAAAACGGGAAAAGGGGGAAAATAAGAAAAGAGGGTAAAGGGGGAAGTTTCTTAATAACAAAAGAAAAAAGAAGAATATGCTTTGAAAAGGGGGAATAGGAGAAATAGTGTGAAGTCTGAAATATGAAAATGATTTTCAAAATTATAAAGTTATTATTGAACTGTACCGTTGTATGTTCATCTTTTTATCATCAGGAAACGTACTAAAAGTGATCTAATTTCGGAGGTTTTCGGGTTTATTTAAAAAACGGCAAATATCAAATCTATGAATAAAATCAAGATTCTTATATTACATTGGTGCAAATTCCCGCGAAGTCAAATGAAAGTTTTAACAGAAAACGGGTGGAGTTGGTTGCAGGTGTGGCGACGACTTTAAACTCGAAAACTTTATATTTATTTGTTTGAATTAAAATATAACATTAAAATGTACACATATTGAAATATAGCAAATAAAATATGTATAAGTTATTCTCATGATAAGAGAAACATCTTAAATATTAATTTTAATTGATACTAAATCCTCTTATGTACGTAATTTTTTTCCTCGCTTATTTCTTCTTTTGGATGAAAACTTTCTTCATTTCGTGGATAATTTGAAGAAAATAAACGTATTTATATTCATTGCCTCATTTCGTGGAGATGAGTTTTTATTCTTGTTGCAAAGTTTAAGGTGCTCCTTCAATGTGAGTGTGGATCAACTGACCCTTTAATTCTCGGGCACAGGCAACTTACTTCCTCAGAATTTCAAAGTCCAGGCAAAATTAAACTTTTCTTTTAATAGAAGTTTCTGTGAAAAACTAATATTGTTTGTAGAAAATTTACCCCAGAGAAAAAGGTTTGTTTAAATTGTGTGCATATATGTTGACATAGCCGAGGTTCAATTTATTTTTACTATCTAAATGTTGATTTGTTTGTATAACTAATAACTAATATTAATGTATCAACAAGGAATAGATTATAAATTATCAGTTGTTAAACAAAGTTAACATTGTCAACAATACCATGAATATATGCACATGTAATTACTGTAATCTAAGTACGACAATTATTCACTTCTCTTCCCACAAATACATTAAACCACTTCTGTTGGTAAGTATTAGCACCACATAATTATTGTGTATGGTGAGCGATAACAATTGGTAGATTCTGGACATATAATTAGCTTCAAATATCTAGAAAAAATCGGTACCTGCTGCAAGAACCTTGAGAAATGTGATTCTATTTTCATGAAATTCAACAGTTTGATGAAATTCAATGCTTTTGTAGTGAAATGGATCCCTGTTTGAAGTACAGCAAGAGGATGTCTGATTATTGCGAATCACAATTAACAATTTATTAGTGTGATAGGGTTTCATAAGCGTGCCAAGGCCTAACAACCTACAGGAGGTAAGGTCGAGAACCCCGATGGCAGATATAGAGATATAAAGATAATAAAATAGATAAAATTTACGAGTAATTAATTCACTAATTCAATGATCGCGGGAAATTAGATATTCTTTTCAAAGACTTTCAATAAGAAGCTGAATCAATTATTGTGAACGTTTGATACTTCATTTAAATATTCCAATATAGTTGCTGCACTTAACATGCTAAGAAAATTATTATTGCAAAAGTCAGTTATCAGTTATTCATCCTTTATTTTTGTATATGAATGTTTATTATACAGGGTGACAGAGAAAGACTGGGTAATGAGACTGAATTTGTTTTTTGTAGAACAGAAAAACCTATCTAATCACGCTGTTTATCATGTGAAATGAGATTTTCATTACTTTATGTGATTTAAAGTTCTTTACAATTTTAGTTCGCAATAATCCTGAAATTGTTTACTTTAAGAGACATCAAATTTAAAATAGAAAACTACTAATTGAAATAGTGCCAGGCTGTTTACCAATTGCTTTATTAGTAAGCATTTCTACTAACGATTGTAGTTTTATACTTATTCACATAGGCGAATTCTATTTTGAGTAGATTGGTTTTTTCAAATAGATGTCATATCTTTAGTACGATTTCTAAATTTTGCAAAATGATATTGTTTCAAAATTTATATAATTATGCGTCGAATGAATTCTTTTAATTATGTTTCATCCAATTAATTAAATAAAATTGAATCAATGGATATTGTACAATTTTCCAAGATCTGTTATAAAATCACCTTCCCTTTGACATTCTAAAACAATTTCGAATATTAAAACCCATCACTAAAGGTTTTACATTTTACCTTATCGTTCGTGACATTAGCACTTTGCCCAATCTGTAAAAGTGCACCAACAAATGTGTACATGATTTCAGTAAAAAGTGCAAGTTCTGGAAACTAAAAAATATTGAATAATTTCGGAAATTTTGGTAATAATTTAAAAAGTTAGCGAAAGCCCCTCTTTTTATAAATATTTCCCTACAAAATGATCGAAAACAATTCAAATATAGGTAGTTCAATGCAGATTTGTATAAGTCGTAGCCACTTAGTTTAATTAGACACTTCATGAAAAGTCTTAGACAGTTCATGAACTGCTAGTTGATTAAGTAATTATCGGCAGTTGCATTATATGTCTAGATTTTTTAGCCCTTTCACGAGATATTTAAAGAAAAAGTTTTATATTGTCAAGGAATTTTTTCCACAAAATCCCTATGCTTGCTTCCTAAAAATGCTCCCTTGATTAAAAAAAAAAAAGATTAATGTTTTTAAAACTTTTAAAACCTAAGATTAAAAGTGATGATTACCTAAAATGATGTTCATTGCACTTTATTATAATATGTTGGACAGATAGTGAATGTCCGACATATTACACTAACTGGCTAACGTTAAGCCGAAGGTGCTTTTGAATGAGGCTAATAGGAGACAGTTTTTCATGGGCAATATACATATACATTAATTAAAGATATTGCTCCTCAGTATCTTTTCAATTTTTTCACCCGATAGTTAAAAATCCATTCACCCAGTCCAGACTTCATAAAAGAAAAACAGTTCTAAAAATACCTACGCATAGAACATGCAAACTGCAAAGATCTTCTATTGTGAGAGGTGCCCGACTGTGGAATAAATTACCGGATACTGTCGGAAATGCACTCATGATTTCATTTGAAACAAACGTTTTACAACCATTTAACAGAAATTAATAACCCAACCTGAGATCAACTTAATTCATTCTTTTTTTCATTTTTCTCTCTTTTTTGATTATTATTTGTTTTTTTTTCTTTCTCCCTGTTGCTTTTCACTATTGCAATCACATTCAGACACTCAAATTTAAGTGCAATTATTGTTTAGTGTGCAAATATTGTTATGGTATGCTACTTGTATTACCACCGATCAGTGCTTGGAAGTACTGTATTTCACATGTATATTCCTCTTTCTTAAAGGAAGGACTAAAGGCAGGAATAAACATAAATAACATACAATAAGTACAATAAGTGGCTACGACATGCAGGTTTGAAGACAATATATTTTTTTTTAATTTAGAAATTATATTAAATATGATACCCATTTGGAAGTTTTGCAAAATATCAAGGTATCCAAACTTTCAGTCCGGAATATAAACGACTTTACTCTATCTATGATGTATCCTCTATCTATATGCAACTACCTGTGCATCCTGATGTGGTCATACAGGTTGTTCCGATATACCTGCAGTTTACTCGCGCCTTATGGAACTGGTCTGGGCTCTTGGACTGGAAGTCTGGAGACGAGGACAGACTATAGAGGACAAGAGGCAGTTTGAGAAAGAGCCATGATCCAAGAGCAGAAGCAGCAGGAGAGAGCACCTGGCCTAGCACTGTCGGCATCCTTGCAGGGTTATTCTACAACTCCACACTCTACGATCTAGAGTAGACATTCTACTACGAATTTCGGGAACGTCTACGTACGAACGTATGTCCCTGTTTTGACGTGATACGCACATCAAAATTCGTATACACGGAAAAAACAAGTTGTGGTAACTTTACTTGACTGCCTAAGACTTCAGGATAGGCTTCAAACTTCTAATAATTTCGTATAACGTTTATTATAAGTTTCAAGACAATCCTCGAAATAATTCCCGGACTTTTTTCATTATTTCTAAAATTGCCCTAAACCTTGTAATAAACGTTATACGAAATTTTTAGATATTTGTGGCCAATCCTAAAGTTTTAGGTTTAGACGTTCGAGTAAAGTTTCGAAAACTTATTTTTTCCGTGTATGTTTGAATGTTGACTCTCCTGATTTTCATTGTAGAGTTGTAGAGTGTAAACTAACCCGCACAGGTAGCGATCTAGCTGGCATGGACTGAGTCTTTTGTCCTCCTCCTTTACTTGTGCCTTCGACTCAAACTTCCTTTTATCGATGAACAGAAACGAAAGTCCTTTGAGACTGAAGAATGCATGGCCGGTCAAACAGAGCCCACATGAACCTTGTCACTAACCATCTGTTGTCTGAAAACTGTCCCCGTGATTCTGCTGATGTTGCATACTTTAGAATTTAGGTATGTATAAGAGAAAAAAGCGCGGCAAGACTTTCGTCCGCTTATTCTTATGGGCAATTTTAGTTTGAAAATAAGTATTTCAGAGCAAAATAAAAGCCTTCTTTTTCTCTTCATATTAATCGCAATGAGATTAATCATAAATATTTAATTTAAATAATTTCAAATATTTTGTTGTCAAAATAATAGGGTACACCGGGGCAAGAGCGTCTTTGCAAATTGCACAGATATTCCTTAATCATTTTAATTCTTCCTTGCATATAATAGTATATTTTATTAGAAAAATGGTGCTATAAACTCTAATCTTTAAAAGTTACGTTGTAAAAGAAAAATGATGCAGAAAACAGTTTTAAATTATCAAGACATTATGCTTTAGAAAAGCTTCCTGCAAATATGAAAATTTTTCCTGGAATATTCCTTGAATTGGGCTTAAATGTAATATTAAAATTGCCTAAATTTTTTGCGATATTATTACCATTTAAAATCATTTTTAGACGCAAGCATCATTTAAATTATTCTAAGGAGTTAAAAAGCCTTTACTGTAATTTAAAGTTGTGTTTTCTTAAGCACATGTTGTCCTCTTAAAATAAAATCATATTGATAACCTCTTTTTTATTTAAGAAGGAAATTACAATTTATAAGGAAATAATAAAAATAAAAATTGTTGTTTCAACTTGCTCAAAACAAAATAGCCAAACTTTAGCCGATTGTTAGTCAGGTTTAACTGAATTATAAGGAATAATTTCAAATAGAAACTCTTTAAATTAGAACAACTTTTAGCTTGGAAAAGTTAACATTTGTTGATTCCAATTCAAATCGCTCAGTATTGTGCAATTTGAAAATTAAATTCTTTCAATACTTGCGATTATAAATTCACTACATTTGAAATCGAATGGACTAAGATTGTAAATTCGAGAATTAGACAATTTCAAATTAAAAGCGCTTCAAGTACTTTCAAATTTAAATGATTAAAATTGTACAGTTTCCAATTGAAAGCCCTAATGATTGAAAGATTTTTAGTGCTCCTTTTCAATATGTGAATTTCATTGACCGCCCTAAACGTAAATTTTACCATTTTGAATGTTTTAATTTTGAATAAACTCTGTCCAGAGATGTTCAGTTTGAATTATTTTTGTTTACGATCACAAACTATAAATTTTAGTTTCTTCTACTATTTGCTTGTACAATTTTAAATGTTTTTCATTTAGAGATATTGTGTAATTTTGAAAGCTTCTATTTTCTGCAATACTGAACTTTTGAGTTGGAAATTGTTCAAGTTTGAATGTTCAATTTTCAGTTTTAAATGCTTCAAATATAGAATTGTTCTGCATTATGGATTTGTAAGTTTGGATATTCTTTTTTAATACTTTAAATTGGTTTTGAAAACCGGGGAAGACTGAGTATTTTTTTAAGGATATTTTCTGCTGCTAATGAATGCCAAAAGTTTCTCAATCTTGATTACGGTGGTAGCTGGAAATTAAGTTTTAACGTTCCTGAGATTGTTGACAACTCTGAAATGCGTCCTTTCATCGCTTGAGGCGGTTTAATACTTCAAAAGCGTGCACAGTGCACTCCTGTGCATGTGTCACGTCTTACAAGTGAAAATGTGAAAAATAGGGAGCACCCAGCATTTCTTTTTCAGGTATCTTCCTTCTCTTCCAAAGCGATTCTTTCACTCTCTGGAGAAGGTTATCTGTCAAGTCGAAGGAACATTTACGAAGCGTGTGTCACGCCGTTTCTTACACATTACAGTTTGTACTGTCAAGATGGATTTTATGGTGGATGATGCTTGTGAAACCAAATTATTTAAATTGAATCGCCGGAATTTTGTTTTTCGGGGATTTGTAAAACAAAAAAAATTGCAAAAGTCAGGGAATTTCTGTAAGAAGTACTTTAAGCAACTATAGAGAATAATCAGGGCTGGTACACAGTCGCTTTTAGTCACTTTTTATTTAACCACAATTGACTTCAGGCCTATATTTATTTCTAAATTTTCTTGAATTCTTTCGAAATATTTGAGGATATTTCAAAAGATTCTTCAATTTTTTAACTGACTTCGATCATTTGAAGGGATTTCAAAGATTTCTGAATATTTCATGGTATTTCCAAAGATTTTAAGGAATTTTAAAGATTTTATGATATTTTAAAAGATTCCAAGGAGTTTTGAATAATTTGAAGGGTGATTTGAACCATTTGAAGGGATTTTAAATGCTTGGTAATATTTTGGGATATTTTAAAAGATTTCAAGGCATTTTCAAGAGATTTAAAAAATGTCAAGACATTTTCAAGGATTTTAATGATTTAAGGGGATTTTATGAGATTCTAAGGGATTTTAGATTTCAGAGAATTTAAATGATTTCAAAGGATTTTAAAAGCTCTAAAGATATTTTCATAAATTTTTCAGGATTCCAGGAAATTAATTCGGAATTTACCCTACATTCTCATTAATTTATCCTGAATTCTTGTAAGTTCTTTTGAGTTCCTTGAAATTCTCTCCATTCTACTCAATGCAATGCATTACAATTTTTTTTCTTTTTAATCACCCTGAAGTCTTTCAAAGTAATGTTAAATTCTTACGTATTTAAGCATCAAATTCTTTTGAATACTCTTGTTGTTTTCTATAGACTCATTTCAAACTTACTGAATTCAATGATTTTTTTTCAGTTTTTTAATCGTTTGCAATTCAGCATACATTGTTATGAATTTCATTGAATTCTTCTCATTTGCCTTAAATTTCGTTAAATTCACTTCAATTTTACTAAAAACAATTGCATTTTTTTAATTTCTCCAAACTCTTTTGAATTTAACTTGAATTATTTTGAAGTCTTATAAATTTATCCTGAATTCGTTAAAAGTTCACATGGAATCCTTGTAAATTTCATTAATTCTTTTGAATTAAATTTAAAAGAATATTAGTCACTTTTTGGGTGAGAAATTAGTAACTTTTTCGGTTTAAATAGATCTGTTTCACTTTTATCTAGTAAATTAGGCTGTGGCAGCCATGTACCTGAAGTTCTGGACGTTTCAATGAACGCAATGTTTTTTCCCAACTATTTCATCTATAAATATTTTTCCGACTACTATTTTAAATAATTCATTATAAGTTTATTTTTTAATCTATTATTTGCGTCATAAATGAAAGAATATTTTAGCACTGTTTTAGTTCGTAAAGCCAGTAGTACAAACTTTCGTTAATTTGACCGTTTAGAACTTCAAACATACATGTGTGGGCCCTAAGAATAATAAATTAAAAATTTATTAATTTAAATTGAAAATCGTGTTATTCCATATATAAAAGATTCTGTATTAAAAATGTTACACGATTAGAATGTTGGCCTTTAAATATTAATGGTCACGGAAAATGAAAAATTAGTCAGGGAAAAATCATTGAAAAGTTAGGGAAGGTTGAAAATGAAATTTTGCTGCCATCATGATTAAAAATAATTAAAAAATTTGAATTTTTAATTACAGTGAATATTAGGAGAACAGAAAATTTGAAAGGATCTTCATGATTGTGAATGTTTTCTCTACTGAAAGTGTAACGAATTCTTACTCTTTGTACGTTTGGCTTTGCTCCCTCAGTTTTCCGCTTCCAGCCTTTTTACCCTCTATGTGTGGTGTTCTCGCGCTCCCCAGTGTAGAATAGATCTTTTCCGGCCATTTGGCCACAACGTCACACCTACTTCCTGTTAAGTCAATAACTCCAGAGAAATCATGGGAAAACTGTTGCAACCACACTTTTTTAGTACGAAAGACAAGTTTCGCTTATAACTTCCGGAAAAGTATTCTTTTAATGTACCTTAACAAAGTGTTACGCTGACTGGATAAGTTCTCCGCGCACATGAAAAGTAAAAGCGGTACAACTTGAGCGGAAAATGGCCTATGATGCAAACTGATAAAATAAAAATACATTTTCGCATAAGAGAAAACATGTCCGTAGGAGAAATAAATAAAAAATGTATCATGTCTTCAGTTAAAAACATGTTTATTACTCTTTTTTTCACTATGCATATCACACACAGAAAACTACATTTCTTTTAAGACTTGACATTGGTACCAAAATAAAAATCCAAGGAAGCAATTCTACATTCCCCGATTAGTATGTTCGTTTTTTTAATAGTTTATTTTTTTATTTTTATTAGTAAGTTCGTTTTTCTTTCAACTTTCGTTTGGAACGCAAAAATCTGTTTCAATTACGCAATAATTCAGTTTTTAATTTTTATTTTCCGCTACGTTCATTCTCAAACTAATAATAATAACAGTAATAATAATAAAACATTAACATCCTTTTTTCAATTTTATTTATAAAAATTTGTTGAGGACCCTTCAAATTATTACAGCTAAAAAACTCTGCAAACAAGGAATACATTATATTAAATGAAAATCTTAAGGTTTACATGCGTAAGCGAATGCGCTAAAACTGTCGTATCTCGTTGTCATGTTGGAAAAGTATCATAACTCGCAGCATCAATTCTACAGTGTCGTATCTCTTGATACTGTTTTAAAAGTGTCGTAACTCTTGTTCTTTGTTTTTAAAAACGGAGCAATCCAAAATTCAAAATGGATTTAAAAATAATAAATCAATTTATACCTCGCATTTTCAAGCATGAAAAATTAAAACGTGTCAGTAGATATACGTCAAGTATTAAACAAACTCCAAATTGCTGTAGAATTTCTTTAAAATGTTTATTATAATCAGAAAAAAAAACAAAGTATTTTTTTCCATGAAAACCATTTTTTTTCGATAATCGAATTTATAATATATTATATTTATATTATATTTATAATTCATAAAACATTTAATGTTTTCATTCTTCTAAGAACTAAACGAAAAGTCTCCTAAAAGCTCTAGGAATGCAACGAAATCATTTTATGAAATTTATAAAATAATTCTCATCTAATATCACTCATCATCGTCGTTGGTTTGATTTTTCTCCGCAAATTGAAAATAATTGAATTATTGATAACTTACGCGTAAACAAATGGACAAAATTGCCGTTAAAAATAACTTTACAATTCAATAGACTATATGAATATCAATATTTCCTTAAAAAACGAGTTACGACACTTTTAAAACACTATCAAGAGATACGTCTACAACTTTTATTTGAAATATTTTTTGTTATTTTGCATATTAGCTGAGATAAACGCAAAAAACCATGATTTTTATAGGTTTTTCATGGTTTTTACCATGAAAATCGACTAGACGCCAATTTTCACTATCATATTCATAATCAGCGCGTCAAAATACATAAGTACACGAAGCCCGAATAAAATCGGACATATGTCCTTTTCGGAAGTACACCCTAAGAGATAATTATTCATTTTGTAGGCGACATATGGGAACTGAATTTATGACTAGATGTTCGGTGGAAAAGGACGTACATTTAAATGATCCAAAAATGATAAAAAATTTATTAAATCATAAATAAATCATAAATTCTTAAAAATAACAAATCTACATAAATTTAAACGAACGATCGATCGATTCCCAATTGCCCATGCTTATAATGGTGTTTAAATACGCTGTCGGACGACAATGAATATAGACAAAAACGATGAAATGAATATATGAAGGGTGGTAGTACAGAACTAGATAACAAACATTTTTCTGAAAATGGGTGATTATAATTGTAATATAGGTAAGAAAATAAAATTAATTAAAATTTTAGTTGACATTTCAGCACAATATTTTAGCGTAGTAATCATTTTTTGCCCTTTACGATATTTCTCGAAATTATTATCATTTATTGAAAAAAAATGCCTTCTTTTTATAGTCCTTTCACCGAATAATCGTCTATCCTAGGGCGATAGTTTAATTTAGTTTATATACGGGCGGGGAGCCCCCTGGCGCTCAAGCTATAAAGTCTGTTGTGCCACACCCTTAAATATTCGTTCTCAGTAGTTGACCCCAGACCTCTCGGTGAAGCCCAGTATTTCAACCACTGATCGCGTTATAATTTCCTCAGGTTCCATGAAATAGACCCCAAGGTTTTGTTGCCTGACCCTAGCTAATGCTGAATACTGGTATGAGACGTGCAGGGATTTTTATAAGTTTTCTAATTTTATCTTGCTCTTTTCTAGGATTGGCAGTGTGCTGATGTCACTTGGGAGCCCAGTGTGTCGAGTCCCCCAAGTCCATCTATTTGCTCTTGCCAGGCGGCCCATCGCGTGAGCCGCCCTGGCAGTTATCGCAACATGTAGGGGTTATTCACAGAGCATGAATCCTATTGCCGTTGTGGACATAGTCCTCATTGCTCCCATAGCACCTCTGAACCATAGAGTTTGTAATCGTCGCAGATTGTCCTGCATCGTTTTAAGTTTCACCCGTGGCCACCAGGTAACGGCCGCGCATAGGAGCCTTGATTTAAGGACAGCGGAGTAGAGCCATGCAAGCATTTTAGGCCGTAGACCCCACGTCAAACCAAAGGCTCTTCTGCATATCCAAAATGTCATGACAAACTTCCTGCATTGGGTCTCAAGATGCTTCGCCTAGTTCAGTTTGCTATCTAGGATTACCCCCAGATATTTGAGCGAGTCTGAGATCGTTAGCCTCCCAACACGAAGTGCAAGGGCCTCAACTTTCGACACTTTGTAGTGTCTCGTGTAAATGACTAGGCTGGTCTTTTTCGGATTTACCGAGAGACCTGAGCTGTCGCACCAGATTTCTGCGATGCACAGCTCCGACTTTGTTAGACCCATCAACGTTTCCAGATGAGCCCCCCGGGTATAATACGCTTCCTTATTTAGCCTACGAAGGAGGCCGTCCACTACAATGCACCACAGGTGGGGTGACAGGGTACCCTCTGCGGACATCCCCGCGGTGCTTTTTAGCTAACTAAGCCTTCGCCCCATCCATCTTTAAGTCGCCTCTGTCGTAGCATGCTTCCTATCCTGCTTGCTAGGTGGTCTGGTACGCCACACCTTGAAGCCTCTCGACAGATGACTTCTGGAGAGGTATGGCTGAAAGCGCACTCTATATCCAAGAAGCTGCCAACAGCATACCCTCCCTGTTCCAGCTGCTGCTCCAATTTTGCCATGACAGCATGGAGCACCGTTTCTACAGAGCAGCCTGTCTGAAATGCGTGCTGCCCTCTGTGCGGCGGGGAAACCTTTATCAGCAGTGTAGCCCTCCTTCCCAGGTTTGGGAATGAAGGCCACTCTGACATCCTTCCATACACATGGCATATCTCTTAGGGCAATGCTTGCCCTAAATAGTTTCGTCAGTGGGGGGACGACGAAATGCATGCCCTTTTGTAACAGCACTGGATATATGTCATTCGCCCTTGGTGATTTAAAGGGGCAGAAGGACCCAGCGGCCAATGCCACCTTCGTGATATCAACGACCTTGGCGGCGAAATTCCAGTTGGCCTTCTCCCTCTCTTGGCCCAGCCTTCCATCTTTCGGTCGGTTTGAATTTGCTGAAAACCCGGGAAGTGGACTTCTATCAGGTGATACAGCGTTGCTTCTTCACCTTAGGCAAACTCACCATCATCGGCCTTATGGCCTTATGGCCTTATGAGCCCGAGGTGAGCTGCCGGGTTTTTTGCCAGGATCTTGTAGAGCCTCGCTATGTCCGGAATGTTCTTTGATTCCTAGCAGAAGCCCCTCCAATCTTCCTGTATATAAATTATTTGGTTTCTATTGTATTCATACTAAGCCGTCTTATAGATGTCCCAGTCTGAAGGCAATTTAGTTCTGTTTGCCCTGTTGCATAACGCTCTGGTCTTCTTACGAAGTTTCTCCAGGTGGGTGTTTCTCCATTCTCTGCTTCTTTCCTAGATTTAATTGTACTTGTAGAGCAATTGTTTTCATATGATGTAGTCGAAGCCCTTCGCAGAAAATCCACCGCGTGCTCTAGTTCATCTATGGTACCGTAGCTTGCTGGGAATTCCACAAGCCTGCCTTTGAGTTCCTCTTTATATGAGTCGCAAAGTGTATTCCTGGGGCTTCTGATCTCCTCAGTTCTTCCGAGCATAGAGTCAAATCGAGAACCTCACTTCTGTTTTTAATCTGGAATGTGAGGGTATCACCACGATTTAGAATCTCCAGCTCAGTGCCCGCTAGGTATTCAAATAAATCTCTTCCTCTGCCGTTGATATTTTTGCCCCCCCCCCCCACACTGTATGGTGGGAGTTTGCGTTACAGCCCAACAGCAGAGGAATCCTGTTCTTCTGACTGTGCTGAATTAGAACCTCTACCTCCATAGGAAGTGGGCGCCTCTCAGCATCGCCCGGGATGCATCTCTAGCCTTTCTCCGCTTGTGCCCCTGAGTCTCACCTTAATAACGATGAGGTCCCTGGAGCAGAGTTTAGGAACCAAAATCGTATCCATACCCGGTGTCGCAAGGGCCTTGATTGAAATTTTGGGAGGACCAACAATTAGAATCCAGCCCTTCCCCTTCGGACTGACTCCCTGCCTGTTGGAATACACCTTACACGAATCGGTTCGTAGAGTGGGATTCTGGAAGCGCAGGCACCCGAGAACGGTCGACGGATACTCGGGGGTGCCGGGAATCAGTACGGTCGCTCTGCCGTACCTTCCGAGACAATCCGTCCTCTTGATCTCCAGATTTAGTCCCTCCTTGAGCCTAAACGCTGGAGTTCTTTTTAACTTTTTAACCTTAAATATCTTAAAGGAAAAACATAAGCTTCCTTTTGACATAAAAAAAAATACAAAATAAAATATGCATTTTTTCCAAAAAAGTCAAATTTGTTCTTTACTTGCATTTTCGAAGGTCAAATATATATATATATATTTTTTAAATGCTTATGATTGGTTGAAAGGGCGTGAAAACCCCTATCGGAACTGTGCTGGATGAAAATTTTTTATCACCATTAGATGAGTTTAAAATCATTGAAATAGACGATATGCACGAAAATCCGAAAGTTTTCACCCCCTCCTCCTCGGTAAATAATTATCCAATTTCCCCATAAACTACTATCCAATAGTACAATACTTTGCCCAAGTTTTCCTTAGATCGGACAAATTTGATTTTTCGAGTCGGCACACTTGAGAAATGAAATAATGATCCATATATGTACTTGGGCAACCAAAAAATCAAGAAAATCTACAACGCAGCTGTAGCTTTCGTGGACAACTACTGCACAGCATTTTATAACGTTAAAATTGTTGTTTTCCAAGTTTTTAAATCAAAGTTGTCTCATCTAAGTAAAACTTGGGCAAAGTATTGTGCTGTTGAATAGTAGTTTATGGTAAACATTTTTTGTTACTCGGATAAACATTTACCTAGGGGAAGGGGGTGAAAGTTTTGGGATTTTCTTGGGTATTGCATATTTAGGTGATTGTTAACTCTTCTAATAAAAAATTTCGTCTAAGTTTGACTTAGGTCGGACAATATTGATTTTTTGAGTTGGTGTACTTGAGAAATAATGTCGCATAGGGACCTATGAAGGTATTTTCAGTAGGAACGGAAAAAAATCAATCACTTTTTTAAATAATTAAATTCCAATTACAAGTTGCTTTTGAGTTCATTCTTATTTGCGATAATAATTTTGACCTTGTTCTTTAGCTTTAAATTTTAAAGTAGAGAATTTTGCATTATCTTGTCAAAATACACCTTATAGATGGAGTCTTTATACTGTAGTTTCCCTTTTAGTTCCATTCACCTATTGAATAGAATTCACGACCCTTCGCCTCGTGCGTTGCAGCCGGTGTGCAATGAGCATCCGTCCAGAATGCTACAGAATGCTCTTAGTGACAGTTTGTCAGTTAAGTTCCCAGAGTAAGGTTGTAGTAGTAGCTGGCAAACTGTGTACTGGCACTTTGGTGGGATCGAAGCCTATAAAGGTTTGCTCATACCAACCAAGTCTATTCCAAGAGAGCCATTCGCCTTAGCACTACTTCGCTTTTCAGTTTCATTTAGAAAGGAAGAAATTATTTACAAGGACTCAGAAGTCAGTACAAGTTCTTTCGTGCAGTTATTTACAGTGCAACAATATAAACGTGCTCTTTGAAATAAAACAATTGGCTTATATACTTGATTTTGTGTTTTCCACTTAGTTTTGTATGCTTTTTCACTTCACTGAAGTATTTACAAGTTTGGTGACACAATTCTCTATTTTATATTAACATTTGGAAAAATGCCGGAGTGCACGTGCAAATTTAATAGAATTGAAGGTGAAGATAATCACGAATGCCAGTTGAAACTCCCGGCGGAGAAGATCCAAGTGAAGAATTTGTATCATAGTGACAGACCTGTTGATGATCAGAATCCCCTGAGGTAATTCATCCTTTTTGTGTAAATTCTCTAAAGTTATAATAAATTATTTCTAAAAACATTTTTCAAATACTTGAGTATTACATATTCTATATTGCAGATACATTTGCCATGTGTGAAATGAAATTTAAGCAATATGGAAATTAAATTACTTGTCTTCAGTTATCTGTCACTGAACAAATCATAACAATATGTATGGCATTCATACATGTGTCCGGTTATCTTCGATTGCATAAGATGTGTAATGCTTTCCGAATGAAGTGTAACATTTTTATCTGATCCGAAATTAAAAGGCTTAATTCAGTTTAAAAATGAATGAAGGAAGATTAATATAATAGCTAATTAACAACTATAATTATATGCAAATGATTTAAGATAGCTTTAAGTTAAAATAAATTTTAATTCAAGGAATCTCTTAAGAAAAAGTATGATAGGAAAATCATTATAAGCCTATGATGATTTTCCTATAATGAATTTCCTACAATTTCTTCGCTAATATAGGAATAATTATAGGAAAAATTATAGGAATGATCACAGAAAAAATCTTAGGAAAAATTATTGGAAAATAATTACACGAATGAATAATATAAAAATATTTAAATAATCAATTCAAAATGTAGAAGTAAAAATTAATGATTTATTTTGAAATAGTCACATAGTATTACATGAAAAATTCACAAAACTTCTTTAAATATGTCAATTCTTTATGTACTTTTGTGTGAGTTGTTCGGAATACATTATTAATTTATACTTTCTTCTATATTTTGCATTCATTATTTCAATATTTTAATATTATTCATGTCTATAATTATTTTCCTATACTCTTTTCGATAATTAATTCTATAATTTTTCCCATAATTATTCCTATAATCGCGAAAAAATGATAGGAAATTCATTATAGGTAAATCATCATAGGCCTATAATGATTTTCCTATCATACTTTTTCGTAGCGGATGTATTTCCTTTTAGTCGTGGGTGATTTTGAACTAATCTATTTAGATTATTACATTTTCCAAAAAGTAAAAGAAACAATCCAAAAATATGTTTAATGTATTTCTAAAATTGCTAACATTCAAAGCATTCTTTTTACAAAAATTTAATCAAAAAGATTTCTTTCAAGAAATTGAGGTAAAATTATTTAGACTCAGTTAAAAGATCTTCTGACTACGACATTGAACTTTCGAGGATATTTTCAAGCATGCCCGAAAATTGGTCTTAATTCATTCTTCCTTGCAATTTCTGAGCGGAAACTTTTGATTACACCTGCTCGTTAAAAGCATGACGTTTAAAACCTGAGAACAAGTTCCAGGTCTTTGGTAAATTTAAAATTGCTAACGGAGGAAAAAATCATCATATGCTGAACCTGTTTCTTGTTCTCAGCTAAATCCCTTACATTAATTACCCTTCTGCATTTTTCTTTGGACTGTATTTAAATTATTATTCAAATTTTTTTTTCGATCCATCAAACTTATAAATGCTTCCTATTTTCCAATTCAGTTTTCTAAAAATGATCTTTTTTATTTTGATTATAAAATAAAAAGTTGAGTCACAGAACGTTGAAAGGAAAAAGATTATTCTGTATGAGAAAATGAGTGTGCTGATATTTTGGGCTTCTAATTAATTAATTTAAATCAAATGTTTCGATTAATTGTTGGAGAATTGAAGAATTTCAATATATATCTTATTTTCTTTCCTTATTTTCATTATTATTATTTATTTGATTATAAATCGTTTGTTTTTCTTATTTTATACATCAGTCTAGTCATCTACGTTCTTTTAGCATTAATTTTCCCGGTACATTTAAGAAATTTCGCAGTAGATGTTAATCTATATATCTTCAACTTCTTGCGTCTTCTTATCTTTATTTTAATACTTTCCCAATAAATTCTGTTTTATGACGTACATACAAAGTTCAATGCCAAATTGATAAGAAAATTAAATGCGGAAAGGCGATAAAAATTATAAGGAATCATAAAAATATCAGAAAAAGAGCACCTTATGGATATTTTTGTGTGTCCTTGAAGAAGAAGAAAACAACGTATGATGTAGGCACTTTTTGTACAGGTACCGAGATGGCTCCGTCCGACTCAGGAATCCCAATATTGAACTTATGGATCAAGACATTCTTTATCATCTGGCTCTTGGTAGTGGGTCTCACGACCTAGTGGAAATGTTTGGAGATGTCAAGGTAATAAGAGTAAATTTTCTTCCTATTCCAGTATTTTTAAGAAATATCAAATTATTTTTTTTTAGTGCAATAAAGATATTTTCAATTCTTTTTTAAATCCTATTTTGGTTGACAAAATTCTTTCTACTTAATCAGTAAAAGTAAGTTGGTCCTAACCTTGTCCTCAAAGTAGATTGATACAATTTCCCACAAATGACAAATCTCTCAAAAGGCAATAATAGTTATGACATTATTCTAATCGATGTTAGTAAATGTTGTGTGCGATTCGATATTTTGATTGGCACTGACTGTGATTGGGTCACTATTACTCAGGCATTAAAAATTGAAGTAATAAAAAGCAGTTTCTTCTAACTGATACCAGTTATTTAAATTGACATACAATATCATCGTATATCTGTTCTTTAGGTAGAGAATATTGTATTTAAATTTAAAAAAACTCGTTTAATATTAATTATGTGCGAGAGTTAGAATGTTGTCCTATTGAATTGGTTGAAAGCAATCAAAATTCTCGATAAAGTGATCCGCGGATAAAGTCATTTTGTTAATTGTTTAAGAAGATATTAAGAAGAATAAGTAAATTTCTATGTTTTCTTAACATTTAAATTACATCTGACACAATACACATTTTTCATTGTTCCTGGTCTCATTTTAATGGTGAATTTCTATAAAATCGCGCCAACTTTTTACAATATATTTAGCAAAAAGTAAAATTTGTCTGATGTCTGAAGGTAAGGTTTTGTAACTATTATTGCAATTACCTCTGGCCTTTTCTTTTTTGCTTCCTGCTGTAGGTAAAGAGATTAATGTCAATTTTATACGAAGTCATAGTACAAAGGCTAGAAGCATAGAATCTTAATTGTTTCCAATTACAGTGCAAACTCCGAGCATTGCCGCCTCGAGCATTGCCGCTTGCCCGGTTTCTTGCTCGAGCGCTACTCCCACTTTAGCGTCGCTCGCGAGGACCGATGGATTTCATACCAAACGCTCCGAGGATTGCCGGGAGCGAAACGGACGAATCTGAAGGTTTTTTTTCGGCCAAAATCTTGAAGCTTTTCAGTCAAAAAAATTTTTCGTTTTGTTATACATATAAGAAATGAATATGAATCAATTTTGTACACATGTATGTACACTAGGGTTGTCCAAAAGTGCATTGCAAAATTTCTCCTCACCATAGAGGGCAAGTCACCCCCCCCCCCAAGTTTCCATTTCCGAAGAAAAAAAATCCCTAATGTTTTTGTTCGAAATTCGAATATTAACACGTGCCACCGGGTACTTCAAAATCCCATTTAATTAACATGGGGAAATTTTAGATTTTCGAAAAATTGAACTCATACTGCAGGGCTTGATCGAAATATGCCAACTTTTTTTGGTATTAAAGAGGAGTACCTATGAAATAAAACTATATTGATAACTTTTATTTTAACCCCCCAAGCGCCCCAAAATATGACCGAAAAATAAAAAACTACATTTTTACGCATTATTGTTACGTTTTAGCAATTTCCGCCGTCTTTTTCATACAAATAATTACTAATAGACAATTTTAATATTTCCCATGACTATTTAAACAATTTTCGATTGTTTAAACAAATGAAACTCATTAAAACAATTATTTATTCCTAAAGAATGTAAAAAATAATCGTATTTTCTGATTGAAATGTAATAGTTTGTCATTGTTTGGAGTAGTAAATTTTTTAAAAAACATTATGTAATTATTTAAACAATTACTTATTGTTGATCCATACAATTTCTAAAAATTGACCCAGAGATTTCTAGTTTTTTCTCAAATTGGTATCCTACGCTACTTTTCGTTAAATAATTATATAATTTTGATACATTTCTTTTAATTTTTAATAAATTTCTATTTGTTTATACAATTTTGATTTGTTCAAACAATTAATTTTCCAAAAATACTTTTAAAATCGTATTTTCTGAATTAAACATAATATTAAATGATTTCGAGGAGTCATAAATTCTGCTAAAGACGTTATGTTCTTGTTTATAAAATTAATTATTGTTTTTTCTTCTTCAAATTTTCATCAAATTTAGTATGGATGGTTTACATATTTTTTGGCACATTATTAAATAAATCATAAAAGTTATATTTCATTGTAGCATTTTAAAGTCTTATGAATATCAATCTGACATACTGGAAGGCACAAAAAATATATATTAAAATATATTTACGAAAATAATTCTATGTGAAATATTTTATATTATTGATCCACAGTTTTTAATAGAAAATTGCTTGAACGAATAAAAATTGTTTAAACAATGACACGACGTTTTTAACAGAATTTAATACTCAAAATCATTCAATATTATGTTTAATTCAGAAAATACGATTTAAAAAATATATTTGGAAAAATAATTGTTTAAAAAAATTATGCTTGTTTAAACAATTGAAAAATGGTCGATATATTCTTTCTATACACTATACCCTCAGAAAAATAATTATATATATTTTATTTCATTTAATTTTTTCAAAGTTATCGAAAAAAACTGCTCAAGCAAATCAAAATTTTTTAGACAAATAGACATTTCTTAAACATTAAAAGATATGTATCATAATTATATAATTATTCAACAAAAAGTAGCATAAGATACCATATTGAGAAAAAACTGGACATCTCTGAGTCAATTTTTAGAATTTTGAGAATAAACAGTAAGTCATTGTTTAAATAATTACATATAATGTTTAAAAAAATTTACTACTCCAAACAATGACAAACTATTACATTTCAATCAGAAATTACGATTATTTTTTACATTCTTTGGGATTAAATAATTGTTTAAATAAGTTACATTTGTTTAAACAATTAAAAATTGTTTAAAAAGTCATGGGAAATATTCAAACTGTCCATTAGTAATTATTTGTATGAAAAAGACGACAGAAATTGCTAAAATGTAACAATAATACGTAAAAATGTAGTTTTTTGATTTTTGGGTAATATTTGGGACAGTGTGGGAGGGATACGGATGGGTTAAAAAAAGTTATTAGTATGGTCTCATTTTATAGGTACTTCTCTTCAATCCCTAAAAAATGGCACGTTTTGATCAAACCCTGAAGTATGAGTTCAATTTTTAAAAAAATCCAAAATTTCTCCATGTTAATTAAATGGGATTTTGAACTGCCCAGTAGCACGTGTTAATATTCGAATTTCGAAAAAAAAATTAGGAATTTTTTTTCTCCGAAAATCGAAACTTGGGGGGGGGGCTTGTCCTGTAGCTAGAAAAGTATTTCTTGGACCACCCTAATGTACACTACGTATATAAAACGATTTTATTTTTAACCTAACCGACGCGCGGCAATACTCGGAGTTCGTCAGCTACATTCTTCTCCTCCACGCATTTGAGCGTAAACGCGCTTAGAGTGGGGGTTTAGGGCTTCTTGTAATTATACTCTCCTACATCCTCGAAAACGGCAATGCTCGGAGTTTGGACTGTAATAATAGTTACAGAACTAATGAACTATTGGACATTTTTCAAAATTTCAACATTTTTGATATAATTTCAAAGACAGTTCGTAACAATTTAAAAAATTCAGTTATTCTATATACTTTTTTTCAAATTGCCATTATTTTCTATTTATAAATTGTACGGACGCTTTTGTTTCTAGTTTCATCTAAAGAAAAATCGTGACAATTTTTCTTCATAATGTGTTGCCAAAATTCTTTGGAAATTCACCTTCAAACTGATTAAAGTCAAATGAAGTATAGATGTTGGAAAGTTGTTTTGGAAATGTTTTTAAATAATTTCTATAAAACTAAGGTGTTCCAATGCTTCTCATTCTCAATTCTTTATCTACAATCAATAATCTTAAACTAAGTATTCAAAAAAATAATGAAAACTATAATCTTACTTTAAATATGAAAGCTCTTTAATTTCAATAATATCCATGATAAAAAGCTGTAATTAAATCTCAAATTCTTATAATTTTTTCTGTAATCTTACAGTTCGTATGCATGGGAGGAACTCCAAAGCGGATGGAACAGTTCGCTTACTTCATCATGGAAGAAATAGGTCACAAGCTTCCTGCAGGAACGACGCTACTCGACATCAGCCAGTATTCTTATCGTTATTCAATGTACAAGGTCGGCCCAGTACTTTCCATCAGTGTAAGTATCTCATATTTTATAAAAGATACGACACAATAAATATTTCAAGCACTATATAGATATTATCAAAAATCTTTGAAACTCGAAAGCTTTTCTTTTTTCAAATATGAATAATCACCCAATATAAATCAGTTATAAAAAGTATAGCGTTTTTCTTACATTAAAGAATCGGGAGTTCTATGATTCTCCAAAACTAATTTTACTTTTTAAAATCGAATGTTATAAAAATATTTCCAAATTGGAATATTTTTTTTTTTTAAAATAACAAATTATAAGCTATCAATTTTTATTAAATAATATCGCTTAAGGGGTCGTTCAAAAATTATGTTCTTGAATTGTTTGAAAGAATGAAAATTGGTGATTTTATTTTACAAGCCAAACATCTAAATACAGACTTCACAGTATTTCCCCTATTAGCCGCTTTTCCCCTCCTTTAAAGAATTCCTCTTTTTCCCCTTATTTCAAGAAGCTTCCCCTTTTCCCTTTTTTCTCGTTTTTTTTTCGCTTAAATGCGAACTGAGTTAATAGAACCCAATAAGAAAATCCAACTATTTTTCGTTGATAGTTGAAATCACCATTTCGACGCCTCCATTCAATATGAGTATATCTGCTGACAGCGCCGTGTATGAGACTATGCGCTGTGTATAAGCATAGGGAATAGTCTCATACACGGCGCTGTCAGCACATATTCCCATATTGAATGGAGGCATCGATTTAAAGATAAGACAGTAGTCCATTTCCGAGAAGACTTGTTACTGATTTAAGCCGGAAAGGATTCTATTAGAAATAGTTATTCATTTTCGAGAAAATAAATGTGTCAGCGGAAAATCTCCACAAATTGGAACAGGCTAGGCTGCGGATTGAGATAAAAAAATTAATCTTCAGTTTAAATAAAAAATAAAATCTTACTTCCGAGAAATTGAGTTTCTGAATGAGGGTAAAAAAGTTAGCCAATTTCGAGTAAATCGACCAAGAATTTTGAGGTTAAAATTTAATAAGTTTTGAAAATCGGTTTTCGGCATCGATTGATAATCAAATTTACAATTTTTCACAAAAATAAAAACTTGCTCCCGAGATATGGAGAAGCTGAATAAGAATAACGAATGTTTGATAGAAACGAATTATTCTGTTCCGCGAAAATCAAAATTTAGTGTGACTGTAAATGCACTGAGAAGATTATTCGGTGAAAGGATGTTGTTTTTTTTCAATAAATGACAATAATTTCAAGAAATATCGTGAAGGGGGGAAATTAATTGATATGCTAAAATACTACTCTAACACCTTAAATAAAGTTTAAATCAATTCTTTTTATTGCCTATATTCACAATGAGAATTCGAACAAATCTTGTTATCACAAAGTGTACTTGAGTCTTTGAGAATTTTTATTTAATAAACCCATTTTTCTAAAAATGCTGCTCATCTAGTTTTATACTGCTACCCTTCATTTTAAGATTATTGAATTATTTTCAAAATAGGAAACTGTAGAGACAATTCAAGTATTACACTTTTCATTAAGAATTCATCGATTTTGGTTGAAAATTCAACTATTCATTACATTTTTTATTTAAAATTCAGCTTTTTTGATTGAAATTTGAACTATTTACTTTGTTCAAAATTCATTTTATTAGTTGAAGATTTAAATATTCATTTGAAAATTAGTTTTTTTTTGTTCGATAATTAATTTTTTTTACCTGAAAATGTAACTATTCCATGTTAGGTAGAAAATTGATCGGTTATAGTTGAAACTTTAACTATTTACTTAAAAATTAATGTGTATTGTTGCAATTTTTTTCGGTAGAAAATTAATATTTTTCGTTGAAAATTTAACTATTGAGTTTAAAGTTGAATTACTTTGTTAAAAATTAATTTTACTAGTTGAAGATCCATCCCTATGGAGGAAAATTGAACTATTTTGTTTAAAATTCGTTTGTTTAGTTGACAATCAATTTTTTGAACTAAAAATTAACTATTCCTTCTTTCGTGGAAAATTGATCGTTTTTAGTTTAAAATTTAACTATTTAGCTGAAAATTAACTTTTTCGTTGAAAATTTATATTTTTGAGCTGAAAATTCAACTGTTTTGTAGAAAACTCGTCTTTTGGCTTCAAAATTCACTTGTTTTTTCGCAAATCGTCTTTTTTGGTTAAAAACTCTATTATTCTGATAGAAAAGTCATCTATTTTTCTACAAATATTATATTTTTTGTTTACAAGTGCAATTGTTTGGGTAAAAATAATTGTGTTCTGGTTGAGGTTTAAACTATTTTGTTGAAAATTCGTCCTTCTGGATTGAAAATTCATCTTTTTTGGTAGAATAGCTCTTGTTGAAAATTCATCTTTCTTGTTAAAAAATGCAACTATTTTGTTGAAAATTCATATCCTTTTCTTGAAAGTTCAACTATGGGTTTTAAATGCAACTGTTTGGTCTAAAATTAATTTGATTGTTTGTTGAAAATTTATTTTTGTTTGTTTATCAAATTAAATCGAAGTCAAAATTCGTCGTTTTTGAACGGCGCCTGAGAACTAACGAGCAAAGGAACACCTTTTAACCTCTTCTTTGAACTACCATATGAAAAAAAGTAAACGTGGATAATCAATAATAATAATAATCCCATGAGCTTTCTTTAATTACTCCGAAACATAGAAATTGATGCCTTCTTCTGTTGGATTCTTAAATATATATATATATATATATATTTAAATTTGCATCTTACAAACGAAAAAAACGTGAATCAAGGTTGAAAATTTACAGAAACCGGAAGTGCGAATAGGTTTTTTAGAATAAGTTAAACGAACGCATAGATAGGGCAACTTGAGAGGCGCTTTTAAGCAATAAAGATATAGAGGGCGCATGGACTATGTTACGGGATATCATTGTTAAAACTGCGACCGAAGTGTGTGGTATGGCGGTTGTAGGAAGAAAATCTGGTGATGCATGGTGGAATGATGAAATTGAGGCAGCCCGACAAGAAAAGAAAGAAGCCCGAACTCCATTCCAATCTCTTGAGTGTACTCTTTGACAATGTCTAGAGCTAGATGTAGTTTCTCTTGATTTTTAGTATAGATCTTAAGATCATCCATGTTAAATACATGAGTGACCTTATGCTTTCGATTTCCAGGTTTGCCGCAGAGATACCCTTCGGAATGCCGAAGTGCGAGAGACAGTGGCAATAATGTGAGGTAAATGAGGAGAGGGCTCATGGTGTCGCCCTGAAACACGCCTCTCTGAAGTGTGATACTATTAGTGATCACACGATGTTTTCCAGATGAGGTAGTAAATCTGGTTTTCCAAAGCGGCATTAATCTCTCTATGCACCACACGATGTGTGGATGAACCCTTAAGCTTTCCAACAGACAGATCATTAGTCTATGGGAGGTTGAATCAAAAGCTTTCCGGTAATCAATCCAGGTCTTCGATAGGTAACGCTGATAGCATGCTGCGTCTTTACAGACACATCTATCGATGACCAGGTTTTCCCGACATACTGCTACACCTTTCTTTGAGCTGCGTTGTTCCTACATCTCTCGCGACACAGTTCCAATTGTCGGAACAATACTATAATTTAGGATAGCTGTGAAGATCTTATACAGTGTGTTCAGACAAGTTATTGGCCTGTAATTTTTGGGGCCAGCTAAGTTGCCCGTCTTCGGCAGGAGCACTGGTTCTGATATAATTCAAAATAATTTGATCAAATGTTGAAGAAGTCAAAAGGTGTTTAAAACACTTCAAGACGAATTAAACACAAACTGAAATTTAAAAAAAAACATTGAACTGAATAGAATTGATTTAATTAAAAAGAATTCAGGTAAATTAAAAAAACTCGAGGGATATAATAAAAGAATTCTGGATGATTTAGTAATGATTCAGGGTGAAGTTCAAATGAATTCAAAATAATTACAAAACATATTAACATTTTAAATACGCCTGAAACAATTAAGACGTGTTTTAAGTAATGTATTCAATAGCAGATATTTTTATTATCATAAAATGTATACAATAATGTCACATCAACTCATAAAATCAAAATTTTTCATATAAAAAAATCATAAGCTCATAAATTTATAATCTCATATTCTCATAATCACATGTGAATCACAAAATTTTATCCAGAATCCTGATGCAAAAAAAGAATTATTTATATTATATGTCCATAATGTTAAGTCATGATTTACAAAATTTAGAAACAAAAATTTATTAAGTATATATAAATACGTAATTAATGCATTAAAGTAAAACATTAATTATAAAGATAAATATTCTTAATTAAATATTTATAAATTAAAATTACTTGAAAACTAACAATTATTAGTTCAATCAAAGTAGATGAATTATAAATCAAAAATATAATAGTATTCTATTAAAATGAAAGAAATGAACTTTCAACCATAAAATTGAATTAAAAATAAAATTATAACTTTTCAATAATGAAGGATGATATTTCAAACGAAAATGAAAAATTTTTCTTATGAAAATATAAATATTTAACGAAACAGATTATTGTTCGATCAACAAAAATGCATAATTCAATCAAAGTAGATGAATTATGAATCAAAAATATAATAGTAGGCTATTAAAATAAAAGAAATCAACTTTCAACCAAAGACTTGAATTAAAAGTAAAATTATAACTTTTCAATAATAAAATATGACATTTCAAACAAAAATGAAAAATTGTTCGTATAAAAATATAAATATTTAAGAAAACAGTTGATTGTTCCACAAAAAATGAGTTTGAAAAAATAGTTTAATCCTAAACAGAATAATCAAATTATCATACAAATAATAGAAGTTGTAACAAAAAGAAAAGAATTCTGAACCAGGAATACAATATTAGACTTTTCACATTGAAGTTTAAAAAAATAACTATTTTGCTATATTAAACGTTAAATATCTAAAAATTAAACTAATATTTAATACATTCAAAGCAACATTGAAATTAATGAAATTATTTATTAAATTTAAATATTATTTTTTCTTCTCAAATATTATAACATGAATTAAATGTACTTTAATAAGACGTTAAAAAAAAGACGTAAAAAGCATTATCTAGGGTGAATATATTAGGGAAAATGTGGTTTATTATTATGGATGGAGGGGAAAATATGGTTTCTGTCGGTGGGTGGAAGGGAAAGGTAGTATAACTGTTTTACAGAAAAATCGTCTTTTGGCTTGAAAGTTTTTTTAGGATTCAACTATTTTGTTGCCAATTCCATTTTTTTCTGTTGAAAATTGACATTTTTAATTCAACCCCGACCTTTTTTGTTTGAAAATTTAATTATTTGTTTGCAACATCGTCTTTTTGTTGGAAAATTAAACTTCTCGATTGAAAATTTATCTTTTTGAATGAAAGTTTAACTATTTGACATCAAATTCATATGTTTTAGTCCAAAATTTCAACAACTTCGTGATTTTTTTTTTTTTTTTTTTTTTTTTTTTTTTTTTTTTTTTTTTTTTTTTTTTTTTTTTTTTTTTTTTAATATTACTTTAAATGAAAATTGAACTATCCCATATTTGCAGAAAATTAATATTTTCTAATTGAAAATTGATCTAAAATATAGCAGCCTAACCTCAAAGAAGTCGACCTAATTCAAAAAGAGGAAAACAAATTCAGTATGACTTTGCTTGAAATAGATATTGCAGTACATGACAAAGTCGAAGCCTTTAGAGAAAAATGTATTTTAAATAACCTTATATCAAGAAAATTTAAAAAAAAATCAAATTTAGTCCTCCAATAATATTATAAAATCCGTCCTCAAGAATGTTCTTGACAACAATAATCCATAAAACAAATCTAAAATATTTTAACAAAAAATAGATAAGTAGAATTGTCAAATGAAAAGAAATGAACTTTGAACATAAAAATATAAGTTTTTATAACGATTTTTCAATTTAAAAAGAAATATTTTCAAGTTGAAACGACAAATATTCAATAAAGAAGTTGAATTTTTGAAAAAATTAGATTTCAATAAAATATTTTAATTTTCAACAAAATAATAAAAATTTTAACCATATATTAGAATTTGATACAAAAATCAAAGAATTCTAAACTTTTGATCACAAGTTCAATTTCTTTATTGAAAATTTCTCTTTTTCTTTCAAATTGATCTTTTTAATTGAAAATTCGTTCTTTTTTCACAATAATAACCGTATAGTAGAATTTGATACCAAAATAAAGAATAAAAGTATTTTATGAAAGAATAAAAAAATTCTAAACGAAAAGTATATTATTGTACATGCTTGAACTGAACGGCGCTCATTGGCTCTAGTTCGCATACAGGCGCACACTACAGCCTATCAACTATATTAAAGTCGAAACATGGGCAGATAAAGGCAACTCAATTAGCATCACTGATTTAAAATGCAGTATCACGCATAGACACACACTACTGTTGAGCGGAAAGGTCGATAATCGTTGCTATCGTTATTCTTTCCATTGCATTCTAACTCACAGATGCTGAGCGGAACACATTTATTTTTAGTTTCAGAAATTTTCAAGTTTCAGGAATTTTTTTTTAAATTCTTCGTTTGGTTTGCTAGTGCGACTTGGCTGGGACTTGGGATAACTTTCGTTTTCCCCAATGTAAAAAGATTTTCTCAGGGTGTTCCGGAAAACTATCCCTCCACTATACAACTATACAAACAATAAAGTTATGATGGAGTAATTCTCTGGCCTTTCTCGAGATTACGCCCTTCATTGCAAAATTTCTTTTCGAACTTACTCAAACAATTTTTAAATCATAATTTTAATCGATTAGCTTCTTCAAACTTTACTTTCTAGTATATTATATCCAAGATATATTATTCGGACAAAAGAAATCAAAATTTACCGCATAAAATTGTCCATCAACCGGTATTCTAGTTGTAAAGCTACTAAAGTCTTCCACAATCTTAGCACTTTAAACGCTCAAAACCCGACGGCTAAATGTAGGCTTGTTTGACTCTAAACTTCGGAATTTGGAGGTAGTGAGACCGCACTTTACAGAAAAAATTCACGAATCTGGAGAAAGTGAGAGCGCACTGTACAAAGATAACCAGAAATAACCAGAAATTTATCCACTTGGTAAAACGGTCAGAACAAGAGTGCGTCACAAAGTGTTACGCTGTTGGCCCCAGAATCGGCCTTATTGGCCCATCTTCTTGCATCAGACCATTTTTTTATAAGACGCTTCGTTTTAATCGTGAGATATGTTATTTAAAAAAATCCATTAACAAAAGAAAATTTAACAAGGGCCAACAACACAAGTTTGTGGTAATGACAAAAATATTGCTGTGCATGGAGAAAATGGAGCTCGAAGGTAGAGTATCATGATGAAATTAAATGTTATAAACATACAGTCTGAAAACAGCTATTGCTTTAAGTAAATTAATTTCATTTTTTATTTAAAATCAAATACAAATTTAACGATCTCATTAAAAGTAGGTGTTTCGATAATTTTGTCATATTTCCAAGTAAAATGCCAAGTAAAGCCAAAATTTAAAAAAAATTGACAGAATGGGCTAAAAGTGCTTACTCCGGTGTTTTAGGGATCGCCGGTTATTAATTATCGGTCAAAAACTTATAATTCAAAATGTAGAATCCAAAATGGCGTCAAAAATTTAGAATAGTTGGCGGATTGGGTTAAAAATGCTTACTCGGGTCTTGACGTTTCACTTATGGATGTGCTAGGTTATTGTAAGTCTCCTCGAAATCACGTATGGGGGTGGTAGATCGGGGTATTAGATTAAGGTGAGTCCCCTCACCTCTCACATATTTGGATGATACAGTTAACTATGATTCGACTGTTCACATTTGTACTGATTTCGGCAGGGCCAGATATTTCTATTGCATACTCGAGACGCAGCACTCATTGTAGATGCAACAGGATCTATAGACTTCATTAATCTATTGAATAAGTCTTCAAGATTATGCAATCGATCCTACGAGCAGTGTTTCCGTCATTCATGTTACCACTGCCTCCTGACTTTCGCTTATCGACACGCCATCAAAAATTTTTCCACATAACTTTTTGGATGTAGCTTTTATGCTCAGCCATTTTCTTTTTATTTCCATCGCCTGTAATTTTCCAATTTTTAATTGTTTATCTATAGAAAATATGCCAGCAGCAATTTAGAAGTCGAATCAACGCGTGAAGAGAAACACCAAAACGTAAAGATTCCGAGCTTGAGGCGAAAATTCCAGACTCCCTATTAGAAAGATCATTGAAATTTTTCAGTATTACATGACAAATCAGACATGATTGCATTTAACGCGTTTGTAATTATGCTAAATAATTTTCCATCAATTAATGTAAGGTCTAAAGGAAAATTTATAGTCGTACGATGAGAGCCGGAAACAATTTAAAAAGGTTGATGTTTACCTGTTTCATCTTCAACAGCCTGTCATTACTGCAAGATGACATGTTTGGATTCCTTTACATACCCTAACTGAATTTGACAACGAAATGGAGGAGATAGAGAGCTTCTATTGTTTCATAATACATATCCTTGTTCGGAGTTTAGGCGTAAATGAATGAGTGTGGTCGCGAATAATTTTCTATCGCATTTATTTGCAACTTAGTGATGAGCATATTGTTGCTTATATGCGGAATGGCCTAAACTGCCGTCGAAACCCCAAGAGCATATCAAAGTCAAGTTTGAATCAATACATGGTATTGTATCAATAGCATAAAATATCACTTCTTGCATCTGAAATATCTTTTCTGTTATACGTGCGTAAAAAATGTTACTTTTCACGTATGTTTAGCAACCTCAAAATGCTAACTTCCTCACGAAATCATTATTGCAGTGTCTGCCGCCATCTTTTGGTATTAAAAAGAATCAGAAGAAACTCGAAAAATCCCAAGTCTCTTTTATTTTTGATAACTACAGAACCTGTAAATCAGTAGATGCTTTTCTTCTGTTGGTGGGGGGGGGGAGGGGCTCCGCCCATCACCCCTTGTTACGGACTTATAACAAAAATAGTATGACTAATTCGTGCGGGGCCACCAATTGATGAATATACTATTCTGCAGTATGATTTAAAAGAGCTTGAAGAGGAACCTGAGCTACAAAATCATCGATTTGGATCAATTCTTTTTAAGGTTTGGCTAGTAATTTTGCCTCACAAAGGTCATTATATGGAGGCTATATATTTGCGCCTGACTCCTTACATTATTTACGGATATCTTTCTAAGTCTATTTCGTTAGATTTTGATAAAATAAAAATACCAGAGCTTCTAAAGGAGTCTTCATTTTGAAAAGTGGTACTGATGTTGAAAACTTCCTAATATTTGTGGGTGCTTCTGAATTGTTCGTCAGTTTGTCGAGAAATTTTTTCAGGTCCTCGTCTTTCGACAAGGACTTGAATTGCTTGGCACTTCATCTACACGATGTCCCAGTACTCACGGTACATTTGTGTATTTTTAAATTCCTCATAAAAAATGGTGTCGAAAATAATAAAATTTTGTGTGAAGTTAATAAATAATGAGTAATTAACAATTAAAGATTAACCAATCAGAAGCACGTTTTAGATGGACAATAGTTTATGTGTCATTGATGAGAGTGTGTGCGCAAAAAAGCTGAGACTTTGTAATTTCAAATTTGCAGGAGGTTGTGAAAGTCGTTGGTGCAACTTAACACAACAACTGCGCAGCGAGATATAATTCTTAGAAAATATATTTTCCTTTGGAATAGGGGAGCGGCGGCGAATGCGGCGCAAATAAAGGAAAATGCACGGTTAAAATTGAAATATAAAGTAGAATATTCTTATAAAATATATTTTTGTCCGACCCCTCTTGAAAACGCGCCATTGCATGCACGTTAGGGCGTATAGAAAAAAAAAGTTGTTTGCTCGAAGTTCTAATAGCAATGAAAACTTTTTTTATGAGTCAAAAACACTCCCCTAAAGTTTCATAAAAAAAATACCTTCTGTCTCCGCATCGTAGATATAGCTAAAAATCACAAAAAACGAAGCAATTCTGCAAATTTGAAGAGCAAAAGATTTTTTTTTGAGATTCAAATTATCAATAAAAATATTTCAAAGCAATTCGATTTATACCTGTATAGCGATAATTCCATTAAAATATTTTTTACCCTCCCTAATTGACTTTGAAGTTTAAAAAAATCGACTTTTTCGCTATTTTCTTAGATTCAAGGTAAATTTCTCGACTACTTGACCATATAATGTGTGACATACGTTACTGAGGATGTATTTTCAATATGGTGTAACAATAATATATAAGAAATGCTGACATTACACTAATTTTTATTTGACAATAAAATTAATTTTCGGTATATAAATTATTTACAAAAAATATTTCGAAACAAGTGAATTTGTACCTACATAGCAAAAAGTGATTCAAATATTTTTTACCCAACCTAAGTGACCTTGAAATTTTAAAATATCGAAAAAAATCGACTTTTTTGCTATTTCCTTAGAGTTATGTAAATTTTTTCGACTATTTGACCATGAACTGTCTGATATACGTTGAGAAGAATCTATTTTCTATATGTAACACCAATAATATATGCAGAATGTCGATATTAAAATAATTTTGATTGATTTTGGATTACAAGAAAATATCTAAAAGTGATATATTGCTCCTTATTTCACAACAAAGTTAATTTTCGGTGTCTAAATAAGGTAAAAATGTTTTCGAGTGTACCTAGATTTACACTTTTACAGGAAGGAGGTTTTTTAAATAATTTTTATCCGGCCAGAATAACGTAGAGGATTTGAAAAAACCCCATAATTAAATTTTGTCTCTATTTTCTTAAAGTTATATGACTTGTCAACCATGTGACCATCATAAGAGTATTACCAATAACCTACTTTTATGTTGATTTGTGACATTAGTTTTAATTTATTCGTCCTATTTTAATTTCAAAACAAAATCATTTTTCGTTTCAAAAATAGGCAAGCTTTTCCGACTTTCGAATCTTGATGAAACAGGATGTCAAAATGGAAACTACTGTCAGAAATCAGCATAAAAGTAATACTTTAATAATTTAATGCATTATAACAAGCTAATATATGTTCCGACTATTTTTTTATTTTATTCTATTCAGAATATATTTTAAGAAATATATAATACTCGTATGATGGTCACATGGTTGACAAGTCATATAACTTTGAGAGAATAGCGAAAAAATTTAATTCTGGGTTTATTTTAAATCATCTACGTTATTCTGGTTGGATACAAATTATTTAAATTACCTCCTCACTGTAATAGTGTAAATCTAGGGTAGGGTGGGGCGAGATGAGCATAGGGGGTAAGATGATCCACTCAATTTTCTCGTAATCTATCATTTCTTTTGTAGCTGTTCTTTGTACTAATACCAGGAAGAATATTATCAAACTTCTTTTTAAAATTTTTTCGCTTAATGTTGAATAAATTTGGGGAAAAAGAAAGTACAAATTTTAAGACCTATATTCTGCTATTTTGCATTTGTTTAGAAAGTCCAAGAATCAGACAAAATCACATATTAGATGTCTTTCCAGTGGTTGTATAGATAGCTTCTTTATTAACCCTTAAGTTTTCAATAGATTTTTATATAATTGTAAAACAGAAATATGTGAAGTTTTTATTTTTCTTGCAAGTGTCATATGGGCGGAATGAGACACTGTTCTGGGGCGGTATGAGCCACCTCTTCCTGTGCATTAACCTAACCTCTTAGTGTACCAGGCAGTAGGTTAAGATGCAATGTTTCATTGCATCAGATTGTGCAATGTGTTAA
The DNA here is from genome assembly GCA_011634705.1 of Andricus grossulariae. Lineage (NCBI taxonomy): Eukaryota > Metazoa > Arthropoda > Insecta > Hymenoptera > Cynipidae > Andricus > Andricus grossulariae. The sequence goes on from JAABKJ010007545.1 coordinate 192,189,785, forward strand.
TTAAAAAACTAATCTTGTCAAAAAAAAAATGCTCAGAAAAAGTTTGACAGCTGCACTGTTATAGGTATGTATTAGAAAATAATATGAGTTGCTGGCAACCAGAAGAGAGCACAGTTTTCTGGTATATTTCTTAAGTAAATTTATTTGAAAACTCGTAAAATGCTATAAAAATGAGAAAAACATTGTTATGGTTGAAAAATATGGCAAACGTATAAAAAACGGCTTAAAACCTCAGCATATATGAAATTCAGCGTCATGTAGTAGGCCAGTCTAGTATTTGGGAGTTTTCTTACTGTAGAATTCAACTTTTACTAAGACAATGTACACGGGTATGTCGAAAAATTGTTATATTTATTTCTGTAGTACAGTTATTAAAAGATATGTACATATAAATAGTTTTTCTATTCTCTGTTTGTAGAGTTAGTTACTGTAGAGGTTACGATTAAGGATTGCATCATTTGAACGTTAAATACCTAAAATGTTCCGTAAAATTTTTGAAAAATATGTGTAAGATATGTTTTCGTTTTATAATACCCTAACTTAACAATACTCTTACTTATAAATTATAAATAATAATAAGTAATTTATTAAGTGGCCCATCCCGCCCCAGGCATGGGGCGGTATGAGCCAAGCGCACTACTTTTTTATTTCCGTTTCTAATTCCGCATATACGTTTTTATTTACTTTTATCTAGGCAAAATTATAATCCAAAATGTTTGTAGAATATGTATAACGACTTACTTTCGAGCAATGAATTAACAGATTTTAAATACTGACGTGAAAAAGACAACTATGCTTATCTCGCCCCACCCTACTCTACATGAAGGCGCCCGAGCCGCTATTTTTTATGGATGTTTTCATTCAGGACCACTCGGGACAGTTCGGGATATGCGGGAGATTCAAATGTAGTATGGCAGAGAACATAAAAATATTAATAAGTCATGTGAAATTTAGTTTATTGTTAATGAGTGATTGGAATAAAACCGGAAACTTAATAAAATTTAATAAACAGTAATTCTATTAATAAAAATAATCGAAGAGTACAAAAAAAAGGAGAGCCGATAAGATTTTAAATTTGTGGAATGTACATTTTGTGAACACGTGGTTTAGATATTTTTTCTATCGAAAGGTACAATAAAACTTTGAAATCTTTACATGTGAAGAATATAATAATTGTAATATCCTAAAATCTGCATGCATTAGAATTCTGAAATACTTTATGTATCCTTTAAGGCTACACATTTGTACAAAATAATTCTTCTGTAGATAAAAAAAAGTGGTATGAAATTGTGTCTTTTTGTGAAAAAAATTGTCGTAATTTTTTGAGATTTAAAAAAAAATATTCAAAGGTAGGGCATGGCCTTTAAAGTACCTCAAAGCGCTCAAAATGCAGTAAGTCCTTGAATTTTAAAAACAATCGTAAAAACTTTACAACGATGATGCAAAACTACCATGTGAGCAGTATGAAGCCTGAAAAATTTGTTATAAGATATAATTTACCCCCAACTTTGCTAAAACTCACCCCTGAAGACAATAAAAAGTAATTTTCAAGTGTCTTTTCTGGATTTTATGAAAGCAAAATAAAAATTTAAGTGGCAAATTGTATAAAAAAATTTATTGTATAAATATGAAAAATAGTGCCCTTAAAATAAACATCTTTCCCCTCTTTTACCCTTAAGAATCCATAAAAAGTTACATTTTCTTTCATTAAAACTTTTTCTTTCGATATAACGAAATTTATATTAAATATTTTTAATAATCAGTTTTAGAGAAAGAAAATGTAATTTTTCATGGATTATTAAGGGTGAAAAGGGGGAAAATGTTTATTTTAAGGGCAATAATTTTCATATTTGTGTAATAAAATTTTCATATAATTCTTCACTTAAATTTTCATTTTACTTTCATAAAATTCAGAAAATATACTTTAAACTTACTTTTTAGTGTCTCGAGGGGTGAGTTTGGTCAAAGTTAGGGGTAAATTCAATTCAAAAATTTTTGTCAGGCTTTGTACTGCTCACATGTTAGTGTCACATCATCGTTGTAGAGTTTTTACGATTCTTTTTAAAATTCAAGGAAATACTGAATTTTTAACATTTTGGGGTACTTTAAAGGCCGTACCCTACCTCTACACATTTTTTTTTTAAACTCAACAAATTAGGAAATTTTTTTAAACCAAAAAACACAAAAAGAGGGGGAGAAAAAGGAATAAAACTCGTGTAGCATGTGTGTAAGTTAAATAATTAGTAATATTAATATTATGCCAATAATATTATGCAATTTATGAATATAAACTTTAGATCAATGTTCGATCAAAATTAAAATAGACAAAAGTATAAGGTAGAAATAATAGGGTGGTCCAAAAAACGCTTTTCGAGCAACAGCGCAAGGCCCCCCCCCCCAAGTTTCCATTTCCGGAGGAAGAAAATCCGTAATTTTCATTTTTGAAATTCAAATATTAACATGTGCCACTGGGCACTCCAAAATTCCATTAAATTTCCATGGGCAAATTTTGGATTTTTGAAAAATTAAACTCATATTTCGGGGTTTGATTGAATCGTGCTAAGTTTTGTAGGGATTAAAGAGGAGTGTCTACAAAATGAAACCATACTAATAACTTTTATTTGTACCTCCCCCCCCCCCAATATGACCCAAGAATCAAAAAACTACTTTTTTACGTATTATTGTTAATTTTTAGCAATTTCTGCCTTCTTTTTTGATATAAATAATTACTAATGGACAATGCAAATATCCCCCATGACTTTTTAAACAATTCGCAAGCCAGAGATGTCCACTTTTTTCTCAAATTGGTATTCTATGCTACTTTTTGTTGAACAATCACATAATTGTGATACATATCTTTTACTGTTTTCTTTCGAAAATTTAAAAAAATAATATAAAATGAATCACATACAATTATTTTTCTGACTGTATAGTGTATAGAAAGAATATATTAACCATTTTTTCAATTTTTTAAACAAACTGAATTTGTTTAAACAATTATTTCTTCCCAAAAATGTTTTGAAAATCGTATTTTATGAATTAAACATTATATTGAATGATTTTGACGATTACTAATTTCTGCTAAAAGCTTTATGTCATTGTTTAAATAATTAATTATTGTTTTTTTTTTAATTTCCTTGAAATTGAGTATGGGTGGTTTACATCTTTCTTGGCGTACTCTTAAATAAATCATAAAAGTCATAATAAAATTTATATTATAAAAGTATATTTATACTGCATTCTATTGCTGTCTTTCAGGTAGTTTATAATAAATAAAATAATAAAAACATTACTTTAGCTGACTTTAAAGAAGTTAATTCATATATGAATGGACTTCTTTATTGATAATAACGGTCGAAGAAAATTTCACAGTGTGATAATATTCCAATCACTGAACATAGATAATTTAGCTGACTTTGTACAATTAGTACTATTTAATTATATTAGATTTAATTAGAAATATTTGAATAATAAAAAGCATAATACAAGCCGATTTTGAACATTTCTTTTTTCCTTAAAAAATCGGCAGTATGAATAGAATAAAAGATGATCATTCCCTAAATATGTTTCAAAAAAGAACTTCAAGTTTTGTGACAGATTGCTTTTTTACATTTTCATACTCGTTATAAATACTGAAACGTGTTGCCGATTTTCGTTTTATCTTTATACGATTATTTACAAGCCTGTTTCGAGTTATCTCTGTAATTCACACATGCAGCGCTGAGCTTCTTTTAAATTTGCCGCTTGAAGACCTTTTAAAAATGGAGGTCATCGTTTAAACAAATTATATTTGTTTAAACAATTAACAAATTGTTAATGTATTCTTTCTATACACTATACAGTCAGAGAAATAATTGCATGTATTTTATTTTATTTTTGGAAAGTTATCGAAAAAAAACTGCTTGAGCAAATAAAAATGGTTTAAACAATAGAAATTTGGTGAAAATCAGAAGAAATGTATCAAAATTGTGTAATTATTCAACAAAAAGTCGCATATGATACCAATTTGAGAAAAAACTGGACATTTCTGGCTCAATTTTTAGAAATTTTAAAAATAAATAATAATAAATATTGTTTAAATATTCACATAATGTTTCTAAAAAAATTTACTACTCCAAACAATGACCCACTATTACATTTCCTTATGAAAATACGATTATTTTTTACATTTCTTGGGAACAAATAATTGATTAAATAAGTTACATTTATTTAAACAATGAAAGATTGTTTAAAAATTCATAGGAGATATTTGAATTGTCCATTAGTAATTATTTATATAAAAATAGATGACAGAAATGGTTGAAAATGATCAATAATACGTAAAAATGTATTTTTTTAATTTTTGGGTCATATTTGGGGCGCTGGGGGGAAGGGGGTAAAAATAAAAGTTATTTATATGGTTTTATTTCGTAGACACTCCTCTTTAATACCTAAAAAACTTGGCACGTTTCGATCAAACCCTGAAGTATGAGTTTAATTTTTCTAAAATCCAAAATTTCCCGATGTTAATTAAATAGGATTTTGAAGTGCCCGCTGGCAGGTGTTAATATTTGAATTTCGCAAAAAAACTACGGATTTCCTTTCTCCAGAAATGGAAGAAGGACTTATTTCATATTTTATGAAAATGTACGGATATATTCTTGCTCAAAAACTAAGAAGACAAAAGGAGCTGTGAATTGGTTGAAAATTCGGGTCTTCTTGAAACCATAAGCTTCATGATAAAAGGTAGGAAGTCCTAAAAAAAAGTAGTGAAGATTTCCTTAGATTTTCGGAAAAGAAATTCGCAGTAGGGTTCCCGAACCGAGAGAGTCGATTCTCGATTCTTCGGTTCTGGGAAAATTGGTTGATTCTGGTAATCGAAGAATCGACCATGGGAATCGATTCTTCGACTCCGATTCATCTCCTTATGAAAGCCCGCGGTTATTTGACATTTGATTAAAATTAATAATAAATTTTAATTCAAATGCATAATTGATTAATGTCAATGAATTAATATTAATTAAAATAAATAATTCATTGCATCTAATATTACAAAATTTGAAATTGAATCTAAGTGTACTTTAAAAAATAGCCGAATAAAGCATTTTTCATTTATTACTTGAAATAACAATTGCAATTTTCATTCAATCTTTGTCATTGACGGATTTTTTTTCCGAAAAAAAAAAACTCTAAAAGGCTTAAAGACGATGTCAGGGTACTGTGCCATACCTGATGGCTCATCGGACCCTTCCTATTGTAAGGCGCTCGAATTGAAAAATGATTAAATTTTAAGGTTTACAAATATTTTGGAATTTATAATATCTGAGAAGCTACTTTGATACATAGTCAATTGCAACAATTTTCTTCTTGGAAAAAAGTATAAAAATGGTTACAAATTGTTTAAATTAAAAAAAAAAAGAAAAAACGCATGGTTCCATGGCAAGTAAAAAGGCCGTTTCAATTTTCGACAGTTGAACTACTCAACAGTTGGACATTCAACGGTCGTAAATTGAAGAAAATTGCAAATTGAGTTTTCAACAGCAATACTTTCAACAATTTTATAATTAACTGTGGAAAACTAAAGAAAATTAAAATTTTAATTAATTTCAATTTTTATCAGTTGAATTTTCAACTGTTTGATAATTCAATTTTCTTCAGTTTTCAACAGTTCAAGGTGTAACTCTTAAAAGTTATTGAAAATTAAAACATTGAAACTTCATTCAGGTTAGAGCCCGAAAAATTGACTCAAGCAAACATTTTACAGGTTAGAGCCCGATAAATGTTACCAGCCAGGAACCTATTTACAACTAAAAGGGAACACGAGCTTGCCTGGATTGAATGATTCTGACATAGACGAATCAAAACCAGACACTCTGTGGTGCCTCACCTTTACTTTCCTTGCTTTCTTTGCATCCTTCACCAGTTTTTTGATTCTAAGGAGAAGCTTTTTGGCCTTTTTTAATTTATAGATTTCATCTTCTGATGAACTGGAAGATGTGGAGGATGACGAGGAGCTGCTGCGTCTCCTCTTTTTTCCTTTTCCCAGTGTAATAATTATTAAATTAAAATATTTCAAAAAACACGTCTAGTGTGACTGACACGAAAGAAAAGAATGAAAAGGCTCGCGTATCGCAGAACAGAAGAGGAACGCGCGCCATATTTTCTTTATTTGAATTTAAAAATCGTGGCTGGACTGAAACGGAAGTGGGGAACTACCATTTGATCTTGAGCAGGAGACGCGAAATACAATATGTGTTTTAGTGGCTGCTTTCAGTTTACTTATCTATGAATAAAGATTAGAAATTTCCTGCACCATTAAAAAGTGAAAAAGTCGCACTCTTTTTATATTATTGAGAATATTTATTATTATTTTTAAAATGTACTCAATTATGTAATAATTATTCACATTCTGCTGTTTATTTTGTTTTACAAAGAGTATTATAATATAATTGGTGTGCCCCAAAAAAACGCTGATTTTTACTCAAAAAGAGTTGCATTCATTTTTAAATTTTAAATTAAAAAAAAATCTTCTTTATGCTATTATCTTTATCAAAGCACGGCGTGTCCAAAAATAAAGATTCCATAGATAAGAAGAATTTAATTATAGAAAATCATTATCTGAAAAAATATGAAAGTATAATCAGCATAAAAATAAATAATACAAAAACATTCAAGTAATTAATGTAAAAAGTAGAAAAACTTCAAAGCAAAGAGTTATTTTTGGAATTCCTTGAACTCCCTTGATACCTTTGGAAATATTTTTAAATCTATCAAAATATTTGAAATCTGTTGAAATTTGTTTGAATCTATTCAAAGTTGTCCTATAAATCTTATTCTTCTCTCCTTGAATTGTTGAAATGCGTAGAAATCTCTTGCAATAAAATTTAATTTATTTCGTAAAGTATAAATCATTTGCAATCCCTTGTATATAATCTGAATTGAACTTATTCATTAAAGTTATCTAGAACAAACTTTAAAATTTCTAGAAATCTTTGAAATCCTTAGAGATTGGATAAAAATTTTTTAATCTTCTGAAATTCCTTGAAATATTCTAAAACCCCCTAAAAACTGTGCAATCGCTTATTTATTTGCCAAACTTCTTTAGGAAATCTCTTGAAATCTTTGGTAATTCTACTAAATTCTTTGAATACCTTCGAAATTTATTATATTTGTTCAAATCCTTTACAATCCATTAAATTCCCTTGAAACTGTGGAGATTATAAAAATACATTAGAAAAAGTATAAGTCATTTGCATGTCCTTGAATATAATTTGAAAAATGAAATTAAAAATGGAAGAAAAAAACATTTTCATACATTAAAGTTCACTTTAAGAAACTGTTCAAATCCTTTAAAATCTTTGAAATCCTTTAAAATCCTTGGAGAGTTAATAAAATTCTCAAATCTTGTGAAATTCCTTGAAGTACCTTAAAATCCTATGAAATCTTTGGAATCGCTAGAAATACCTCAAAAGTTCATTTCGTTTATTTTTCAGAGTTCACTAGAAATCCCTTGAAACATTTGAAAATCCTACAAAATTCTTTGAGATCAATTGAAAGCTTTGAATAACGTAAAATTCTCTAAAATCCCTTGAAATGTCTTAAAATTCCTTGATTTCCGAAGAAATATTGTTAGTCCCTTGAAACCCGATGAAATCTTTTAAAGTTGCGTCGTTAAGATATTTATAAATCATTTAAACCCCCTTTAAAAGTCTTCAAGCCGTGCAAGTCCTTAAAAATTCATTGAAATATTTTAGAATCTCTTAACAAACACCATTTTGGATGAAAATTTAAAAAGTGAGAGCATTTAAAAAATTTTTGAGACTATTTTTTTCAAGATTCAATAATTCTATGTACGGTTATTAGTAGTACACAAAAAGATGAACAATTATTCCTCATGACTTTATTTGATAAAAAAATTACCGGAGTTATAGCATTTACAAAATTCCAACAAACGAAATTGAACATTTTAAGCGAAACAACGCATGATATGAAAAAATGTCAGATAGAGAAAAACGGTGCATCTTGAACACCCTACAAGATTATCGCAACAAGTTTTTAAATTTTTTTGAAGAATCGAAAATTCAAATTTTGACCACACAAAAAATGATGAAAAATCAAACATTTATTCTGCGGTAAAACTATACAAGATATGAAAAAAATGGTGTATTTAAAAGAGATCTACAAATATGTCATTATTAACTTTTTGATAGAACGCGTAGTTTTTGTTTTATTCGTAAAAAAACTGCATTAAAAATAGAAAAATTACATTTGCAGAAAAACTGCGCAAGGTACGAAAAAAATTATCAACAAAACTTGTACACGAAAGAAGAAAAAAAATAAATAGACGAAAGTTGTTCAAACTAAGAAGAACAAAAAATTTGTTATAAGAATACATTAGAAATAAAAAAATACATCTACAAATTTTCTTAGAACCAATTTGCGCTAGGATGCGTATTTTTGGTTTAAATCGTAAAAAATAACATTGAAAATGAACAAATTAAGTTTATGGAAAAACGAAACAAGTTGCAAGAAAATGTATAATAACAAAGTTTTTTATAGAATGCGCATTTCTCAAATTAAAAAAACAAGGCAGTGAAAATGGAACTGTTTTAATACCAATGGATATTATGAATTGTAATAATATAAATTTATTAAAATGATACATTTTTTTGGGGTAGTTGAGAATAAAATTAAATGCAAACTAAGGAACGAATATTAAAGTAATCATGAGAAATAAAATTTGTACTTTATTTTGCAACATCTGAATAAGCAATCTCAGGCCGAGATACAGAAATAAATGTATTATACATTTAATATAATAGTGTTGAACATAATATAGAAAAAGTTCGCAATTTGGACAAAATCGAGTGTAAAGCACGAGATACGTGATGAGAATATCTTCGTTAAAGCCAAAGGAGCTTTAACAAAAGAGAATTCACATCCACCATATTACTTTTTTCGATGCTTTGATCTTTATATATAAAAAGTTTGTGCACAAACGTGGAGGAAGGACGAAGGCCGAACGCGAAGCGCGAGATAAATATATTATCGAGCGTGAAGCGCGAGAACCAACAGTCGCGCGCCCTAGGCGCGTTGGAACGTGCGAGCCACGCACGCAGCACGCTGTACGGACTTGGTGATTGTGAATTCTCTTTTGTTAAAGTTGCTTCGGCTTTAACGAAGATATTCTCAACACGTACCTCGTGCTCCACACTCGATTTTGTCCAAAGTTTTAAAAAAAAAAAGTCAGTGGAAGTAACTTTACGAAAGTTTAATAATGATAAATTGGGAGAAACTTTGCGACTTTTGCGAAAAATATTCCTGCAACTTTACAGTTCAATAATAACTGTGAGTTTGAAAATCACTTTTATATTTCAGACTTCACACTCTTTCTCATATTTCCCTCTTTTTCCCTTTTTTAAGAATATTTGTTTTTTCTCATGTTTTCAATAAAACTTGCCTTTTTCGCGATTTGTTGTTGAAATTTTTGTTTTGGTTAAAAAGTCTACTGTTTGATTGAAATTTTAATTATTTTGTTGAAAATGCAACTATTTTGTTAAAAACTCATCTTTTTTGGTAAAAAATTCCATAACTCGGTTCAAGTTATGCGGCTTAGTTAAAAACTTTACTTTTTGGTTGAAGATTGATTTCCTTGTTGAAAAATTTACCTATTTCGTTAAAAATTCGTTTATTTTTTTTTTGAAAAATAACTTCTTTCGTACTAAAAATTTAATTATTACATTCGTATTTGAAAATGTATCTTTCTCCACTAAAAATTCAACTATTTGGTTGAAAAATGATCTTTTTAGTCAAAAATTTTTGTTTTCCAGTTGAGAATTAATCTTCTCAGTTAAAAATCATCTTTTTCGTTGAAATTTCATCTCTTTTGTTCAAACTTATTCATTTTGTTGAATATTCGTATATTTTTATTGCATTCAACTGTTTTTTATTTGAATTCTAATCTTTTCTTGATTAAAATGTCATCAATTACAGTTTTTGTTGAGAATTCATAATTTTTGATAATTGTTACCTGGTTGAAAGTTGTTTTGTTACAAATTCATTTTTTTTTTTTATAAAGATTCAACATTTGATTCAAAAATTCATTCAGAGTGTAAATTTATTCATTTTTTTTTTGTTTGAAAATATAACTATTCCATTATTGATTGAAAATGCATATTTTTATTTGAAAATTCATTTTTCCTTTTTGAAAGTTCAACTATTTGGTTGAAAATTCATGTATTTTGTTAAGGATTCAAATATTTTGTCGGAAATTCGTCTTCTATGGTTAAATTTAACTGCTTTTTTTACTTCAAATTAAAAGACATATTTTTTTGTTGAAATATTGAGTATTACAGGTTTTGTTGAGAATTTATCTTTTAAGTTTGAAAATTAAACTGGTTTGTAGAAAATTCGTCTTTTCGGCTTGAAAATTCAACAGTTTGGTAAAAAATTAAAGTATATAGTTGAAAATTAACCTTTCTGGTAAAATTGTTTCACTCTTAGTTCAAAAATACAATTATCTTGTAGAAAATACGTCTTTTTTGTTTAAAAATTCATATATTTGTAAATACCATCATTTTTGGTGAAAAATGCAACTATTTGTTTGAAAATTCGTCTTTTTGGTGAAAATTCAACTATACGGGTAAAAGTCAAACTATTCATTTAAAAAATGAATTACTTGGTTGAAAATTAACTTTCTTTTTATATCGACAGTGTCGGGTGGAAAATTCAACCGTTTTGTGGAAAGTGTATGTATTTTGTTGAAAATTAATTTTTCTAACTGAAAATGTAACTATTCCATTTTTGGTTTAAAACTTATATTTTTTTGTTGAAACTTCATCTCTCTTGATCAAAAGTTACATTCTTGGTGAAAATTCATCCTTGTAGGTTTGAACTTCATACATTCATGCATGAAATAGGGAATATTAAATTTTTCCTTGAGAATTCATCTTTTTTGTATGAGAACTGAACTATACTCGGTTAAAAATTCAACCACTTCATAGGGTCATCTTTTTTAGTCGAAAATTGAACTGTTTTGTTGAAAATTTGTCCTTTTGCATTAAAAATTCATACATACATACATGGAATACGAAATATTGAATATTTTCTTGAGAATTCATCTTTTCTTTTTGAGAAATAAAGATTAGTTACAAATTCAATTGTTTTGTTAAAATTTGAATTATTTTCTAGAAAATTCAAATAGTTTTTGAAAGCCTTCTATGTGGTCGAAAATTCTACTAGAAAACGCAGAATGAACGTGAAATTCGTCTATAGACAACGGTCGCGTTAATTGGGGGGTAATCGTGGGGCAAAATATCACAAAATTGGTAACGTAGTTTATGGATGACCCTTAGGTTTGCCGAATATCTTTATATTTGTTTAAGCAAAAGGAAATCTATTGTGTGTATATTTGTTAATCAAATAAACATTATTATCATATTTCTTTGATGGTTTCGTTTCGTTTGTATCTCGAAATACGTCCATATTTTTTCTTAATTCAAGACTTCCTTTTCATGGTAATTTTAAATCATAATTGCGCCGCAACTTGTAACATTCAACATGAAATGCTCCACGTGTAGAAAGTCTCAAGTTGCGCAGCACGTGTAATTTAATTATTAAATTGGAAGTTTAACTACTCCAGTGTTGTAACACTTACAAAGACATGACGCTATAAGAAGTGGGTATAAGCAGTACATCATACAACATGAATACACGCGAGACATGAGATGGAAAGGGTTAAGTCTCGTGTTTCTACCTGCACGATCGAGTCTTACGTGACGAGAATGGTAATAGAAAATGTATACCTTGTGTATGTAATATGTATATCCTCTTCTATCCGTTTAGTAATGGCCGACTTAACGCCGGCGGTAACATCACATCGCATCAAATCGACGCAGAGGTGCCTTCTACACGCTCCCCACATTATTCGAGGCAATTATTTCGACAAACCCTCTGGATCGTTTGGCGGATATCGAGGCGCGCGCCAAGATGCTGCCACCGGCAATAACTGGTAACGTATTACCACTTCTGGTTGGTTGAGCGCATTTAGATCGCCTATTTGGCAAGGCGGCGGAATAATTTTACGTTTTGCCCCCGCTGGAAGCAAACGTACCCGCGCGTATAAGATTCGAACCATTGGCCCATGAAATATTTCCCAGCCGTTGCGATCACATATCGCAATCGCCGCTACTATTTTGACCAACGGATGCAACTATAAAGTCCGGAATATCCAGCCGATGGCACTTAAGTTATCCGGAAACATGGTGCAAGTTAGCCAACGCCTTACCCTTCATTTCGCTCTCGCCTCGTCGACTCGTATTGCAAACTTTGACAGCGCTACCCATAAATAGCCTGAATAGAGTTTGTCCATTGAGAGTGAATGCACTAGAGAATGAGGAAACTTGCTTTGACGAAAATTTCTGAATTGAGATTGTAAAATAAATTTTATTAGTCAAATAAATAAGAGAATTATGTGTAAACGGATTTGATAAACGTTAATTTGATTTTAAATGTTATCATTGCCAAAGCACTTAACGCTCTGACACAAGCTTTACCGTCTATCTAAAATGTTGATTCATCAACAGAAGCTTTACTTCTTACGCTGAAGTCTAAGATTTTTACAGATAAACACAGGCTTTCTTCTCCATGTTGATGTATTATATTATGTACCTAGGGGGGGACACATGCTTTATTCTATATATCACAGTCTCTGATGTTTACACTATAACACAGAATGTACTCTCCATATCGCGTTCTAAGATGTATAGACATCAACGCATGCTTTACTCTCTATATTGTGGTGTTAGATGTTTAAAATTTAACTTAAGCTTCAACCTCCATATCGAAGGCTAACATTTTTAATCATCAACACATGCTTTACTTTCTATATCGTGGTCTAAGATGTTTACACTTCAACACGTGCTTTACTCTCAACAGTTTTAACTGAAACACATGGTTTATCTTTTATATCTATGTCTGAAATGTTTACTCATCAGCACATGGTTTATTCTTCATATCGGGGTCTAAGATATTCACACTATAACACAGACTTTACTCTTCATATCGTGGTCTAAGATGTATACACATCAACGCATGCTTTTCTCTCTATATTATGGTATAAGATGTTTGAAATTTAACTTAAGCTTTAACCTCCATATAGAAGTCTAAAATGTTTAATCATCAACACATGCTTTACTTTCCATATCGCGGTCTAGAACGTTTACACATCAACACAGGCTTAATCCTTCATATCGATGTCTAAAAGGTTTGATCATCAACACATGCTTCGTTCTATATATCGCGGCCTTTGATTTTACTACATATTGTGGTCTAAGATGTTTAAAATTTAACAGAAGCTTTATCATCCATATCGATGTCTGAAATTGTTAATCATTGATACATGCTTTGCTTTCCATATCGCGTTCTAAGATACACTTCAACACGTAATTCACTCTCAATAGTTTGAAGTATAACATAGGCTTTATCCTCCATATCTATGTCTAAAATTTTCAATCGTCAACATATGCTTTACCCTCCATGTTAGGGAATTTCGGGGTATTTCTATTAGAAAAAACTTAAATAACTGTCAATGATAATAAGTTTGAAAATGAAAAATTTTGATTTTAAATTGTTTTATTTCGTTCATGAAAGATTCTATGTTAAAAATATTACAAGATTAGAATACTGGTCTTTACATTTTAATCGTCAATTGAAATGAAAAATGATTCAGGAAAAATTAGGGAATTTTGAAAATAAATTTTTTTGGCCACCCTAATATGTATAATATTCTTGTCAGTAATTTATTTGCCTTGTATTTCTTTCTTCCGTTGCTTCCTTCTGACGATTATATTTTGAGTTAAGTATTTTATTATTGGATGCAAAATTCAACAATTTTGTTAAAAAGTCATCCTTTGTGGTTTAAACTTGAAACGTTTTGTTGGAAATTCTTCTTTCTGGGTTGAAAATCCATCTATTTTGGTAAAAAATTAACTTTTTGTTTTAAAAACTCATATTTGAATACTTAAAATACAACTCAAATCTTCATTGATTGAAAAATCAACTATTTTGTCAAAATTTCATTCTTAGTTGTTGTGAAATTCATCACTTAACTTAAAAATTTATCTCTTTGGTAACAAATTTGATTATTTTGTTATAAATTCATTTTTTTGTCGGTCAATGGAAGTAACGTTGCGAACTTACATAAGATTTAGTACGTTTCCTTATCATAAATTTGAACTGCAAATTGTGTGCAAGATGGCCCTGCAACGGTGCAGTTATAATAATGATAATAATAAATTAGAAGGTTGCAAAATTGTTTCCATATTTGAGACTTCACACTCTTCTCATATTATTCTCTTTTACAAAGAACTCCCCTTTATTTCCCTGTTTTCAAGAAACTTCCCCTTTTTTCGTTTAAATGTAAACTGCATGAATAGAATCCAGTAAGAAAATTCAACTATTTTTTGTTAAAAAGTAATTGTTTTTGGTCAAAAATCCAACTGCTTGGTTGAAAGTTGAACTACTTTGTTGATAATTCATCTTTTTGGTAGAAAATTCAACTATTTCGTTAAAAATTAGTTTGTTCTTAGTGAGAATTAATTTTTCTTATTAGAAATGTAACTATTCCATGTTTGTTCATCTTCTTGTCCGAAAATTCGTATTTTCGGTTTAAAAATTCGTCTCTTTTAGGAGAAATTTCATATTTTTCAGGTGAAATATTAACTATACCTTTTTTGTTGAGAATTCATCTTTGAAGGTTGGAAAATCAACGATTTGGTTAAAAAATCAGGTAAGTTGTTGAAAATTTATTTATATTGTTAAACATTGAACTGCTTGGATAGAAATTTAAATATTTTTTCGAAAATCATTATCTTTTTTGTTAAAACATTAAATATTACATTTTTTAACTTTTCGGATTGAAAATTTATCGTTGCAAGGTGGTTGTTTGCATGTTGAAAATTCAACTATTTGGTCAAAAAATTTACTATTTTGTTGAAAATTCGTATCATTTATAGTTGATTCGAATTGTTTGGTTGTAAATGAAACTGTTGAGTTGAACACATTTTTTTTACCATTCAACTATTTGTTTGAACATTTATTTTTCTTGATGAAAAATGAACTTTTTTGTTGAAAATTCATCTTTTCGGGCTTAAAAGTCAACTGTTTTCTGAAAAATGTAACTATTTTGTTTAGAATGCAACCAGTTTTAGTTAAATTTTAATCTTTTTTGTTTGAAAATTGGAATATTTGATTAAAAGTTGAACTATTTTCTTGAAACGTGATATTTTTTATCGAAAATTCGTCCTTTTGTATTGAAACTTCATATTTTACGGTAGATAAGTAATCTTTTTTGGTTGAAATAAATTTTGAAAGTTTCAAATGTTAATTTGATATTGTTTTATTCTGTTTATAAAAGATTCTATTTTAGAAATGTTGAACGATTAGAATGCAGGTCTTTGAATACTAATGTTCAGGGAAAATGAAAAATTGGTCAGGGAGAAATCAGGATAAAGTCAGACAATTTTAAAAATAAACTTTCTCAGTAATTCTGCAATGTTTTACCGTTCATATCGCGGACTAAGATGTTTACACATCAAAAAGTTTCTGAAGAGCAAAACCTGGTTTAAGTTCTCTAATACGTACTGGGCCAGACAAAAAGAATCCCTTGATCAACCTAAATACTAAATGCCTAATTATAAATTTGAAGTATGAACTATTCCTATATGCTGCATCCAATCAGAACACGAGAGTACTCGAAAGTTGATTGAGTAGTTGATCAATGGCGTTTTGAACGCACTAGTTGAGCTAGAAACGGGACATTGGTCTTGTGACATCTGACATCAGTCTGACCCGTTCCACTCAATATACAGTAGAGTGGGTCGAAAATCACAAATTATGGAATTAGAAATCGCTACAACGCAAAAATTAGCGTATTGGGATTCTAAAAAGTGTGATTAATTTGCAATCGATAAGCATGCAGCTTGGTTACCCGCGCTTAAAAGAAATGTTCAAAAATTTTTTGTTCAAAGGGTTTTTAAATTTTTTTTAGTTTCCATTTTTGTTTGCATACCTGAGAGTGAAAAAAAACTTTTCATTTTTTTGGGGTTTTAATAAATTCTTATCTAAGGGATAATTCCTATTTGATTCACTCTTGTTTCAAGACAAAATTCTTAACACCTGTTAGAAGAAGAATTTTTTCGGGATCAAAATTGAAAATATAGCAAATCTTGAAAATTTCGATTTTGGTATTTAATAAAATTATCTTCATAACTTTTGGGTTACAATTTTTTCTGACCATTTGTGGGTTTTTTAGCATAAAAATAGCCTTAAAGAATCGACAGGACCCAGGGGAATCGAAAGTGAAATCATAGCGATTTTTCAAATTTTGGAATTTGGTATATAATCGAATTTTTTTCTACTATATTTTCATCATAAGAAAGCTTGCACATGTACTGAAAAAAATTTGAACCGCACTTTATGAAGATAAATATGAAAATCAATATTAAAACAATTTCGCTGTACTTCTAACTTCAGTTTCTAAGTCTTGTCGCTTTTTTCCTAGTGCATTTTTGTCACTGGATAATTTTCAAGTACCCAAAAAAATTATGGTTTTATTTATAGAGGTATTAAGAATTTTGTTTATAAGCAGGAAAGACTTAGACAGCAATTATCGCGCAGATAATAATTTATTAATATCCGCAAAAAATTGGGAAACACTGCAAAAAGGAGATTTTTGAAACATTTTTTTTAGCGTAAGTATCCGAGTGGTATGTTTATCGACTCCAAATTAATTAAAAATTTTTAGAATCCCAATACGATACTTTTTCGCGCTGTAGAGATTTCGAATTCCAGAATTTGCTATTTTCGATCTACCCTGAATTATACAGAGTGAAATTCCAGTAGAGTAGTGCAGTGTATGGTCAGACGTTAGTCACGACCTCTCGTCCTAGATTGAGCATTCCACAACCAGGAGAATTATTGAAGTCGAGGTCGGTACTTTATGCGGAAAGGAGATGAATATGCTAAGGCTCTGTCGCCAGTTTCCAGAGATACATAGCACATTTCGAAAGACGTTACGGTCTTGCAGTAGGAATAAAATATTCGCTTTGACTACGTTTCGCGAATAAATCCGATTTACGAATTTCAATTTAGGAGAGTCTCACCGTTTCACCGTTTCGAAATCGATACATAAGTAACATTTTATAGCAATCCAAAACCGCATCCTCTTTTTCGCAATTACTTTTTTCCATTTTCATTTCTATTTTTATTTTTATTTTTATTTTGCCATGTTTCTTTAGAGTTTATTACTGGTTTATCGCTCTCCTTCCACGACAAATAACGTCCAAGGAAAAATATTACTACACTATCGAATTGCTTCAGAAATATGTACTACATTTTCTATAAATCTTTTCTTCTGGCAAAACATTTTTTTCTGATTGAACAGTATTTACTCAAAAAATTGCCAAACTTTCAATTTTTACATGTATCTTAATTAATTAAAATTCGAGGTTTAACGATTACTACGGAAAAATAATTTTTTGAAGAATGAAAAAAATTTGTTACAGAACTTAAAACAAAAATTTCAACAAAACTTTCAACAAAATTTTGTCTATTTTTATTTTTTTTGTATGGAAACAAATTTTTAATTTTTTTTTGTAAGGTTTATGGAAGTTAATAACCTTAGATGGGAAAAAGCAAGAAAAACAGTTTTTCCTCAACATACGAGTACAATATTTCAAAAAATGAAGAATTCACATTTATTAATTTGTGCCCGAAGTTCAAAAAAAAATTTCGTTCTTATATTTTTTGATGCTCTTTTTAATAAACTGAAGAAATACTTACATATGTTTAAGTATCAAACACAAATTTTGTTACATTTTCAATGGATACTGAAACACGAGCCATTTTTACACAACCTTATCATCTGTTAAGTAATAATTAATAATTATTAAATTAAATTTATCATCAATTATAGTAATTAATTAGTTATTGGTGAAGAGTAGTCAGTTATTACATTTACTGAATATTATTGTAATTAGTTAATTACATAAGTTGACAATTACTGTGAATAATTCATTATTAATTTTCACTTTAAAGTCTTCGTTTTTAAATTTCAACCATTTTTTGATTGTACATCAACCTTCCTATGACGGTTCCGATGATGAGTGATACGGACCGATAATTTTGGTTGTTTTTTCTGTAAAAATGGCTTATGTTTCAGGATTAGTTAGAGATAAAACAATTTTTTTTTTACTTAAAATTGTGTACGTGTTTCGTTACTTTATTAACTTGACAGATTCGCGATTTTGTGTACACAGGATGTTTGGGGGTTGTCACAAAGTCCCTTCAAAATTTAACCAAGGAAATCGAATCAAACGATTTTAGGGGTTGTTTTAATATCCCTCAAAGATTCCAGTAAGGAAATCGACATTTCCTAAAAATCAAAATGACGGGGGATTCTTCGATTGAAGGATTAGGGTCAGAAATAATTTTACAATAAGTGTGGAAAACATATCCTAGCAGGAAAAATCGCTAAATTTTAAGGTTGTTTCAACATCACGTCAAATCATTTCAAACACTTTTCCTGGTAAAGTATGCTTTTCTGCACTTATGTTGAAGTGATTTCTGATACGAATTGCTTAATTAAAAAATTTCCTGTGGTTTTGAATATTAGGAAATGTTAATTTTCTTGCCGTTTGCTATTTTAAGTGATTTAAGATGCTAATATACAATTCATAAAATCTCCCGTGGATTTGGTTGTTCGGAAGTATCGATTTCCTTACTTGAATCATTAGTAAACGTTGAAACAACCCTTAAAATAAAAAAGAACACTTTTCCTACTAGGATGTGCTTTCGGCACTTATTATTGGAAAACTTAGTGAAGATCTTCATTTGAGTACCTCATAACAAGTTTTGTAGTAAAAATTAAGTTATATTATTGTAAGCCAGAGTAAAAAAATATTATTTACCCGAAAAATCGTTTTAACAGATGTCCACACATGTCTGAGGTAAATCATGGAGTCATTTAGGAAATAATGATCCACTTTAAAATTCATATTTAGGAATATTTAAGTTAAACTAAAAAAGTACAATTTTTACCATATGTAACTTTTTTTATTTCAATGCAATATACACTACATATGCACGCAAATATGAGTGTTTTCGAAAATATTGTTGAGGTTACGTCTATACATAAGCAGCCGTCGTTTGACAACTTGGAATACCCTTTTGGGTCCTGCTTGGACGTCGGATTGAAGAAAAATATCTCACTACTCATCCTCTAACGACATTGACTTTGAGATGAGACTAGTATAAATCGATAGAACGTCGAAAAATATTAGACACGTATAGCGGCTTTCTTGTAATTGGGCCCTATTTTTTTTTAATGAATTTTTGAAAATCACGATTTTCGTGCAGTACGAGTATCTATCGTGGCGCACGACATTTTCCCAACCGAAGTCAGTCGTACAGCGGTAAGGTGGTTGGCCCCTCAGGGTGATTTAATTTTTTTCCTCCCTTTTTTTTAATTTTCCAATTCAATGAACTAATTATATTAAATATGTTATTTATTATAATTAATGATAATAATAATTAATTTAAATAATTATAATAATATAAAATATGAATGTAAATATAAATTTAAAATATAAATATAATAATAATTATCATAAATATTTATAAATCATATTATTATTATTATCAATTACTGCTCAACACTTTGGGGAAAACTAAACTATCGAACGAGCCAGAACTCTTGGAGAAGGTCAAAATATGGAAGAAGAAATTATTCATTTCATTAAACGATATCCCGTATGCCAATTACAAAAGGCGGTAAGAATTAAAAGACAATGTGAAGCATTCATCCCAGACACGCCTGTCAATCCTAACGACAAAATAGCCATGGATATCTTCTGTCCATTGCTTTTCACACTATCAGGGAATGAATACATCCTCAGCATACAAGATATGCTCACCAAATATTTGATGTTAATCCATCTTAAAAAGACGAAATCGGAAAGCATTTTAGAAGGATTATTTGATCATTACGTATACCTATTCGGCGCACCTAAAAATACCTATTCGGCGCACCTAAAAATATCCTAACAGACCAAGGACAAAATTTCATATCCAAACTGGTACAGAACTTTGCGTTAGCTATGAAATGCATCGATCGCGACCGACGCTAAAGTGGTGGGGGTAGCGCTCGAGCGAGAAATCGGAGAAGCAGCATTGCTCGTGGCGGCACTGATCGGAGCTTGGACTGTATTGTATTCTGAACACAAAAGCTTTTATCTTTAATAATCGTCTTCAATTTACGAATTAATTACCTTAAATTTCTTGGCGACATGTATATATTTTATTTTGAGGTTTGACATTATCCGTTGGAGTTGAGTGAAAATTTAAAAACATTATCAAATTCTAAAATAACCTTCAAAGTAGGTTTTTTCATGTTTCTATTAAACATAATAATTTCTATATATTCCAGTATTTAATAAAATACAACAGCATAGAAAATTATTTTTTGTTATTTTTCCATAAACATTTACTTCATAAATACTTTAATTAAAAAGTGTATTGCACATGGCACATTCTGACTCTATAAAGAAAAGTCAGTTTTATTAATTGCACATGTTAAAAAATGAGTCAGCGGGGAATTTTTGAAGTTGGAACTTCGAAAAAACGTTTTTCGAGAGAAACGCATCTAAACTTGGCGAGAGCCATAAGCACGCATGTTATATTTTTTCTTCCGAAATTTCTTCCGGTTACTATCTGCATATGAGTTTAGTCCCAATTAATTCACTATAAGTCCCAGTATCATCCCCCACTCAAACCTAAAAGTAATAATTTTGATTTCAACTTAGAAAATTGCGAATATCTCCTAAAGTAGAACCGGCCATAGGGGCCTTTTCATACGGACGCCCACATAAGATTTATAAGTTCTATAATAAATTTGCTTTTTTAAACATTTAATCAGGGCATAATGACATTAAAACTTTGAACCTCATTTTCTCAGTTTGATAGTCAATGGACGCGACAATATTTAAAACATTATATTTTTTTGGCTTTGATGAATTGAACAAAAATACATAATTTTTTCTTCTTAAAATTTTGCAAATTCGATTGCTATTGTACAAGTATTTTTTTCAGTCGAAAAAAAGTCGATTGACAATGGTCAAGAGTTCAGTATTGCTATGGTCAGCACCTGTATGTTTTTCAAGAAAAGTAATGCTATTGATTTCATTTCGTAAGAATGAGATTCAGTTTTTTGTATATTAAAAATATTGACAACATATTTATAAAAATGATATTGTTTATACGTACAAACAAAATGCTTTATGATGGATATTTCTACACCTTTTTTAAGAAGTGAGCAGCTTTGAAAAATTCAAGATTCAATATTTGATAATTCTCAGCTTTTTTCAATTTGTCGTTATTTCTTCAAATATAATGATTTGATAATTAAGAAAAGTAATTATGAACAGGAAACCTCAAAACTTTAAAGTTAAATTAAGCATACTCTCAATATATTTGTCTGCAGTGAGAAATTCTAATAACGTATTTGTAAACGTGCAATGGTCCAAGTATGGCAAGTCTTATCTTTTTAGAAATACATTTTTAAACTGTTATCTGTTCCAAACCAAAAGCGCGGTTAATTGGCTTTAGATTCGGGTTTTCTTGAAAAAATTCCTGTTGGAAAACATTTTTACAAAAAAGTATTACCTTTCTACAACTGTAATAATTTTTTTTAATTTTACAAAAACGTACAAATTTTATCAAAAAAATACAATTAAATATAAATAGATAATTTTTTGGTAAAAAAATAACAATAAAGTACAAATGTCTACAATTTCAAAATTTGTGTAACTTTTTATTGATAAATTTCTTTACTTTTTTGTAAAATCCTACAAGGCGTTAAAGAAAACTACAGTATTTTACATTTTTCAAAAGGACAGAAAGGTCCTAAGATACTTGAAAATCTGGTACTTCTAGATTCCATAGCTCGGAAACTAATCGTAGGATCTTGGTGTGCCCGTGAAGACTTTTGTTCGGCATGCCGACAACATCATTTTCTATAAGTGTCAGTCTATAAACAAAAGCAATAAATTAAAACAATAATTACAGCAAAACACAACTACTTTCTATTATGCGGACGAATTTTGTACTTTTGTTGTATATTATTGTATTTTATTGAAGTTTTAATTTCCTACAAGAATTTATAAAAAAGCAAATGATCGTCTTTACAAAAAAAAGCTTCTACGTTTGAACTTCAAAGGAATGGTGGAATGTTAAAGACAATAATCGTTATTAAACAACTAAAGACTTAGGTTTGCTTTGGAGATTTTTTAAAATATACATTTGCAAACAAACTTCAAACTTAATGTTGAATAAATATTTAAAAAAATCTGAAAACTTAAGTTTGTTGTTGTTTAATAACAATTATCATCTTTTACTATTCTACCATTCCTTTTAAGTTCATAAATAGAAGCTTTTTTTGTAATAGCGATCATTTACACAGCCTAATTTAATATTATTTTATTACAATATTCTAAATATTTATCATCCTAGGTCTAAAAAGAACAAATTTTTTCTGCAAAACGTGTAAGTTCTTGTAGATTCTTGCAGCTGTGCTTTTTTGTATATTCTTGTAGGAAATTAAAACTCAATAAAATACATCAACATACAAAAATTGCAAAATTCGTCCGACTCATAGTTAAAAATGTGTACTTTAACTTTGTTAACTTTCCTGCCATTTTTGTTGTAATGTATTGAATTTATTTGTAGGTTCCTGTAAAAATTGTTTTAATTGCCATATTTTTTTGCTCTTTTTTTTGGTAATTTTATGCTAAACAATTTTTTTTTGATCTTCAAACTTCCGAGAAAAAAATGGCACGGTTACGACTGAGCGCCGCCACCGGTGTAAACTCATTAAATATGATTAAAATCAGAAAATGCATTGTAGAAGATTTTTTTGCTCTTCGATGGCATATTAGACAAGTACCAAAAAACTACCCCTAAGTCATACATACCAACTCCTCATGATAAAAAATGTTATGAAAGTGTAAAAACAACTTTAAACAACGTAAAGATGATTCAGAACTTTAAATTGATTACTTACCTCTTTGAAATGTACCCCTTTTGTAATTTACCCGAGAAAATAGCCTTCGATGTACATGTATGTAGCGAAACTTATATCACAATGATAAAACTATCGTTAATTATTACATTAAAATTCAAACGGAATTTAAAGTTCGAGAGTTCCAGATTATACCGCTACTCGAATAATACATTCTCGATTTTTTGGCTCCCCGAAAATAAAGTACCGGATTTTTTTGTTACTCGAATTCGAAGATCCAGATTATTTTGCTATTCGAATAATAGATTCGCGAATTTTCTGTTTCTAGAAATTAAAGTACCGAATTTTTTTCCTGCTCGAATTCAAAGTTCTAGATTATTCTGCTACTCGAATAATTGATTACCGATTTTTTTGCTCCTCGAAAATAAAGTATCGGATTCTGCGCTACTTAAATTTGAAATTCTAAATTATTCTGATACTCGAATGATAGATCAGAAACTCAACTGAAGCGCCTTTTTCATGTAGAGATAATAAGGCAGAGTTTTTCATCTACTTGAGACCGTTCAATCCTTGATGACCAATACTCCAACTAGACTTTAGACACATTTGAAGAGAGGAACAGACTTTTAAAATCGCATTACTCATGGATTTTAAACAAAATTGGGTACAATAAGGCTATACAATATAAGGAATAGTAGTATATACGTAGTTTCTGTCCTTATCGATTACCGATGAGTGTTGAATTTTCGATATGACTTAACACATTCTTTATTAATGAAGGCCAAGGATTTATGAAAAAAAATCAATTATCCAATCAAAAATTAATAAATGGTGAGTCTATGGGGCCGGCAATATACCACGTGGACAATTTGGGGGGCAAAGTCCACGTGGACATGTGTTTGCCTCAATCAGCGAACTTCTTTTCAGAGAAACATGAGAAACTAAAAATATTTTCACGACTTTTTGTTTCCTACCTTGTATCATTAAGTTTATCCCTAGTGGAAAAATGGAAGGAAGTGATTTTTTTTATCTCCGATGACATATAATGCATGCCTCAAAAAACTACCCCTATGTCATACATACCTACCCCTCGTTATCAAAAATCTTCTAAAAGTGTAAAAACAAATTCAAACAACGTAAAGATGATCCAGAACTTTAAATTGATTACTTACCTCTTTGAAATTTACCCCTTTTATAATTTCCCCGAAAAACTACCCTTCGACGTACGTGTATGCAGCGAAACTTATATATACTTATGTAAAACGCAGCGAAACTTATATATACTTATGTAAAATGCATAAAAAACTAGAACAAAAAACTACCCCTGAGTGAAACATATCAATCTCTTGTAATAGAAGTTTTTCTGAAAGTGTGATAACAAGTTCAAACAATATAAAGATGACTCAGAACTTTAGATGGATTACTTCGCTCTTGGAAATTTATCCTATAGAACTCTAAGGGCCCTAGAAATATTTTCCATTATCAGTGTGTACATCATTGCAGGTAAGACTTGTTTATATAATAAATTTAGCTGCAAAAATATTTATTAAAATTATGAAACTATCGTTAATTATTACATTAAGTTCAAACGAAATTTAAAATCCGAGAGTTCAAGATTATACCGCTGCTCGAATAATAGATTCTCGATTTTTTTTCGGGTGACGGACAACTGTGCACGTAGCAACTTTGCACGTGCCCAACTGTGCACGTCGATGGCCAGACGGACAACTGTGCACGTGTACAGTTTTGTCCAAGTGACAACTGTGCACGTCGAAATTTTAACGAGCACAGATGGGCTCCTGTGGACTTACACGTGCACAGATGTCACATTCCTAACTGTGCTCGTGCACATATGCCACTTTATTAACTGTGCACGTGCACACATGTCACTTGTCCAACTGTGCAAGTTCACATATATATATCACTTGTCCAACTGTGTACGTGCACACATGTCCCTTTTAAAGTTTGTTTTAAAATATTTTAAAGATAATTTTTATGAAAGTATTCGTACCAAATTATTATATTATATACGATTTTGAGGAATTCAGAAAATTCAAGGAATTCCGGGAATTCGGCGAATTGAAGCAATTTAGAGAATTCGATGAATTACAAGAATTCAAGGAATTCAGAGAATACAAGGCATTACAAAAATTCAAGGAATTCAAAGAAATGAAGGAATTCAGAAAATTCAAGGAATTAAAAAAATACAAGGAATTCAAAGAAATCAAGGAATTCCACGAATTGCAGGAATTTAGGGAATTCGACGAATTCAAGTAATTCACATAATGCAAAGAATTTGAAGAACTCAAAAAATGCAAAGAAATCAAGGAATTCAGAGAATTTAAGGAAGACAGAGAAATCAAGGCATTCAGAAAATTCAGATACTTCAAGTCATTCAGCAAATTAAAGGCATGCTGCGAATTCAAGGAATTTAAAGAATTCAAGGAATTCAAAGAAATCAAAGAGTTCATAGAATTCAAGGGAATCAGAGAATTCGAGGCATTCAGCAAATGTAAGGCATTCAACAAATTCAAGGAATTCAAAGAAATAAAGGAATTCAGAAAAATCAAGGTCAGAGAATTCCACGAATTCAGAGAATTCAGATAATTCAACGAATTCAAGAAATTCACACAATTCAGATAATTCAAGAAATTAGGAGAATTCAAGAAATTCGGAAAATTCAAGGAATTCAGGGAATTCAGATAGTTCAACAAATTCAGGGAATTCAGAAAATGCAAGGAATTCAGAGAATTCAAGGATTTCAGAGAATTCAAGGATTTCAGAGAATTCAAAGATTTCAGAGAATTCAAGGAATTCAGAGAATTCAAGGCATTCAGCAAATCAAAGGCCTCCAGCGAATCTAAGGACTTCAAAGAATTCAAGGAATTCAAAGAAATCAAGGAATTCAGAGAATTCAAGGAAGACAGAGAATTCAAGGAACTCAGATAAATCAAGTAATTCAGATAATTCAAACAATTCAGAGGATTCAACAAATTCAAAAAGTCTAATGAATTTAGAGAATTCCTTGAATTTAAGGAATTCAGAGAAGTCAAGGAATTCAGATAATTTAAGGGATTCAGACAATGCAAGGGATTCAGAGAATTCAAGGAATTCAGAGAATTCAAGGCATTCAGCAAATTAAAGGCTTGCAGCAAATTCTAGGAATTCGGAGAATTCAAGGAATTCAGAGAATTCAAGGAATTCAGAGAATTCAAGGAATTCAGAGAATTCAAGGAATTCAGAGAATTCACGGAATGCAGAGAATTCAAACAATTCAGAGAATTCAACAAATTCAGAAAGTCTAATGAATTTAGAGAATTCCTTGAATTTACGGAATTCAGAGAATTCAAGGAATTCAGATAATTTAAGGGATTCAGAGAATACAAGGGATTCAGAGAATTCAAGAAATTAAGAGAATTCAAGGCGTTCAGAAAATTAAAGGCATGCAGCAAATTCTAGGAATTCGGAGAATTAAAGGAATTCAGAGAATTCAAGAAATTCAGAGAATTCAAGAAATTCAGAGAATTTAAGGAATTCCGAGAATTCAAGGAATTCAGAGAATTCAAGGAATTCAGAGAATTCAAGGAATTCAGAGAATTCAAGGGATTCAGAGAATTCAAGGAATTCAGAGAATTCAAAGAATGCAGAAAATTCAAGGAATTCAGAGAATTCAAGGAATTCATAGAATTCAAGGAATTCAAAGAAATCGAGGAATTCGGAGAATTCAAGGAAGACAGAGAATTCAAGGCATTCATAGAATGCAAGGAGTTCAGACAATTCAGGGAATTCAGAGAATGCAAGGAATTCAGAGAATTCAAGAAAGTCAGATAAATCAAGAAATTCAGATGATTCAAGCAATTCAGAGGATTCATCGAATTCAGAGAGTTTAATGAACCTAAAGAATTCCTTGAATCCAGAGAGTTTAAAGAATTCAGAGAATTTAAGGAATTCAGATAATTCCAGGGATTCAGATAATTCAAGGGATTCAGAGAATTCAAGGCATTTAGCAAATTAAAGGCATGCGGCAAGTTCAAAGAATTCAGAGAATTCATGGAATTTAGAGAATTGAAGGAATTTAGAGAATTCAGGGAATTCAAGGGATTCAGAGAATTCAAAGAATTTAGAGAATTTGAGGAATTCAGAGAATGCCAGGCATTCCAAGAATTCTATGAATACAAAGAATTCAAAACCCTGAGAATTTACAGAATGTTTTTAATTCTTGGAATTCTCATAATAACATGAATTCGATGAATTCCTTGAATTACCAGGATTCTCTAAATTCCTTGAATTTGCTGAATTCCTTTATTTCACTGAATGCCTTGAATTTGCTGAATGCCTCGAATTCTCTGAATCCCTTGAATTCTCTGAATTCCTTCCATTCTCTGAATTGCTTGAATTTTCTTAATTCCTTGAATTCTCTGAATCCCTTGAATTCTTCGAATTCCTTGAATTCTCTAAATTCCTTGAATTCTCTGTATTCCTTTAATTCTATGAATTTTTTCGAATTACATGGATTCCTCGAATTCTATGAATTCCTTTAATTCTATGAATTTGTCGAATTACATGGATTCCTCGAATTCTACGAATTCATGAAAATCTATGAATTCCTTGAATTCTATGAATTCGTCGAAAGCGAGTGTGTGTAAAGTGACATTGGGTAGGGTCGGCCTAGTTTATCGCGTTTTCGCGCCGGCCTCAGGCTCACAGGATTTTCAAAATGGTGCACATGTCCGAACTCTTTCTTCAATTTATTCTTTAGAATTAGAAATTTTCTGGTGATAGTCTAAGAAAGTTTATTATCTAACAATAGAACTTTAGGATGCAAAATATTATTCTTATAGGAAATATCGATTTCAACAAATTTTAATGGATTTCTGAAACTTACCTTTGGAGTGATGCGTACAGTTGTGATATTTGGAACCAATTATGAATTTCGGTTCGAAAAAGTACTTAAAACTAGGTTAATTTATGTGAAATGATGAATAGAGAGGATTAGTAAGGTTTTAATTGTTTTTATGCAAGTTAAACTCTGGAATCCGTCGAACTTTAAACATTTTTGACCTATTTTTGACCGATGCTTGAGCAAGGGAACTTTTTTTCACGCGGGACATAATACCTGATTTTTGCATTTATTTAGTTTTTTTCAAAACCCTATAAAAATTACTTATAGGGGTTGAATTTAAAGATTATTCAGCAAATAATTTCCAAAAAATCATGCCAGATGCAGTATGATAATCTAATATTAAGAATTCTATCAAAAATGTCCAAAAAGGCCTTTTTTTAGAGGAAATACACGTGAAACCTTATGGGCTTTGAACAACCCCTAAAATCAATCGATTTTAAAACTGAAAAAAATACATGCTCACTTTTTTAGCATTCGAACAAATCTGGTGGGTGAGACCAAGAAAATTTGAAGAAAACCATGTGTACCACCCAAATAAATAATCCTTGATTTTTCACTAACCAATGATTAAGGCAAATGTATAACCCATCTTTATACATCATCACAGTAACAACTGTGAAACTTTGATCAAAGTTATTAATACAAAATTTTTCAAGTTTACTTTTTGTTATATCATAAGAAAATACATAAAATAAATAAACAATTTTGTGAAATCAAAGACAGATAAGTAACTTCAAAAAAATAAATATCTACCAAGTAGGCACGGTAGTTAGTCGTCGTTAGGACATCCTCAAGACATCAGACGTCTCCATACCCACTGGGAGACTCAAAGAAGCTTTATAAGATAAAAGTATTAAAAAGTAAATTTAAAATAGTACATTGTGTATCGAGGGCGTAAAGAAGGCTATTTTGAAGAGTCAAAATAGCCGTACGCCCTTGATGCACACTATACTGTATGTGTATGTGTAGCGGGCGTAAAGTTTCATGTAGCGGGCGTAAAGTTTCATGTTGGCCCGGCGGCGGAGTGCACATGTGCGAACGTCACTGGGCTAGAAGTGGCCATATTACGCCTGCTTTACGTGCATGTGATGGCGCGTTTGCAAGGAGGGTCGGACAAAAAGAGATTTTCATGTGTCTATAATAACTTTCAATAAATAATCTCATAAAAATAATATTTGAAATATTTTTAAACTAACTTTAAATATATTATAGCGCTCCATTTCAACAGGTTTGAATAATTGCAACTGTTTTAAATTTATTATACGCAGATATAAAGGACCACCCTTGTATAAAACCTTACATACGGACATAAACGTGTACATTTGGTCAAGTTCCATCTGTGCACGTGTACAGTTGGGAAAAGGACATCTGTGCACGTTCACAGTTGCACAAGTAATATATGTGCAGATGCAAAGTTGTAAAAGTGACATCGGTGGAGGTGCACCGTTAGGAAAGTGACATCTGTGCACGGCCAAGTCCACAGAAGCCCACCTGTGCACGTCGAAATTTCGACGTGCACAGTTGTCCAAGTACCATCTGTGCACGTACACAGTTACCCAAGTGATAACTGTGCACTTCTGAATTTTAACGTACACAGATTGTACTTAGACTACTGTGCACGTCGAAATTTCAACGTGCACGTTTGTCACTTAGACAACTGTGCACGTGCACAGTTACCCAAATGACGACTGTGCACGTGCACAGATGGCACGTGAACAGATGACACGTGCTCAGTTGGCGCGTGCACAGTTGTCCGCCTGACCAACGACGTGCACAGTTGTCCGTCTGGCCATCGACGTATGTGCACAGTTGGGCACGTGCAAAGTTGCTACGTGCAAAGTTGACCCCATCCCATTTTTTTCCTCGAAAATAAAGTACGGGATCTTTTTGCTGCTTGAATTCGAAGTTCTAGATTATTTTGCTATTAGAATAATAGATTATCGATTTTTTTCTCTTCGAAAATAAAGCACCAGATTTTTTTGATATTCGAATTCTAATTTCCGGATTTTTTTGCTACTCGAAAAATAGATTATCGATATTTTGCTCAGCGAAGTTGAAGTACTGAAATTTTTTGCTACTTGAATTCGAAGTTCTAGATTATTCTGCTACTTAATTAATAGAATTCCGATTTTTGTGCTCCTCGAAAATAAAGTACCAGATTTTTTAAAAGTTCGAATTCGAATTCCGAGATTGTTTTTCTACTTGATTAACAGATTTCGGATTTGTTTGTTCATCGAAATTAAAATAACGGATTTTTTTGCTACTTTAATTTCGAGCAGCAAAGAAATTGGGAATCTATTATTCGCGTAGCAGAATAATCGAGAACTTCGAATTCGAGTAGCAAAAAAATCCGGTACTTTATTTTCGAGGAGCAAAAAAATCGGTAATCTATTATTCGAGTAGCAGAATAATCTAAAACTTCGAATTCGAGTAGCAAAAAAATCCAGTTCTTGTATTTCGAGGAGAAAAAAATGGGTAATCTATTATTCGAGTAGCATAATAATCTAGAACTTCGAATTCGAGTAGCAAAAAATCTGGTACTTTATTTTCGAGGAGAAAAAAATTGGTAATCTATTATTCGAGTATTAGATTAATCTAGAACTTCGGATTTGAATAGCAAAAAATCCTGTACTTCAATTTCGACGAACCAAAAATCGGGAATCTATTATTCGAGTAACAAAATAATCTGGATCTTCGAATTCGAGTAGCAAAATATACGGTACTTTATTTTCGAGGAGCAAAAAAAATCTAGAATCTATTATTCGAGAAGCGGTATAATCTGGAACTCTCGAACTTCAAATTCCCTTTGAACTTTAATGTGATAATTGACCATAGTTTCATAATTTTAATAAATATGTTTGCAGCTAAATTTATTGCATAACAAATTCTTACTTGTAATCTACACAAAGATGATGAAAAGTATTTCTAGGGCATTTAGAGTTCTGTAGAATAAATTTCCAAGAGCTTAGTTATCAATCTAAAGTTCTGAGTCATCTTTATATTGTTTGAACTTGTTATCACACTTTCAGAAAAACTTCTATTACGAGAGATTGATATGTTTCACTCAGGGGTATTTTTTTGTTGACATGTAATATTGGCTACTGGAGGGAAAAACAAGAGCAGAAGTCTCACCTAACAGTGTTTTCTGAATCTTCTAATTTTTTATGCGTTTCACATAAGTATATATAAGTTTCGCTGCATACATGTACGTCGAAGGGTAGTTTTTGGGTAAGTTGTAAAAGGGGTAAATTTCAAAGTGGTAAGTAATCCATTTAAAGTTCTGAATCATCTTTACGTTTTTTACAGTTGTTTTTATACTTTTAGAAGATTTTTGATAACGATGGGTAGGTATGTATGACTTAGGGGTAGTTTTTTGGGACGTGTATTATATGTCATATCGAAAATTCGACACTCATCGGTATTCGATATAAAGAAACTACGTATATACTACTATTCCTTAGATTGTATATAGCCATATACCAAATTTTGTAAAATAATCATGAGTAATACGATTTTAAAAGATTGTTCCTCTCTTCAAATGTGTCTAAAGTCTAGTTAAAGTATTAGTCATCAAGGATTGAACGGTCTCAAGTGGATGAATCCTTGCCATATTATCTGTACAGGACAAAGTTCAAGTTTCAGTTTATTTCCTGATGTTGAAGGTTGATAAAGTTCCTATAATGTATTCAGTTATATTAAAAAAAAAGAAACACTTAAATATTATCTTCACTAACAATTATCTTCTCTACCATCTGAAATGGTGTAGAAGTATTTGTTTTTTATGAGCATAGGGCTATACGTATCGAAATTTCGGTACGAGTAGACACTACCTAAAAGTAATTCAGAAAATTGTTATGTTATCTATTTAGCATATTTAACTATTAGATTATAAGTTTTTATAATTTATATAGAAAGAATTATCCTACTCTTCTTTTATGGTGTGGTTAAATAAGTTAATGAAAAGTATTGTAGAAGATTTTTACATTGTCAATCATACATTGAAATATAAATCAAGCTTACGCAGACAGCTTTTTGTGATAGTTTGTATTTTGTATAAATTTAACAATTCACAATTATGCAATCACAGTAGTTGAAAGTTCAGAAGTTCAAAATCGTATATCTTCAAGATGACAGACTTCAGTGTAAATCATGACTCGCCTGTGCGTCGTGAATCTATTAAGAGAATATAAGTATTATAGATTTTTTAGGCAATTTTTGGTTAGGTAACTCGTAAAAAAGAAAATAATTCAAAATCGTGTTTAGAACAAATAATATTTTTAATTTTTATCCATATTACTTTAAGTTTTATAGTACTATTTCATGGATTATTTAACAATCATTCATATCAATATCTTATTTTTATATTTGAAATTTCAAACCATTTTTATTTGCTGATAGAATTATATAAAAAAAAGAGAGATGCTAGCGACCGATGCAAACAGTAGGCCAAGGCCAGTTTAGAACTGTAATTGTCTTGAGCTAATCGTAAGAAAGCTCTTATTTGCTTTCATACAATCACTTTCATTTTATAAAAGGCGAAAAATGTTTGTTTAGCTGTTGAAAAAATTGTATTAAAACTTTTGAGTGAAACAATAACTGTGATGAAGCAGTCTTTATTTTTTGTTTAGGATAATTTTATGAGCAATAAAAAAAATATTTTTTATTAATGCTTATAGATAGTATTGTACAAAGTAACTATGCAATTAAATAATGATCTTATGAAATTTGAGTTGTGCTGCAAATATATTTTGTTTGTAGCATTTATCGACTAATATTTTGGAGAAATGTAATTAGATACAAGAATAGAAAAAAATACCTAAGTTCCCTCCTACTTGTACTAATATTCAAATATTTAAAAAGATTAAAAGTATTTTAAAAGCTGCTCACAAGAAACAAATTGTTTACAAAAAAAAATTATTATTGACTGTTAATAATTAATGTGGAAATTTCGATAGTGTAGCAAATTTCTAAAAATCTGAAATGGAGGCACAATTCATGGTCATTAATTATACGAGGTTCCGCTAGCGACTGTTATAAAAACTTCTTTATTATTCATGAAAGTATCATAAAGTATTCATAAAGTATATTTTATTCCTATCTTAATCTCGCTCTTTTGTTTTAAATCAAAATCCGACAACAGTCCTTTACTAGTAACAGTATTATTAAGAACTAGTAATTTTCTATAGTAAAAATTCTTTTACGATAGGTTCATTCCAGAATAGATCATCAGATCGGTATTGTGACGTATTAAAAAAAAATTGGTACTGAGGTATACATGAGTGATTCTCTACATAGCGCAAAATTTGAGTTTTGACATTTTTGACATTTTTGTCGACATTTAAGCTCAAATGAATCATATTCATTGTATTGAAGGACCAAGAAATCGAAACCTGTAATTTGCCGGAAAAAATTGCAATAGTTTTTGAATTATTCAAACAATTTAGCTATAGACGCTCAGCGGAATTTTGAGTCTTTTAAAACGATGATGACAAAAACCGAAATCGTACTGCGAGGTAAACACACTAACGAGCGCGAAGCGCGAGAATCGACAGACGCGCGCCCTAGCCGCGGTCAAACATGCGAACGTAGCGGTTAAATTTGTTTGCTTGCAAAAACACGTGTATTATATAAAGTTATGTTCTTTATTGCGTCTAAAATAACTAAATTATGTAAAAAAATTTGGTGTGTCGGTCACTACATGTGCAATGCCGCTCAATCAAATATGGTGTCGTGCTTTTACTCTGAATAAAATATCTTTAAATAAATTTCACAAGAGTATGACAAAGTATAAGGATATTAATACGTACTGTTTCACAGTGAAAAAATATGGTCTTTCGTATGAATTCCTCTTCCTTACTAGATAAGAAACACAAATGAATTCAATTAGCCAAAACCTCTAGTTTTCCGGGTTTCTTCTTATCAAAAAGATGGAATAAACCATAAATATTCTTCTTTTTCTAAATATAACTTGTTCTTAATATGTTAGCCATACCTCTGCTTACCTTAAACATGATTATATATTCACAGAATCAGGAAAGAAGTTATGCAAATAAAATAAAGTAAAGAGCTTGGTAACAGAGTTGGTTCGTGGGAAGTGAGGGCAAAATACAGAAAGAAAGAGGAAGTTTGTTCAGAATTGGTGGTCTCTAGATTATACAGTTGTCATGATCGCATAGTTTCGATTGCCAATTTAAAGACATCCGTTATACACAAATTCTGATATTTTCGCTGCTATGTCACCAGAAAAATTCTTCTTCACACAGAAAATCCCCGCAAATTTTATTTTCAAGGTAAAAATCCCCGAAAACCTATAAAATTTATGTTTTTTTCGGTTATTTAATTAAATATTAAAAATTTACAAAAAAAGCTTGAAATAAAAGGTGTAGACCTTTTAAAAGTACATTTTTCATGTTCTGCACAATTTTTCGAAAAAACCATTATTTTTTGAGAAAAAAAGGAAAATGTAGGTACAAAGTGTGAGATTTTAGAAGGTGGGAGATATGGGTAATTATTGTCAAATTGGAGGCAAACTTGAAGTCCCAGTAATATAACATTAACTTAGAAACTCGTACTGATTTTTTTTAAATTTAATAAATAGTTTTCTCCCTTCGACCCGCTTCGGAGCAGGTCGGAGTGCTCTGGCGTGCACCAGTGCAGGATAACCGAATACGCTATTACACTACCGGAAATTGTGGGTACGATCAGCGAAAGTACTATTAATAATCACTGCTGACTTTGAAACGTGATTACTCGATCCAAAAAGGAGCTGGAAATTTTTTAGACAACGGTTAGAAAGCTTATTAAATTACACGTAGAATGAGTCTCAAAAGATATATTTTTGACCTTTTGAAGAAAATATGCCACGTGAGAAATTTAAAAAAAAATGCAAGAATTTCTCGAATTTTGTATTTCAACTTGTGGCATGACCGAGGAAAGTTGAAGCAACAATCTCAAATTTATACCACACAGTCTTTAAAGTCTTATATTTAATCTTAAGTCACAGCACGAGTTGAAGTTAAGAAACAAAATCTGAAAAATGCTCGGCTATCACTACTCTCGCGGTCGATAGTAGTAATCTCCGACTGAAACTTAACATTTGAGACTTAGAACTTTTTAGTCGTATCTCGAGAACCCATCAAGAGTTTTTAAATTTCACTGGCCATAATGAAAGATGAGACTTCACAGATTGTGTGTTATGAATTTTATTTTTTTGTTACAACTTTCCCAGGTCATGCCAAGGGTTGAAGTCAAGATTCAAATTTCGAGAAATTCTTTGATTTTTCTTAACTTCTCACGTGGTATATTATCTTCAGAAGGTAAAAAATATTTCTATTACGGTTCATTTGACACGTAATTTAATAAGCTTTCTAACACTTTTTACAAGGTAAAAAATGTCGTACAATCCGGAGCTTAGGAAGTAAAGAATAGATGAATTTATGTAAAATATGTTTCATTAATTTCTGTATATATTAGCCTTTGCGTCTATTTTCCAGTATATATTTATGTATTTGAGATGGTTAACATGTTATTTTAGCCAATCAGCGAAGAAGTTTGAAAATATTTTCAACATTGAAGTGAAGAAATAGTGGCATAAGTGACCAATTACGAGAAAATAGTCGCATTTTTTCAAAATACAGTCGAACTTCAATTTTAGACACTTGCTGGATAACTACGTCACTCTGAGTCAGTTCACTCTCAGTGTTTTTGGAGATGTTTCGCTTATACATAAATAGTTGCAAAATAGTGATGTACTTTTGGATGCTGCTGTCTTCGAATGGTTTAAGCAAGAGAGAGTATCCGGACCGATCATTCAAGAGAAAGCTCTCATTTTAAACGAGATGCTCAACAGTCCGCAAACGTTTTAAGTATGTAAGCAGGAAAAACATTTATTTTAACGTGTAACAGCAAAATGTCTTCCTCATTTCCGTTAAATATTTAGTTTACCTTTGTCTCCGTATTAGAAAAAAACGCAAAAAATTTAAAAAATATTTTTTACTACGCAGGAAAATCGAACAGAAATGGTTCACATGGCCCTGATGTTTACGTTCGGAGCGCCTGAATTGGAGCCGAAGGTCAGAACCAAACCCGAGCTTAAATTGAAGTCCGGCTGTAGTGGCAAAATAGTAGCATCGCTGAAAAAATGTCAAGTAGTGTCAATAGTGGCGTGAGTCTAAGCCTTGATAAAATTTCTTTCTAAAAGAGACTATCAAACGATACAATCAAAAGTTTAAAGTCTATTCGACCACTTCGCTTTCAGGTTTACTTGAAATATACATACTTTTTGCCGGTTTAAAGTCTTTAAAATGTCGTTGAAAGCAGGAGAAAACCATCATTATTACTGCACCCGTACGTCTTTTGAAAACGATTTTAAATCAAAAAAAGAAGAATTCACCCCGTATATAGTGATAAATTAAATTGCAAAAAAATTAGTTTTTACGTAGAATAATATATATATATATGTGTGTGTGTGTATGTGTGTGTAATTAAAAAATAACCACAGGGTCCCACTGGGAGCAACTGCCATCTATGAAAATAACACCGGCTCCGAATAGAACCACGCTGAAGCACACCTATTGCCACATCTCTCGACCGTGAGATGGGTGGCACACACACACACACACACATATATATATATGCAGTCGACCCCGGAGTGACAAAACAGGTGCTTTGCAGTAAGGCGCTGTGCCCTAACTGTCTAACTGCGTCATGACGTTGCGACAGTTCACTCGAAGCGGAAGGCACACACATAGTGAATATGCACGATGGCGAACTCAGATCGACCAGCAGTGGGGCTCCGAGGCTGGAAGCCCACTGAAGCCGATAGGACTGATTCACTGATCGGATTATTTCGTGCAATCGAATCAGCCTGTCTTCGACATTGACAACAGCGCTATCTCACACTCGAATTGTCTCATTTTAATCTATCACCCCAAATATCTTCTAAAATACTTTATCTACGAAAAAATGGTTCAGACAAAGGTTAACCAGAACCGAGGGGGACAGAGGACTGTACCATCAATTTTGACCTTGAGATCAACTTTGAAAGTCAAGATGACTTTTTTCAATGGAAACCCCTATTTTTGACTCCGGATTTGAAAAGAACGGAAAATTTTACGTGAAAAATGTCTTATGAGAAATTTTCTTTTGTGACCTTAGAAAGGTCAAATATCAAGGTTAAGTGTTTAAAAAAAGGGTCATATGCCCTTTTTTGAAATTAATTGATGTTCTGAGAATAGCAAACCTTTAAGATGCTTTTAACAAGTCGATAGAATGTAAAAATGTGAACCACCTTGACCATCTTGGCCTGCAGGTTAATTGTCAAGGTCATTTAAAGTTGCTTATTCACCGTGAGTCCCCTTGCCTCTCACCTTTGGGGTGCTTGTTTACCGTGAGTCCCCTTGCCTCTCCATTTGGGGTAAGCATTGAGCATTCGTTTGGTTTTTGATTTCAACTATTTTCGTGACGATGTTCAGTTCATTCTCCGCTTTTTTATTCCATTGAGAAAACTAGTCCCATGCAGTGTTATCTTCTTTCGATAATCAAACTTTTTCTGATTATCCATTTTCTTTTCATAATACATATTAGAAAAGGTTTTGGTATAGTTTTTGGAACATTGAATGCGTTTCTCGCTTTTTATATCTTTCTTCATAGTACGTATAAGCATTCATGTGTTTTAGCATTTCAACTATTTTAGCGACGACGCTCACTTCATTCTGCGCTTTGTTTTTCGGTTGAAAAGCTTAATTTATTAGTCAAACTTCTTGTGCCAGGTTTCAAACAAATTTCGCAATATGGCTGATAACTTACCTACTGAAATCGTTGATATGATACTAATTTTAGAAGAATGTCACGTTAACTACGCCGCTGTACCAAGAGTTTACGCTAAACGGTTTCCAGATAGAAGACCTCCTTCCGGACTAACAATAAGAACTTTGACTGAAAGAGCTCGCAATGGGATTCTTTTTCGGGAACGGCAACATACAGAGTACGACGAAAATGATGCACGCGCTCTAAATGTTATAGCAGCCGTTCATATTGATCCACAAATCAGTACTCGACAAATTGAGAGAAATAGGTACACCACGTACAATAGTATCATAAATTTTAAGATCTCTGAACTATCATGCTTACCACATTACTCTAACGCAAGTCCTCAGGCCCCATCATATTTTAGTGCGTTTTAATTTTTGTCAACGGGCTTTGCAGATGGTACAGAATGATCCTAGTTTTTTTCGATATGTACTTTTCTCAGATGAAAGTCAATTCTACAGCGATGGACAGCTAAATAGACATAACTGTCATTATTGGTCAGACGAAAATCCTCACTGGTACTGACCGATGGATCATCAACATCGATGGAGAGTCATGGTGTGGTGCGGAATAGTAAATGACTATTTAATTGGACCCTACTTTTTTTACGGAAATGTTGGCAGACGTACATACTTAGAGTTGTTAAGGGACCATTTACCAGGACTATTGGAGAACGTTAACGTAGTAACAAGACAAAGAATGTGGTTTCAACAAGATGATGCTCCGCCACATTTTGCACTCATCGTACGTGAGTTTTTAAACTTAAAATTCAATGAGAGATGGATTGGAAGAGGAAGTCCAATGGAATGGCCCGCCTGCTCACCAGATTTAATATCACTTGATTTCTTTTTATGGGGTTATATAAAAAATGTAGTGTTTGCTCAGAGACCTACAACGAGAGAAGATCTGATGGAAAGGATTCGGACAGCCTGCGCAGCCATTTCTCGAGAAACTTTGCTTAAAACTGTAGACGGTTTTGAGAGACGTCTACGTTTGTGTCTTGAAGATAATGGAGAGAATTTTGAACATTTCATCCGTGGCTGATTGTAACATAGGTAGCAATGGTGAGAGGCAAGGGGACTTACGGTAAACAAGCACCCCAAACGTGAGAGGCAAGGGGACTCACGGTAAATAAGCACCCCGAAGGAAACAGAACTTACTACGTCCACGTCGCTGTTTCCGGGTAACGCTAAAAATAAGGTTCTAAGAGCTCTTTAAACAGTTGCACTTCATTTGACTTTTCTTCAGAAGACTTTTTTTTAATTTTAACCTTTAAATGACCTTGACAATTTACCTGCAGGTCATGATGGTCCAGGTGGTTCACATTTTTACATTCTACCGACTTGTTAAAATCATCTTAAAGGTTTGCTATTCACAGAACATCAAATAATTTCAAAAAAGGGCATGTGACCGTTTTTTGAACACTTTACCTTGATATTTGACATTTCTAAGGTCACAAAAGAAAATTTCTTCTCAGACATTTTTTATGTAAAATTTTCCGCTATTTTCAAATCCGGAGTCAAATATAGGGGTTTCCATTCAAGAAAAGTCATCTTGACCCTCAAATGACCTACAAAATTGACCTCAATGACAAAATTGATGGTACAGTCCTCTGTCACCCTCTGTCCTGGTTAACCTTTGTCCGAACCACTTTTTCGTAGCTAAAGTATTTTAGAAGATATTTGGGATGATAGATTAAAATGGGACACCGTGTATATGTGATACTGAGGATGGAAATACTGTTCATAGTACTTATCTTAACCTTTTAAATAATAAAACAACAGATTCTGTCAAGAAGATATTTTTTTTGTAAAAACGGCACTGGAGAAAAGAGAATTTAGGTAAATTTAGATATAAGGAATCCTGCTGTAACCTCTTTGTATAGACTGTTTTCTTATGACAAATAAACTATTCGATATTCTCTGGTTAGAGCAATGAGTTGTGTTCTAAAACAAATCACGATAAGGAATCTGAATTTTTTAAGAATGTTGCGTCATATATGCGTTTATATTAAAATACTTTTATTAATATTGTAATATTTTTATATCTCACCTTACTGAAAAAAGTCCGGAATATTCAGAAAGAAAGTCAGGACTGATGATCATTTCTGTCCACTTGTGTTACGTTTCCTGATGGAAATCGTCAGGAAAATTCAGAATTCGTGAGAAAATGTTCAGAAATGGTCAGAACTTGGGTTAGAAGAATAATCCTTTAATGGGGGAAGTCATAAAAACTAGTCTCTTTTATATTTCTCTGATTATTTATATTATTTATTCATATTTATTCATGAAAATTCTCTTTTTACTTGAATTTAATTATCAGTACTTATATGTACACTAAATGACTCTGAAGGTAAGTCTGAAAATGTTGACCGTTTTGGTTTATCTCTTTCAAGTTTTGGTTAAATCAACCAAAATCTTTTCTTAGTCCAGCAAGAACACTTATTTCAATGAACTAAAATATTCCCTTGGATTAAGCAAAATATTGGCTTGAATTAACTATAAGTTTTAGTTGGATGAACAGACATATTTGCTTAGATCAACCAAAAGATATCGTATAGTAAACTAAATTTTACTAAACAAAAAATCGTCTTGAGTCAACCAATTATTTTGTTGTCCATACCTATAGTAACCATATTCTAGGGTTGATTGAACCAAAAGTTTGTTTACTCAACCACATATTTTTCAGGGTGTAGGAATATGTTTAGGTATCTGAAGTCGTCGAAACCCGTAGATCTCGCTATGAATAGTCAGGATTTTCAGAAATCATCAGAACTTCTGACTACTTCTGACGATTGCCGACATTTTTATTGTAGGATATAAAATAATAATAAACAATTTTCTATAAAAACACGTTTCTTGGAGTAAAAGCAGTAAAGGTTAAAAAAGTGCAGTTTTTCACGGTGCTTGGATTTTTTTCAGCAATTTTTCTCGAAATTGCCTCAAAAGGGCAGTTTATTAATTTTGCATATTGAAAATTTGGCAATGACCTATTACTTGGAGGAGTATGAATCCAAACAAAATTCCGAAGGTTGTAGCTTCCCCTTTAAGTATACATATTTAAGTAGTTATTCCAAATCGATAATTGTATTAATAAATTAGTATTAATTCTCTAAGTTTACCACTTCCGACTGTATACATATACTCCTCGATTAAATTTTACTACTCAATGTTAGGAAATGAAATATATTCCACTTGTGAGTCGCGAGATGGCGTAGCGTGTACCGATGGGGAGCGAGTCAGTAATTATAGAAGAAAAGAGGGGATAGAGCTTGGGTCAGTAGGCCGTGGAAGTCAGTTGGTTGCAAGCTAGC
This sequence comes from Andricus grossulariae, assembly GCA_011634705.1. Taxonomy (NCBI): domain Eukaryota; kingdom Metazoa; phylum Arthropoda; class Insecta; order Hymenoptera; family Cynipidae; genus Andricus; species Andricus grossulariae. The sequence continues at coordinate 192,230,864 of JAABKJ010007545.1, forward strand.
AGCGAGTAGAATGGTTGTGCGTTTACGAGAGAGATTGAGTCATCTGAGACAGCTAGCTCCAGTCTTGGTATCTAAAGTGTATTCTTGACTAGTGATTTATTTGTGTTGAATAAATTGTTAAATTCTTATCAATATAACAGGCTGTTGATCAATGAGTCCGTTCATTCCCCTGTCCACTTTATAGTAACGTAATAAGTACGTTAGCTATTCAGAAGTTGGATGGGACAGGCTCGATCAGGATTTGACTGAATTCAAACAGTTTGTGATGGTGTAGAGTGAAAGTTTTAATTTTTGTGAGCTTTGCAGTAAGCCAAGCAGTGAGAGCCTCCATGAGACGAGGGTGTTCATGAGTGGGGAGAAGCAGGACGAGTTCGACAGCTTTGTGGAGAACGACATAGTGAATTCTCTGCGGAAAAAAAATGGCGGAGAGCTTGAAGTCGGCGTTGGCCGAGGTTGAGAGGCAGAAAGAAAAACGAGAAGAAGAACGTCGGAAATTTGAACGACAAATTGATCAGTTGCAAAGCCAAGTGCGATGCCTACAGATAAACATACCGAATCAGGCTGCTTGGCCTCAAAGTTTGGACAATAGTGCATCGGCGCACGTAGCACAAGTCCTTATTTCGATCGGCGAAGTGATGAGACACGAGACGGAAGTTTTCGCTCGAATGCAAGAAGGACAAGGGCAGCACCCTGAGAATCAACTAATTCCTATTTCCAACGTGCACGACGCCATTAGTGAATTTCACGGCAACGGAGGACCTGAACGACCCCGAGCATGGATCAACGATCTAAAAAATTAAAAACAGCTTCTTGGATGGTCAGACGCAGTGGCACTCAGTGTGGCCAAAGCTCACTTGCGAAGTGGAACTCGGAAATTGCTTGCGGGGAAACCAGTCGTAAGAAAGATGGCACTGCGCGAATGGTAGTAGACTGTCCAAAATGAGAGAAGATTACTAAACCAATGCCTCATCCGATACCGAATTTTGACGGTTTGCTTGGAAAGCTGAATGAAGTTAACATTTTTTTACGCTTGATTTAGCGTGCGGGTATTTACAGTTGCCTTTAGATGAAGAATCTAAGCAGTATACAGCTTTCACGACAGAGACTCAGGGTAGACAGTTTGAGAGAGCTATGTTTGGTCTAGCCAACTCGCCTAGATATTTTGCGGAATTGATGCAACGAATTCTTGTTCCTGCCAGCAGACAAGGCATACCTTTCCATTTCTTTGATGACATCTTCATTTATGCGAAGGATTGGGATCAGTTAATGATCAACCTGCAGAAAATCCTATAAATATTACGAGGCGCAAAGCTCGCACCGAATATAGGAAAATATCTTTTCGGGAGGTGCCAAGTAGAGTATTTAGTGTGTGTGATAGGTGACGGAAAAATATTACCCGGCGAGCGAAAAATAAAAGCGATCGAAGACAGGAGCAGGCTTTTACCAAAATTAAAGCTAAATTAATCTCGACACCGGCTTTAAAATTGTACAACGATAAAGCTAATCACACAGAGCTGCACACAGATGCTTCATTTTTAGGCCTAGGAGCAATGTTACTAGAAGCGGACAAAGACGATCCGTTACATTTGGTGTGTGCGATTAATAGAAGTACCATCGAAACGGAAGCGAAATATCACTCTAGTCGTTTAGATTTGATGGCAATAGCTTGTGCGTTACAGCGGTTTCGATTGTTTTTAATAGGCATACAATTTGTCATAGTAACTGATTGTCGAAGTCTAGTTCATATAAATGCTTTTCGAACGAAAAACGCACAGATTGGAAGATGGCTGAGCGAGCTGTCAGAATTCGATTCAGAAATAAAGCATCACAGTAGCGTACAGGTGGCACATGTTGACGCTCTCAAGAGCACCAGTTGATAGCGAATCACCAGTAAATTTTGAGGTGTTAAGCGTACAAACTCCAGAAGATGAAACTCTTGTTTTTCAGCGATCAGATCCGAAAATTTTAGAGATAGTTATCATTTTGAGAAAGAAAGAGTCAGAAAGAGATAAAGTTGAAAGAACTAGAGTCAAAAACCTTGTATTACATAACGGGTTATTGTATCAAAGAGTTTTACGCCATGGAAAAGAAGTCGAGTTATATGTTGTACAGAATGCCATGCGTAAGTCACTGGTAATTTGTTATCATGATCTGAGCAGCCACTTCGGCTTAGATAAAAGGGTAGAGAGAATAAGTAAGTGCTTTTACTTTCCAAAAATGAGACGTTATGTACGCATGCACATCAAACATTGCTTAGAGTGCATTCTAGCTAAACATGAAGCAGGGCCGCAGGAAGGCGAACTACATCCGATCGCGCCGGGAAGTAGGCCTTTCGAAATCATTCATGTCGATCATCTCGGACCTTTTCCACTACAGCGCGCCACAATACATATGTTATAGGTCTAAATCGATAATTTGACAAAGTTTGTAGTCCTGGAGCCTGTGCCCTACCGGAAATCTAGACGATTTCTAGATGAGATTATCTAGGAGCACATCATCTGGAATTGAACCCTTTCTAGATGATACTAGACGAATGCTAGACTCAAAAGGGTCGCAGGTAAAACTTACTAGACGCCGCTAGATGAACTCTAGACGAACCCTTGACAAGGTGACCGTCATAAAATTTCCCTAGACGTTCGCTAGACTAGATCTAGATTTCCGGTAGGGTGAAGTCAGTGCAAGCGAAAATTACTGTGAAAAGGTTTGTTGATTGCATACAAGGTTTTGGAGCGCAAAAACGTATAATTTCAGATCGTGGGACGTCTTTCACGTCGTGAAACTTTCAAAAATGTTGTCATCAGTACGGTATCAAACGTACTCTTAATTCCAGCCGACATCCACGTGCAAATGGGTTGATCGAACGTGTGAATCAAACCCTTCTGCCTGCAATAAAAATTGCTGCAAGTGTTTGTGCAGCAACTGGTAAAATACCGTATAAGTCGTTGTTAGGGTATTAAGCTCGTTTTGATGATGCTCATTTGCGCGTGGTAACAGGAAAAAGTGAAGATTATACATCGCCAAGTGTAATTCAACAGCAAATAAGAGACCAAGTTGAACTCGAAAAAGCAAATTATAAGAAATGTTTTGATAAAAATCGTCGAGATAATGTGACTTAAAAACTAGGTGATATTGTGTACATAACAAGAAATCCGGTATCGACTGTACGCTCGAAAAAACTCCAGTCTGCTTAGACAGGTACGTTAGTAGTTGTAGGTATTGAACCGAGTGATACTTATTGCTTCAAGAAACTAAATGAATCCGGTGATAGAGTTTATGAAACAATGGCGAGTGTCGGTCAACTGAAGGTTTGGACGGTTTATGAAATAGAAACAGATGATTATGTATTAGAGAGTGAGAATGATACTGAACCTAAATTCAAAAAAGATTGTGACAACGATACTTTAAGGATTGCTGATGGAAACACGATAGTGATTAATAACTGTAACAATCGACCGAAGAGATTGAGACAAAAGCCGAAATATTTACAAGACTATCTTCAACAATATTCCTTTAACAAGTACATTTGTATGTTAGATTATTCATTTGAGATTTGAAAAAAAGAAATCTTGTGTAGTGATCACTAATTTGGAGACTAAATTATAGTAGGATGGCCGATTGTTAGGAAATAATGTATATTCCACCTGTGAGTCGTTAGATGGCGTAGCGTGTACCGATGGAGAGCGAGTCAGTAATTATAGAAGAAAAAAGGGAATAGAACTTGGGTCAGCACGGCGTGGAAGTCAGTTGGTTGCAAGCTGGCAGCGAGAAGAATGGTTGTGCGCGTACGAGAGAGATTGAGACATCTCAGGCAGCTAGCTGCAGTCTTGGTATTTAAAGTGTATTCTTGACGAATGATTTATTTATGTTGAATAAATTTTTGAATTCTTATTAATCTAACCAACTGTTGATCAATGAGTCCGTTTATTCCCTTGTCCACATCATAGTAACGTAAGACGTACGTTAACATTAATTATAATTTCGTGACCCGGTAGAGTTTCCCTTTTGTCATTTTGATAATTAGGTGGCAGACAGTTGGCGAAACCAATGTCATGTGCTTCGATTATGAAAGTAGAAAGTTCACGATGAACATAGCTAGGATTTTAATACAAAATCTTAACAAAGATTTCAATACTGAATCAATATTTTGAGGTAAAATCGATGTTTGTATTTTAATATGACGGCGCTACACTCCAAAACGGAGTGCAGATATTAATAAAATATTACTGTTAATTCCGATTTCAACCATTTTTTAATGCTAGTTAATTATGCTTTGCATAATAGCAAAGTTAACCGCTGTAGAAATTTTAGTCGCTTCCGAGTTCTACTTGATTGAATGGATAGTGTGGATATCTTATGTAGCCCGTTAATCTGTGGCAAAAAAGAAAATTGTTTACTCTCTTGATATTTTCTCGCAGGATAAACGATAATTCATTTACAGCATTTTTAACAACATATTTTTTATAAATCTACGATCACATACAAGCCACGATTTTGAAGTCATTCCGGATAATCTTTTTTATAACAACATTACTTTTACCTACACAATTTAATTATCTTTGTTATTGTTTTCAAAACCTGCTACATATTATTAATAATAACTACTGTTATTAAGAAAAACCCTTAATTAACCAAATTAATTTTGTTAACCTTGGGCACGAAATAAAACTTTTTATTTTCTTGTTATTTTCTCGTACTCTCTCGTAGCCATTATTTATTCACACAGTTACAGTCCAATTCTAAAACTTACTGTTATTCTAATAAATAAAAACAAAAACTAAAATTAAAGGTTCATGGTAAACATTACCCCAGAGGAGATAAACCGTGCTTACAACAAAAGCAAATAAAAAAAAACCTTGAAATATATAATCAATTATAAGGCTCATTCGTAAAACTTAATGAGAAATATAACCATTTTTTTTATAGAATTTTTTCTGGGTTATCAAGAGTATTCAGCCAGGTATTCCTTATCTCACACATATCCCTACTTTCGCTTATACATGAAAACCTTACAGTTTTGAAGAATAGGCATTCTACTGAAAGGTCGTACACAAGTTATGTAATAAAACTATTCTCATGACAGTAGATACAATAACCTACCTAAGGTAATTTTTATGTATACGATAGAAGAAATGTTATTAAAAAAATGTTATCTCTAATAACTTAGACATTGTGCCTTCCAGCCCAGTCGAAATCCGCTTGGAATTACAGGTAAATTAAAGAAACTACCAAGAGGAATAACCAAGATAATTGTCATCAGAGGACTTTTATAACTTATAATACATTTTTCGCCTGAGTATAATTAAGCCGTACGCCACCTGATTCCACCGTTTACCTGTCGTCCATGTCAGCTCAGAAATTGAGGTTATTTGGCACAAAATGACAATCAATTTAATATCATTCAATAACACCATCATCGGAATGCTCAAAATGCGGCCAAAAGCCCTAAACTAATTACAATGGAAAGAAAAGTCAGTTTTTATATGTTTTAAGGTCTTTGATTTCGAATTCGATATTAAAGATGCAAGATAAAAAATATCGGACGCAAAATGGGGGATGCATTTATCACACAAATTTGAGATTAGCATAAAAATTCGCTATTGTGGAATATTGGGGTCTCTGATTACGAATTTCGGATTAAATTTGAAAAAAGAAAATTGCAGATGCAAAATGGCGGACAGATTCACAAAAAAATAATAAGATTTGTCTCAGTCCGTAATATAAAATTTTTTGTAGATTGCTGACTACGAATTTCATATTAAAAATACATAATTGAAAATGGCGGATTAAAAGTGGGGAAAATTTTCAATAATCAACTATGGCATTTGCATAAAAATCAATTATCAGAGATTTTCAGGTTAGCTGATTATGGATATCATATAAGAATTCGAAATTTAAAATGGCAGATGCAGAATTGCCAATCATTTTACAAAAGAAAATTATGGAACTTGTATACAAATTTGTTATCAATGGTTGTTTGGAACACTGATTACGGATTTTGTAATAAAAATATTAGATTTAAAATGGCGTACTCGAAGCATCGGATCATGTTACCAAAAAAAATCGCAAATTCATCATAAAAGCCTGTTGTAAGAAGTTTTCTGGTTCGCCCATACGAAATATTTTATCAAAATTATAAAATTTAAAATGGCGCCCTAAAATATCGGTCTTTTCATAAATAGCAAATGTTTATATTTTATTAAAAGTAGTTTTTAAACGATTTTATTTTTTCAATTTCAAATGTATATAGAACTACAAATTATAAATGCGTACAAACTGAAATAAAGTAATGAAGTATTTAACAAATGTTAAGAAAACGGAAATTTACACATCTCCAGATTCAAAAACTTTGTTAATATCTACTCATGCAGAAAAAAGATTCTTTCATTCGAAGAAAATTTCTTTGAATCAAAGAAAAATATCAATTGTTTCTCAGTCAAAGAAAAGTTTCCTTGATACAAAGAAATTTATTTTGAGTCAAAGAAATTTTTTCTTCAATTTGAAATGATTTTATTCTTTTGGAAGCTATTCTTGGTTGAATGAACAAAATTATGTTAAAGAAACGTTTTTTTTTTTAATTCAAGACGAATATTTTCTTGAGTGCTCTCCAAATCTTCCTTGTTAGTACTGTGCAAATACCATCTATAATTAGTAAGGAACAAAATTTTCAACTTAACCGTAGTAGGCTTACCCATAATTAACCCCTAGTGACGACAGGCAGTTCCCCAACACCAGCGCCCCTAGACCACGTCTCTAATCTTTTCCTTATTTGGGAACTAGCTGTTTGTGATACAATTAGGCAAAATAGGCGATTGCCGACGAGTGTGTAACTTGCAGCAAGAGCCGGGAACTTGAAGTATGAGCCGGAAATCAGCACACAAGTGAATCGTGTGCGAAATCAGTGAGAAAGCGTAGACGAGTGCGAAGAGCCGAAAGCAAATACTTTAATCACGCGAGTAGCAATCGCATGTGCGCACGTGCATCATACGCTATTTTTTGGAACACCCGTTCGAAAAAATATTTTACATTTTTTTATACTTTTTTACCAAATTTACCATCCAGGATGGTAGTGTTTAGCCAAATTTAGGTATAATTATTTTTCAAGAATTTTAAGGATTTAATTATTTAGTCAGTGGGCATAGTGTCTTATCTCTATAGTGCGCATGAGCATCCGTTGCGTCGATTCGCAAAATATGCGTGTTTCAAAGTACGCATGCGTTATGGTTTACATAAGTCATGAAAGTCCTCACTTTCGAGGTGGGTGTTGCAAAAACCTATATCCATGAAGTAATTCATATCGGGAACAATTTTCCTTCCAAACTTCTCAGGATGCCGATTCGACGTGTTCAAAGAAATTCTCTCTTACTAAACTGAGTCTTTGGTTAATTTAGTGGGAAATAATGGGCAAAAAATATTTTTGAAGTGAACGCAGAAACCCGTCATTTTTTACAATTCAACATTTTTTTATGGAAAACACAACTTTACATCAAATACTTACACTGTCACATGGACTTGCCTGCCTGCAAAAAGTGCCGCAAATGAATGTGAGTTTCTGTGTATACGAGGGCTGTTTGATAAGTCAGTGACTTTTCGAATAAAAGATTTTTTTTCGGCAAATGAGCGTTTTACTTCTCAACATAATCTCCTTTTAACTCGATACATTTAGTCCAGCGTTTTTCCAATTTTGTTATTCCTTCCAAATGATAGGTTTTCTCAAGGCCCTCAAAATAGGCATTTGTTTCGGTGATGACCTTTTCATTCGACCCAAATCTCTTACCGCCCGGCCATTTCTTCAGGTTTGGAAGCAGGAAATAGTCGCAGGGGGCTAAACGTGGAGAATATGCTGGATGAGGTAGCAGTTCATAGCCCAATTCATGGATTTTTGCCATCGTGACTACACACGTGTGCACTGTGGGGGGGGGGGGGTAAGGGCGGGTAAAAAAAGTTATTAGTATGGTTTCATTTCATAGGTACTCCTCTTCAATTTCTAAAAAAGTTAAATTTTACAAAAATCCAAAATTTCCCCATGTTAATTAAATGGGATTTTGAAGTGCCCGGTGGCACGTGTTAATATTTTGATTTTTTCTACCACCCCGTTTGACAGTGTATTATTATACGTCAGCTTGACACCCTTATAACATTCTGTTTCCACTTCAATTAGTTACGATTGAATAGAAATTCTTTAGTTTGAATTGAAATATCAAATTCTCATCATTTTAGATCGATATAATAATCATTTTTATCTGAATTTAGGATCATTTAAAATTAGGATACCTTGTTAAGACAATAAAGCTTGTCACATTTTCAGTCACTGATGCAAGTAACTTGTAGTTTCTGCAAAGTTGCTTTTTTGATATACGGAAAAGTATACGCTATCATTTTTATGGTCACAACAACTGAAGAAGTTGCAATTGCAAATCTATTGAATTGAATAAATTTCAACTTCAAAATTTATTTTATTATTACATACAATAAAATTTTTTTCAAGTTTTATAATGAAATATTCTGTAATTTTGATGATTTACATTTGAAATTACATCAATTTTAAAGAGTTACAATTGAAAACTCTCAAATTTTAGAGATGTATAAATAAAAATTCTCAAATTTGGATGATTTTGGGAATCAAAAGTCAAGTTTTCAATTCTAAATCTTCCAAATGGAAGAAATTTATGTTCTACAATTTTAAAGATTTACAATTGGAAGTTCTTCAATTTTAACTATTTCGATTTTACATTTTTTCAATTTTAAAGATGTATAAATATAAATTCTTAAATTGTGATGATTTTGATGACCTTTAAGGTCAAAAGCCAAGATTTTTCAGTTCTAAATGTTCCCAATTGATGAAATTTCAAATGCCAATCATCAAAATTACAGAATATTTCATTATAAAACTTGAAAAAATTTTAATTGTAGAGTAATAAAATAAATTTTGAAGTTGAAATTTATTCAATCAAATAGATTTGCAATTGCAAATTCTTCAGTTATTGTGACCACAAAAATGATAGCGTATATTTTGCCGTACATCAAAAAAGAAACTTTGCAGAAAATACAATTTACTTGCATCAGTGACTGGAAATGTGACAAGCTTTATTGTTTTCACGAAGTATCCTAATTTTAAATGATCCTAAATTCAGATAAAAATGATTATTATTTCGATCTAAGATGATGAAAATTCGATATTTCAATTCAAACTAAAGAATTTCTATTCAATCGTAACAACTTGAAGTGGAAACAGAATTTTATAAGGGTGTCAAACTGACGTATACTAATACACTGTCAAACGGGGTGGTAGAAAAAAATCAGAAGACAAAAGCACACGTTAAGTGAGCGGAAACGTAGGAGCCTCAATGCGGACAGAATTAATGAATGAATAGTGGATTATTATAATTAATAATAACTATGAAACATTATATTTTCTAAGTAAATTATATTAAAAAAACATACCTTCCTCATCCAAGACGATGTTATCTGGTTTGATGTCCCTGTGGATGATTTTTTTATTTTGTAAATAGTCTAGGGCTAGGGCAATTTCAGCAACAAAGAGGACGATACTGTCTTCACTGAACTTAACTACTTGTTGTATGTGATATCTGAGATCTCCTCCCAGAAGTAGGTCGGATACCATGAATAAATCTTCCTCATCTAGAAGGCAATTAGAAGCAATTCGTTGTCTCATATTTTATTTCTCTTGGAAGCTAATTATTTTTATGAAATATCAAAAAATAAGAGTAGTATTATGTATTTTTTAAAGTTTTTTTTTCATAAACCTCACCTTGCAGTTTACTAAAATATAAGCTCTTCAACTATTATTCTTAAAATGTATACGAATTTTTATTAGATTCTTTTTAAACTCAAGAAACTAATGGAGAATGTTCATTATTTTCTAACATTATTCCTTGCAAACTTAAAAGGCTTTCAGGTTCAATTCTTCTTCAAATTAAACGATTTCTAATTAAATCTATTTTCAAATAACCCAACACAAATTTCATTTCTTTTAAATTTAATAATTTACGTTCAATTCGAAATTTCAAACTCGTTTAACGCATTACTATCAATAGTGAAATAATTGTATGATTAAGTATTTACTATATTTACCCACAAACAGGGTATAGGTTTTTATCATTTTTAACATTTTAGGGCATTTTAGGGGTTAAGAACCCCGTTTGAATCTTTCTTTAGAAGTGTTAAAAAAATTATTAATTTTGTTTGTACCACTAAAAAAAGGAATATTATGATATGAGTGACACAAAATCAAAATATTTGTTTGACTTGGACACTAGGGTGGTCTGAGAAATGAAAGTTCAAATTTTGATTACGGTACAACCCAGTTTTGTGAGGTTCCGGGGGAAAAATGAAGACGTATTATTTTTGATCGGACCCTCTCAATTTTTCCATTAAAAATACATGGGAAAATCCAATTTCTTTTTTATAAATATGAGAGTGGAAGGTGCATTTTTCAGTGAAAAAGGTGCAAATTACAGGAGCCCCTTCAAAACACATTTTCGAATGTGACATATGCATTGATTTTTTATTTTAACCCCCCAATCACTTCCTGCATGTCTCAAAAACCACCCTCTAAGCGAGAAACACGTATTTTGCAGAATATTGGTTATAATTATTACCTTTTTATAGTTTTTTTTTTATGAATCACCTTTAATGAACAAATTAAAAAGTTTCAGGTATTCTTAAGCAATTATTGATTGTTTAGAAAATATTTTTTACTTATTTTATTGCAAGCTTTACCGATATTTTAGATTTAATGAAAGTTTACCACTTACACATAATTTTCAAAACAATTTCCATTCTACCCGCTTTTCTTATGTTTTTACACGTAAGTCGAGCCTCGGTGGCTGAGGCGATAGCGCATCAGATTTCCGTGCAGGAGGTCTGGGGTTCGATCTCTGAGCTGGTAACAATGGAAATTTTTCTATGCATTTCTGCCGGGGCTTTGGTGGTTCGAAATCCACCTTAAACTGTAGGTCCCCTCAAAAAAGGCTGGTTACCTCCCAGGATAAAAGGGCTCAATGTCGATAACCTAACCTTGGGGGTCACTACACTGGGACCCCGCTTTACCGGGCATTCCGGGGGTACCCTGAATGGCCTCGAAGGTAAATCGGGTTTCTCCGAACCCTCTTTCTCCTTCTTTCTTGTGGCTTCTTATACGGCCGAACCGTAAATTGCTCAAGTCCGCTGACCTTGCAAGCACTTTTCTCTCGCCACATTAGAGCACCTTATCCGGTACATCAGGTTTCGGGAAAGAGGGGTCCCAGTGTAGTCGACTTTTTGAGAGCACTCGCAACTGAGTTAGTGATCTCCTTGCGTAGAGGCTCCATGCCGAGGGCAACTCCGTTCGGTGTTCGCTGGTTGGTTTCGAGTAATAAAACACGGGTGTGGCACAATAGGCTTTATAGCTTGAACGTCAGAGGGAGACCTCATGGGATCCCCCGGCCACATCGCATACATGCATACATACATACACTAAGTCACGCTTAAAGAAAAACACGCCTACCGCCCGAATCATGACATCATATTATGTCAACGCTCCCTTAAACAAATGAAAATTGTTTAAACAATTATGGTAAGTTATGAAAAGTGTCAACATAAGATGAACTATGCAATTTGTTGCAAAATTTGTGAAAAAAAGTTCACTTTTCTCACTCATTCCAGTTAAAAGTACACAATAAATAATTGGATTCTATTTTCGCTATTAGAGCTATTTGTTATTTTCCTTACTCTCATGTTATTTATTGATACTATTAAAGCAATAATATATGTACACTATCGTCGAAAATTGTAGGTTCACGGAAAAAAAGTTCTGGAAATTTTAATTGACCGAGTCTGTGACTTTAGAATAGGTCTAAAAGCATTTGACAATTTGAAAATATCGTATTGGAAAATCATGCGAATAGTGCTTGAAGAAATATAAGACTTCTTAGATTGCGTCCAGCATAGTCAGTGAAGCACTCCTAGACTCCATCTACAAAATATCACAGAAAAATTTGTAAGCCGTTCAACACTCCAATATTAAATTCTGGAAGACAGTCAAGGAAGGGTCCTTCAATCAGTGTCAAGCTAGCCATTTATGCTAATAAAAAAATAAAAAAATTCTTTTTTAAATTTATAATGTTATTATCTTCAATTTATATATTTATTTAAACATAATATAAAACACACAATTACTGCCTATATTAATCGCACGCTTTTTATGCTCTGAAAAATCGGACGCAAGCTGCGGGGATTAGAACTACCTATACTCTAGACTCTAGACTAACGCAGTACTCGTTCCTAACCGCTGAAGCCACTCCATTTGGGTTGAAAATACGTTAAAAACTTTTGGGGTTGCTGCCAGACTGACTTTGCATAATAAATTATTTACATTATTTAAACAATTTTTGTTTAAATAATTGGGAAATATAATTTTTTACGAAAAATTATTTTTTGACCAAGGGATGATTTTACGTAAAAAAAATATGTTTTCTATCTATTTTAACGAAAATTATTCAAATAAGGTTTTCAAATTTGTGAGATATAACATAAAAACTAATTGCACCATTCGATTCTATGGAAAAACTATGAAATCCATATAATGGAAATTTTTTTCAGTCAATTTCATATGTAGTATAAATAAATAATCACATTGTACTACGGCGCATGATAAAATTTGGGTTTGAAAATTAAATTGTGTTATTTGTATTTTTTAAGTTAAAGAAATTGATTCTAGATTGAAGAAATTAATAACAAATCAACAAAAATCAAACTATGAACAATTAATTCTAATAAAACCGATGTATTCACCAAATTATATCAATAAATTATTGATAAACAAAATTTTAAACTTGGACAAAAACTTACTTGCGTTTACACTCTTAAAAGATAAAAAAATTATTGAGATAGATTCGAAAATACTTTTTATAGAATGTTATTAAAAACATGGTTTTTTCAAATGAAATTTTTGATGAGAAATAGCAATTTTAACAGCAATCCACGTAAAGTATTTTAGATTCTATATCAGAATAATAAATTTTGTTAAATAAATAAGGAAATTATTTTCGTAATATTTCGGGGACCTTTCAGTGCTTCAAGAAGTATTAGTGTTGACTCGATTAACTTCTAAACAACGTTTTATTCATTTAATTAAATTTTAAATGTGAAGATGGCTTTTGTGTAAATGTTTTTGGAATGAAACAAAACCCATTTTATTCTATTGTGAGACACATTCTTATATTTTATCTCAATATTTTTATAAATATTGTATATGCAGAAATACGAACTTGAAAATAAAATCTGCTTGCATTCAGTTTTTTGCAATGCATTCCTAATTTATTTCGAATAGAAGTAAGTGTATTATAAGTATTATCGCGAAGATTGAGAACGACGTAGGAATACTTAGTACCAATACAAATTGTGAAGCCTGTAAATGTTCGTTTAAGAAACAATCGTACAACTTTGTTGAAGGAATTTGATATATAGCAGAATAAGGTAACAAGTGAATACAATTTTTCACCTCATCTAAATCTTGGAGATTCGAATCCTTTATGCGACCAGTTGTAAAAATAAATGACCGATTTTAAATTCAAAGGAAGGCATACCTTTTTTGTCATAAATAATAACTAATTTTAAATCATTCCTAATATCTTTATGCGTTTCACAATTACTTTTTGTTGTAAACAATTTATTTGTACATTTAATCATTTTAAATAAGCATGCCAGTGGTAACCATTCTGGTTGCCGACTTAACGCATGCGCAGTGCGAAAAGATCCGAGTTTTGTTAATGTTAATGTGTCACTAAGCGCGCCTCTGCAAATTCTCGCAGACAGTCATGGAGTGTTTCCCTGACTCCTGTTCGAGTTCTTCGTTTCTGAATCACGCACTTATTCAATTCAAGTCTTGGAAAATATGAAGTGGTTTTTTATAACCATTTCATGACTGTATACATTTTTTTGTAATCTTTCTGATAAAAATTCCAAGACTGCTGTTCCTTGACTGTGCTTGAAAACTTCCATGACTTTTTTTTTAATTTTTCCATGAAAATTTATAACCCCTTTATAGAAAGTATACTAGACTATAAAAATGATGGTCCGTCCAAAAGTCCAGCACTAATCTAGGAAAATTTCCAAGAATTATTTTTTCCGTGCAGTTTCTAATCATAAAATTTAAAACGGTTTAAATTTAGCCCTTTGAGGGATTAAAACCTTTTCAATATTTATAGAAATGACTTGAAAATTCAGTCATTTGTAATTACGTATTGGACGTTTTTGGCATTCACATATGTTAAATTTAAAGTAAACACTAAGATACTAATAATAAAGTGAAATGTAGTGAAATACTTTGAATTTAATGCACTTAAATGGAAAAATCTTCCAATATGTAATTAAAAATGACTGCAATTTCAAGTCCATTCTAACAAAGAGTGAATTGTATAGAAAATGAGAAGCACTAAAACGTAAAAAGAGATGAACATTTTTTGAAAGCTCATTTAACGTCGTATCTGCATCTAGGTAATTAGCGACGGGAGCAGAAGACTTAGAAATGGTAAAGTCATATTTTAATTGAATACATCATTTTAATACCTCATCGAGACCTTTAAAAAAATTGAACGATTTCTTTCATTTATAAGTTTGAAAAGGCTTATTTTCTCCTATATATGAAGTAAGTCCTTCAACCTTTTGATCATAACTTTTCTGACTTGACCTTTTCGGTATCTGAACCAATAAAAATGCAGCCTTTCACTTTGGGTTATGTAAAAGGAACCACAGTTGGCTTGGATTGCGTTCAACTTAAAAGGGCTGGCACCTCTTGGTTTTTTTCTAAAATCATTTCAGTGATGCTCCGTGATTATTTTGAGACTAAAAAGAAAAAAATCGCTCGAGGGATTGTTGAATAAACTTAATTTTCTATTTTTATTTTTAAGTTATCTTGTATATTTTCATAAAAATAATTCCAATGCAGGGAAAAATTGTAGTTTTTATCAGTTTTTCAAATATTTCTTCACTTCAGAGCATGCCACTTTAAATTTATGTTAACAGAAATTGAAGTGCATTAAATTCCACATGAAGATAAAAAAAAGGAAATATTTATCTCATATAGTTTAGGAGCTTAGGAGATACAGTTGATGCCCTTGATTGTTATGGAGATACGTCAGGAATTATTAAAGCTTTTCAGATTTTGTGTGTTATTTGAAGTACTTTTATTATTATATCAATAACCTTTAATGTAAATTGCAGTAAAAACAAGACATTAGAAAAAACTTTCTTCCTAAAGAACTTACATAAAATAGGGTATTTTTCAACGAAGTGTCTATGTTTACCGAAAAAATTTAGGTATTCGTACCAAAATTTTGGTACACGTAGCCACGACCATTTTTCAAAACGCTATAACTTCAGACGTATGAGAAATATAATATATTATTTTCTTTAGATTTACCACAAATTAAGTCTGCTTTAACCCATATCCGACATATTCGTGTCTAAAGTGCACAGGCAAAATTTTATTTTATAAAACTAAAACTAAATTATTTGTTGACCAAATTTTTAGAAAGTTATAACAAATTTAAAGTGTAAGGTAAGACGATCGTTAATCATAGTCCTTTTTGTCTTTGCATTTTTCAGGAAGGCTGTGATGAGGGGTGTCGGCTAAAAAGGTTGTTGCGCAGGCGTGATAGGAGCATCGGGAAAATGCCGCCTTCCGGGAGAGACTTATTCAGGCCATTGCTTCTTCTAATCATCGCAGGAAGCACCGCGGCTTTCAATTCACGACAGTCAGGTAAGAATAAATTTCTTAACACTTTAGAATTCTAAAGACCTCCCACATCATTCTTGAGTACTATTAAATGCAAAAATCTAACACAAAAAAAAAATTAGTAAATTCTTAAGTGCGTAAATCAATTTCTACATGAATTTATGTATGTATGGCGTTGAAAAATGAACCAATAATTCTATACACGTAAAATTTGCAAAAATTCAATTTTCAGTCTTAGTAAGTAAAGATTTTCATTTTAGGTATTTCAAATGTAACAACTTGAAATTCGAAACGTTCAAAATTGAAGAATGAATAGTTTTTACCTAAACTTTTTAAACACTGAAACCTTTAAATTATAATATTTTCGAAATAAAAACTTAAAAGGTAAAACTCAAAATTGGGCAATTCAAATTGTACTATTGAAACATGAAATTTTAGTATGAAGAATTAAAAGTTCAACTATTTATTTTGATTTTGGACATTAAAGACGAATTTTTAAATTTCTTTCAAGCTACAAATTTCTTCACTTGAAGTCTAAGGATGATTAATTTTGAATTTTTTTTCAAATTTGGTCAGCTTTAATTTTAGCATTCAAATTTATACATTTTAAATTTCAAGTTCATTTATATTTTTTGGGTATATAATATTATTTTAATTATAGTTACCCGTGTAGAAAGTTATCCGGGCAGACTTGCTTCTAGTTAGGGCATTGTCTAGACCGTCTTATCTCGTCGGTCTCTTCGGGCCCTAGTCGGGTGCTGGCTAGCCTTTCATGAAAAAAAATTCTAAGCATCATACCCAAATATCTTTTTGTACATTTCCAAAAATAGCCACGGTGTTTAAAATTATCAAAGGCAAAAAATGAATTTTTTTCCTCATCATCTAGTCAGTTTTTTTTGGGCCTTAATCGGGTGAAGGTGAGCTCGACATACCAAAAACTTTTTTTAAGTATCGCATCCAAATATTTTTTGTACATTTCCAAAAAAAAGCAAGGAGTTTAAAAGTATCAAAAATGAAAAATGAATACTAACAAAAAAGCGTTTTTTCCTCGTCATCTGGTCAGTCCTTTCGGGGTCTAATCAGGTGCTGACTAGCCTGTCAGTATAAAAAATGAAAAATAAACATTAAAGGGAAAGGATTTTGTTCTCATCATCCAGACAAACTTCAAAATAATTGTTAAATTCTGTCATCTAAAATAGATTTTTACAAGACCGATTGACTAACACTAGATTAGCTTGTCCAGTCTAGCGTTTGACAATTCAAAAACGTTTCGCTTTCACTCAGCGCCATAATAGACGGACTATCCCTGGTTCCGCATAGTTCCCCGATAATTTTTTACACGAGTAGTATTGTAAAATAGAGGTGAACCAATTTACGAGAATTTTTTGATTTCTTTTACATAAAAAATTAATATGAATATCTCCTCTTTATCTTGAGTTGCTGCTAACTTTTTCTCAGAGCAGGAACATACAAGGTCAGCGCGAAATAATACATAGAGACGAAAAAAGTACGTGCTGGGAAAAAAGTATAAGAAAAAATTGTGTAGGAACGTGAGTAGGTGGTTTCTATGCGTAGCGTTACAAGGCAAAATTCTGATTGGGCAAAAATGTATGCGTAGACCTGCTTGAAAGAAGAACTCAACCCTAATCGCAAAGCAAATAAGATTATCTGATCGTATTTTAATGGTAAGCTCGCGTGACAGGAAGGATGTGAGATATCGTCGCTCGTTCCCTATAGCCGCCGTCCGACTCAAACACGTATATATATCCATATATACGTATAAAGTACCGCGGGCTTGGGATTCCAATGGCTGACCTATAGAGGTGACTACTACTTCCACTGGTACACTTGTCACCTCATTTCAACAGATTTTCATCAGAATTACCTCATTTCATTGGGAAAAAAACGATATTTATTATATTTTTTACAGTGTAATATAATTATTTTTATTGAAGCAAAAAGTTAAATATTTATACACGAATTTCAATTTCTGGATAATTGTTCTTTAGATCCTAAATTTCTATGCAGTTCAATAATTTTTATTGTCAAATAATAATTTTTCAAACTTTCTCTATGGCAAAGAAATCATTTCGCGTTTTCCTCTTATATGTGAACTGAATTAATATAACCCAGCAAGAAAGTTAACTATTTTTGGTTAAAAGTTAATTATTTTCGGTTGAAAATTCTACTATTACATTTTGATTCAGAGTTCACCTCTTTTGGTTAAAAATTTATCTTTTTGGTTGAAAATTTATTTCCTTGGTTGAGAATTCATCTTTTTGGATTGAATATCCATCTTTTATGGTAGAAAAGTCATCTTTCTTTGTTAAAAAGTGAACTATTTTCTTGAAAATACATTTTATTTATTTGAAAAATAATTTTTTAACTGAAAATTTAACTATTTTTTTAGTTTAAAATTCAACTGTTTGGTTGAAAATTCATACATTTATCTTTTTGGTAGAAAAGTAATTTAATTAGTTGAAACTTCATCTTTTGT
This sequence comes from Andricus grossulariae, assembly GCA_011634705.1. Lineage (NCBI taxonomy): Eukaryota > Metazoa > Arthropoda > Insecta > Hymenoptera > Cynipidae > Andricus > Andricus grossulariae. The sequence goes on from JAABKJ010007545.1 coordinate 192,249,097, forward strand.
CATGTATTTTGTTGAAAATTTGTCTTTTTTGACGAATTCAACTATTTTTGGTATAAAATGAACATATTTTTTGTTGAAAATTCATATTTACGGTTTAGAATTCATTTGTTTTGTAGTGAATTCATCTATTCGGTATACAAATTCATCATTGTGGCTGAAAATTTTGTCTTTAATAAACAGAAAAACCTTTCTTGGTTGAAAATTCAACTCTTTTATTTCGGGGCAAAAAATCAAACTGTTTGGTAGAAAATTAATCTTTTTTGGTTGAAATATCAATTATTACATTTTCCGCTGGGAATTCATTTATTGTGGTTGAAAGTTCAACTGTTTTGTTAGAAATTTAATTATTTTGTTGAAAATTCTACTATTTTGATAAACCTCACATTTTTTTGTCAAAAACTATGCAAGATACAACAAATTTAATTTTCGGACAAACGACACAAGCTTTTAGAAAAAATAAATAGACAGAATTTTCTCATCCGAAAAACAGCTAAAAATTTTTCATCGGCAATTTTTTGATAGGACGCTTAATTTTTGTTTAAATCGTAAAAAATAACATTAAAAATAAAAAAATTTAATTTTGTGGAAAACGACACAAGGAAAGAGAAAAAAAATAGGCAAACTTGTTCACTCAAAGAGGATGTACAAATTTATGATTTAAGATTTTTAGAAAGGGCGACTATTTTTTTCAATCGTAAAAAATAAGAATAAAAATTAAAAAATTAAATTTGTGGCAAAACGACACAAGAGACGAAAAAAATTAAAAGACAAAAGTTGTTCAACCAAAAAAGATCGACAAATTTGTTAATAAAATGTATAATAACAACATGTTTTTTATAATATGCACACTTTTTTAAATTATAAAAACAAGACAATGGAAATACGTATGTTTCAATACCAATGCATATTATGAATTGTGATAATATAAATTTATTGAAGTGATAGATTTTTCAGGTTAAAGCCAAAGGAGCTTTAACAAATGAGAATTCACAATCACCAAATTACAGTTGTCGATGATTTGGCCTTCAATTTTAAAAGGTCTGGGCGCAAACGTGGGGAAAATACTCAAGCGAGAAGCGCGAGAACCAACAGTCGCGCGCCCTAGGCGCGCTCAAACTTACCAGCGAATCCTTTTAGATTAAAAATGCAAGAGTTTGACTAAAAGTAAATCTATTTTGGTTGGGGGTGCAATTATTTTGTTGAGAATTCTTCGCTTTTGGTTAAATTCAACTGTTTTTGATTAAAAATTAAAATTTTTTTTGGTTCAAATATTAACTATTATATTTTTCCTTGAGAATTCATCTTTTTTGTGGAAAATTGATCTATTTTATTGAATAGTTTATTAATAGTTTATTGAATAGTTATTGAATAGTTTTGCTTGAAAGTTCATTTATTTGGCTACAAATTAATTTTTGTTGATAAAAATTCAATTATTATGTTGAAAATGCAATATTTTTTCATATGAAATTTTGTGAATTTAAAACTTTTCATATTGAATTCAATAAGGCACCTAAATTAGTTTTATTTAATACAATTTATTGTCCTATTTTCTTGAAAATTCACCCTATTTCCCGTATTTTGAGATTATTCTGGGTGGTGCAGTCTGAAAGTAATTTGTTCACAAAGTAAACAGTCAATAATTTGTAGTTAAAATACGTACTTATTTAAAATTAATTTGAGTTAGAGCGATCCGAGATTCAAAATAACATTCATTAACAAAAAATGAAAAAAATTCTGGAAACTACAAGTAGCCTTTTTTAATCTTTAAAAACTGTCTGAATTTATACGTGGCAATTATTTGAAGAAATTGTTAGCCTCTTCTGGGATTTTGTGTGAGATGGAATAAGAGACTGATATATCGAAAAAAAAAAACAAAGTGAAATGTGCTATGTTGACCAGCTGCAAAAGGTCTTAAAAAATATTATCGCATTACGAGCTCGTCTGACAGATTTACTTTGTACTTTATCAACTAAGCTCAAGAAGGACTTCTTACCTGGTTTATATTGAATTGAAAGCTCTGTGCCAGAGGCGACTTGCCAACAATATTGAAAACGTTAGCTCTGGCCACCTTTTCATTCACAGAAAAAGTATATTTATACTCGCTAACACCAAAGTTCTTATTTCTTCAAATGAGGTCCGAATTTTGCAAGAGTCTCTTAAAAAATAAAATTGATCGAAGTATTTTCGGGTCTGAAACACGGGATTTTATTCTTCACTTTTAATTATTTTGATAATGATGTAATGTGATAAAACCAATAAAATTGTAAAATATATAATTGTACAAGAATAAATATACTGTCGATCAAAAAGCACCCAAAGTTGTCTAGTTTTGTAAAAATTTTTCATATTTTCTATAAAAGGGATTGCATGACCTGAATTCAATCTTTCAATAGGTAATTTGATAAAAAGGGATTTACTTACATTTCCAAGCTTCTTCGATATTAAAAATCCACAATTCTCCATCTGAACTCGTATAAAACTTCTACCTCGCATTTATTTCCAAAGATCCAAAGTAAGAAGAAACTAATCCCCCGTTTCCTTGTTTGAATAAGACCCTTGAAAACGCGCTTTTTTCCTCAAAATCCATGTTCCGTAAATTCGAGGGATTCACCATGGAAACGGTTTTGTAAATACGAGGATGATTTTGTTGGAAAGAGTTAAGTCTGAGGATTTAGAAGACCTGGGAAAGGGCACGTACGAAGATTGGCGTGAGTAAGTTTTGGTTCAAAAGACTACGTCGATTCTCGCGCACGACTCGTTGGTTTCTTGTGTACACTCATATAAGATGTCTGGCCCCGATGATAAGGAAGGCAAAAGATTGACGAAAAGGTAGAAGAAAGACGAAAGAGTTGGGCGCCTTATACTTTTTATTCACGAGCGTGCCCGGCGGGGTTTTTTGAGAAGACTATACTTGTGCAAGACCTTTAAAGCGTCTTTGACGGGGGCGTGATACCTTACGTCGAGATTGCTTTTGATCTTGCTAACTTGTCAGGGCAACTTAACCCTTAAAACGTCCCTCAATTTTATCAAGATCGCGCATCTAACCGGCGGAACAAAGAGCCGACCCGGTTAGGCGAATGCGAGTTCTGCATAGTTTATCTCCACCGTCTACCTCGACTTCGCTTCGCTTTGCTTTCCTCGCAGCTTGTTTGAAGCAGCGGCAGATTCAGTTGCGACTTTAGACTTTACCAATGCGAGATTAGAAACTGGGACAAAGCACAGAAGAGAAATTCATTTAGCGACATTTCGAGAGTTAAACCCGTCGCATTCGTCATGCATATACATTATACATTACACATCACCCCTAACGAAAGATGCCTCTCAGATTAGTCACATGTCTACGCCCTTTTCATTAGAGAAAGTGCAAAAGGCAACGAAGCCTTTCTTGCAACTGCCTTTCCAAATAAAATACGAATCAGTGAATAGCTAGGACACAACTTGCATATTTTGAAAGGCTGTATCTCGTTGGCAAAATCTGGAAGCTTGTAAATTTATATGTAAATTGTATGGCGCACAAGCGCCCTCTCAGAGTTATAACCTTGTCATTTGGACACGTAGAAATATTGCTAAGGAAATAACGATTAATCGAAATGAAACCAAGCATGTTTGAAATCAACTTTAATTTTTCTTGATCAGGGACGCCACGGTTCAGGGAATTCTGGAAAGTCAAAAAATGTCAGGGAAATGTCACAAATTAGGCAAGGCGTTTTTCTGACATTTCCACCCACCCCCTACCACCGCGATGTCAGATAACATAAGATTTGCTTCGATCCCCCTTCCCATTCAAAATCTTACTAAGATTTTATAAGCTGAGGGGATGAACATATAGGGGAAACCACCCTACAGTAGATAGGAAAAAATCAACATTATTTAACTGCATGAGTTTCCAAAAATAAAGAAAAACCTCTATCCATCAGTAGATAATCGTTTCTGGTATTGCTCCTGGGCATGACAGAATATTAAATTCTCGATAATTAAAATTTATCATTCGTATACTTACAACTAAAATTAGTTTATTGAGTTCATAATCGTTGAAACGATGATTATTTTACAAAAATCACAAAAGCTTACATTTTTGACAATTTTTGTATCTCTGATATTACCTTTATAACTTACCTTTACATTTAGGAGATTTTCTCCAAAAAGTCGTATGCAGTTGCAGTACCATGTACTAACCTTCCTGTAGGCTAACGGACCGCGACTTTTTCAACTGCGCAATAAGCCGGATATCCAATAGCCTGAACCGTTTCCATAATATTGCGCAATATACTCGACTGAGTACTCGCACGTTTGGCCCTTCCGAGGCGAGAGTCGCAACCGTCTCTCGCCCTCCGCGCTGAGAAACTGCATTGAGCCAGCAGTTCTAGGAATGTCTGGTGTATTTATTTGTATTATTATTGATAGTATTTATTGATTTAAAATCAACCCGCGCTTTTCGGTTGAAAAAGTTGCGTACAGGCGGCGCATCGATACAAGAACGGGGCAGTCAATGAACGTCGCTTGACCCAAATATCCTGCCCACTCGAGGTAAAGGTGGGTCCCCCTCCAGCGTGGAAATAAAAGAATCGTTTCGTTTCAAGGTCGTGGAAATAGGCGAGACTTCACTGCATTTGGTGGAAAATGCAATATATTTCGACTTGAAATCTTGAAAATTTAAATTGTTTCGTATTGAATTCAATATGTTATATGCATTAATTTTACTTAAAAGAATGTATAAACGTAAAATCCGTCTTTACCCAACGGCTACGTTACTTTCAGGGGGGGGGGAAAGCCCAAGATTGGTAACTTAGTTTATGAATGGCCCATAACTGTAAACATTTTCCGTGTGTATCTTATTATTGAGGGCAAAGTGCGAGATTCAACATACGCGCGTCATTAGCTCGCTCAAACTTGCAAGCGAAGCGGAACGCCAGCGTAGCGCGCGATGAGATGATGATTTTGTTTAACATTCGTTGATTTTGTTATTTTATTTGATTTCGATTGATGCAATCGAATCGAAATCGGTATAAAATTCACTTTTTTTTTAAATTCGTCTTGTTAGATAGAAAACACGTCCTTTTGGATTGAAAATTCATCTTTCGTCAGAAAAGTCATCTCTTTGGTCGAAAATTCAACTCTTTGATTGAAAATTAGTTTTTCTGAATAGAAAATTCGTCCTTTTGGATTGAAAATTCATCTTTTTGTAGAAGAGTCACATTTTTTGGTAGAAAATTCATCTTTCTTGGTTGAAAATGCAACTACTTTGGGTTGAAGTTTGATAAGTTTTATAAATGCAACTTTATTGTTGAAAAGGGTTGAAATTTTCACTAGTTTGTTAAAAAGTCTTTTGGATTAAAGATTCATATTTTGGGAGAAAATTCAACTTTTTGTTGTTGAAAATTCCTCTCCTTTGCTTGACAGTGTAACTATTTTGTTATAAATGTACCTTTTTGGTTGAAAATAAATGTTGTTGTTGAACATTCATTTTTCTTGGTTGAAAATTCATGCTTTGATAGAAAATCCATCTTTTTGGTTGAAAATTCAATTATCTTCTGAAAGATTCGTCTTTCTGGTTTGAAAATTCCTATCTATTTAAAAATTCAACTTGTTTTCTGAAAATACGTCTCTTTTGTTTGAAAGTTGAACTTTTTTGTTATAAATATACCTTTTTGGTTGAACATAAATTCTGTTGTTGAAAATACAATTATTCCGTTGAAAATTCATGCTTTGGTAGAAAATCCATCTTTCTTGGTTGAAAATTCATGCTTTGGTATAAAATCCATCTTTTTGGTTGAAAATTCAATTGGCGTCTAAAAGATTGGTCTCTTTGACATGAAAATTCTACTATGTAGTTAAAAATTCAATTCTGTTTTGAAAATTCGTCTCTTTTGCCTGGAAGTTTAACTATTTGGTTATAAATCTAACTTTTTAGTTAAAAATAAATTTTGTTGTTTAAAATTCATCCTTTGGTAGAAAATCCATCTTTTTGGTTGAAAATTCAACTCGATGGATGCAAATGACTATTTCATGACTTGGTTCTGACATAAAAAAAATTTGGACGTTCATTTTTCATAGTATCTAGACAATGTAAAAAATGAACGTCTACATCTTTGTAATGTCAGAACCAAATGACTGAATAGCCCTATTTGCACCCATGGAACTGCGTCTCCTAAAAGATTCGTCTTTTTGACTTTAGAATTCCACAATTTAGTTAAAAATTGAAAAAAAAAAATTGGTCTCTATTGCTTGAAAGTTTAATTATTCAATTATAAATGTAACTTTTTGGTTAAAAATAAATTTTGTGATTGAACATTCAACCATTTGGTTGAAAATTCATCTTTTTTGGTTTAAAAGTCAAACGTTTTGTTAGAAAATGTATATTGTACCAACATTAATTGTATTAAAAAGAATGTATTCCCCTATTTTCGTGAAAAATCACTGTTCTCCCTCTTTTGAGAGCAATATTTTGGTCTGTGAAGTTTGAAAGTCTCAATCGGGCCTCTAAAGTCTTTATCAAAGACTTCTCGCCTCGATAGAATGGAACGAGAGGCTGTTCCATGAACTCGCGTGTATCTTTTATTGACCATTCCTGCTTAACCAGTCGAGTTTAGCGCGTGTAGGCGCCCCTAGTTATCCCACTCCTAAGGTGCAGCTTTAAAACTCCTCAATAAGGAAAGTTGCACGCGATTCCGCCTATAGGGACCGGGTGTAGAATTGTAGAGGTACGAAGCGTCGAGTATCGACCAACCACTGACTTAGATTGTTGTATCGCACACGCTGATACCACCTTTCTTTGGATAGTGCAAGATCCACGAGAGACTGGTTCAGGACTGGTCCTGAGAAGTTGGACATCCTTCGCCCACGCGGACTCTTCCGATCTACCTTGTATACAAGAGTGTCGAGAAAATTTGCATCTCCAAGTACTTGCCTAGTTACCGATCCTTGTACTTCGATCCTATTTGCACCATTCTACATTTCTTCGTTTGTCACCACAGAAAACTTTGCATTGATAACATTTCAGGGTGTCTACTCGAATCCTGGAAAAAATTCCCTAACATTTCTAGGTTTTTTCCAGGCATTTTTCAAAACAATCGACTCGGAATATGTGCACGGTTTCGCGACTTTAACTTAAATAATGTTTTTTTTTCTTCAGTTTCTAGTTATTCAACTAATATGTTTAATTTAAAAAGCCTTGACAAATAATGTTACAAAATATTCTCAAATATATTTTACCTCCATCGATTAATTAAATAACATTTAAAACATAATTATCATTTCTAGAATTTGTCTCTAAAGTCCATGAATTTGAATAATAATTCAAATAAATTTTTATTTTATCTTCTAATACTTGAAATTCAGTCCATATTTGGCTAAAATTAATGTGCATACTATATTGAATTTAATTTAAACCTCTTCAAATGCCTAACTTTTCAAGTAAAAATATTGCATTTTGTTGAACAATAATTCTTTGCTAATAAAGACGATTTTTCAACAAAATACAGGAACTATCAACCAAATAGTTGAATTTTCAACTAAAAAAGACCAATTTTTTACTCCAATAGTTGAATTTTTATCTAAAAAAGATCAGTTTTCAACCAAAAATGGAACAGTTAAATTTTCAGATAAAAAAATTAATTTTCCACAAAAAAAAAAGAATTTCAACCCAGGTGATGAATTTTTAAGTAAAATGATTAATCTTCAAATGGAATAGATGAATTTTAAACCAAAAAGATGCATTTTTAACAACGGAGTTTAACTTGTAACTAAGCAGTTTTGTTTTCAACCAAAAATATGAATTTTAACTGTAATAGTTGAGTTTTCAACTAAGGAGACTAATTTTCTTCCAAAAAAGACGAATTTTCAACCAAATAGTTGAATTTCGATCTAAAAAAGATCAACTTTCAACCAAAAATGGAATAAATACGTTTTTGACCAACAGAAACAATTTTTTTTACACAAAATAGTAAAAATTTCAACCAAAGCGATTTCAAGATGTCAAGAAGATTAATTGTCCACCAAAAAAGATAAATTTTCAAAAAGATACATTTTTTCAACGAAATGGTTGAATTTTCAAACTAAAACAGAATTTTTTTTAACCAAATGGTTGAGTATTTAACTAAAAAATATAAGTTTTCAAACAAAAATGGAATGGTTAAATTTTCAGTTGTAAAAAATTTGTTTAGTTCAAAAAATTAACTTTCCATTAAAAATAAAACAACAAATTGCTAACCAAAGTGATGAGTTTTCAAATAAAATAATGAATCTTCAACTGGAATAGACGAATTTCAAACAAAAAGATGAATTTCTAACCAAAAACTTTAACTTTCAACTAAGTAGTTTTATTTTCAACCAAAAATATGAATTTTCGACTAAAATGATGAATATTTTACTGTAATAGTTGAATTTTCAACAGAGAAGATACCTTTTTGCCTAAAAATGGAATAATTAAATTTTTAACTAACAAAAACAACTAATTTTCGACAAAATAATAAAATTTTCAACTAAAGTGATTTCGCGATTTCAAGAAGAAGAATTCTGTACCAAAAAGACGAATTTTCAACAAAATACATTTTTTCAACGAATTATTGGAATTTTCAACTAAAAAAAAGACAATTTTTTAACCAAGTAGTTGAATTTTGAACCAAAAAATACGAACTTTCGACAAAAAATGGTATAGTTAAATTTTCAGGTAAAAAAATTAATTTCCAACCAAGTGATAAATTTTCAACAAAATGATAAATATTTAACTGAAATAGTTGCATTTTCAATCAGTAAGATGAATTTTCAAACAAGAAGATTAATTTCTACCAAAAAAGACGTATTCTATAAAAAACAATGTATTTTCAATTAAAAAAGATAATTTATTAACCAAAAATTGAGTAATTAAATATTTAGTTCAAAAAGTTAATGTTGATGCAAAGAGATGAATTTTAAACTAAAATGATGGAATATTCAACTGGAATTTCCTGACATTTACGGTTTGAAAAAAATTATTTTCAAACGAAGAAAAAACAAATTTTAGACAAAAAAAAATTTTCAAAAAAATAGTTGGGATGTCAAACAAAGTGATGTATTTTAACTAAAATGATGAATTTTTAACTGGAATAGTTGAAGTTTAAACCAAAAAGATGAGTATTTAACCAAGGAGATTAATTTCTACTGAAAATACGTATTTTCAACTAAAAAATATAATTTTCCAATCAAACATGAAATAGTTACATTTTTATTAAAAAAATTAATCTACAACCAAAGAACTGAATATTTGACTAGAATGATGGAATATTCAATTGGCATAGTTAAATTTTCAGTTAAAAAGATTAATTTCAAGCCAAAAGAAAAACGAACTTTCAACAAAATAGTTAAATACAGTAATATAAAACCAATTCCACAAATTAAGCATCATTATTACTCAATTTTATATTGCAATTTAAAAAAATGCACGCTCTCGAAAAAATTCCCTCACTTGAAAAAAAATTCCTGACATTTCCAGGTTTTTCAGATTTTTCAGGTGAGTAGACACCCTGCATTATATCAATAGGAAAGTACATTTTTTAAAATGAAATTTTCGAAAAAAAGTTTAATTTTCAACCAAAATAGATTTATTTTCAAGGAAAGCGATGAGTTTTCTAGATAAAAAGTCGAATTTCTTAGAAAGCAGTTGACTTTAAACCCGAAAAGTTAAGTTTTCAAGAAAAACTAAAGTCAGAACCCGGATACCCCAGAGGGCGTAAATTAAGCGCGCCTATAGTTAGCTAGCCCTTTCGGCAGTGGCTCTCTGTCGCACACGTGGAGTCCCTGCGGCTTCTGCGCCGACGCGAATCGTAAGCCGGCCTGCTGTAGGCTCGCCGGTGTAACTTGGTTCACAATGAACTTCCTTTTATTTTAAAGATCGCTTATTTTAAAGTTTACCTAGTTTAACCCTTCTAGACACGCTTATTTTAAGTTGCGCAGTTTCGTCATCTCCCACCACGGTCCCTGTACGGGCTGTACGGCCACGTGCGCGTCACCCAGTGGGCAAACAAATTATGGATGTCCTAGAGACGTCTTCGGGACATCCCTAACACGTCTTGTGCAACATGTCTTTTGGACATCCTAGGGATGCTCTTATGACGTCTAATGTGAGTACGAAATATGTCCAGAGAACGTCCAATGTCTTTAAGACGTCTTTAGGACATCTTCAGGACATTAGGCGTCTTAGAGACATTGTTTGGACTGACAGTGGACGTCCTAGGAACATCCCAAGGACGTTCTTGGAATGTTCATGGGTTTGTGCTACGGAGTAATAATAAGGAGACCGATCTCCATATATGCGATTGGACGGTACAAACTGAACATTTATTGCCTTCCCTCAGGCGTCGAAAACATTGGCGCATGCGCACTGCGCTTTACTATCTCTTTTTCTCTCGTGAAAAAAGAGATAGTATATCGTAGTGCACATGCGCCACTACTTCAATTATCGTACAAATACCGCAGTCAAAACTCGAGGCGCTTTGTACAGTATGATCGGTCTCCTTATTATTACTCCATGGTTTGTGCCCACTGGAATTTCAGATAGTTGATTGTATTTCGCGAAACACTTGAAACACTTGAGAAATATTACTATTCAGCCCTTTATCACTTACCTTTACGTTTAGATTATGTTCTTCATAAATGCGTCTGCAGTTGCAGCACTATGTCCTAACCATCCTGACGGCTGACTTTGTCACCTATCCTAGCATTATACACTTACAAAATATTATTATTCAGATCTTTATAGCTTACTTTTACGTTTAGAATACTTTCTGCAAAAAGTTGTCTGCACTACGATATCACTCCGATGCTAATCTTCTTGACGGATGACATGTTCATATCCTAGTATGGCCGCGAAATCATGCTAGAAAATTCACTATTCCGCGAAGTATTTGAGTCGTTTTTTGATTCTATCGTATTGATTTTTATTTGACTGTAGGAAATGTTATATTTTTCACGTCGCACGTCAACAAAAACACTGGCCAAAGGACCGCGACTTTTTCAACTGCGCAATAAGTCTGGACCGGCTGAACCATTTCCACTTGGAATGCAACATATTGCGCAATATAATCGCCTGAGTACTCAAGCACACGGTGGCCCTTTCGAGGTGAGAGTCGCAACCGTCTCTTGCCCCTTGAAGTGAGAAACTGCATGGGCCAGCCGTTCTAGGAATGTCGGGTGTATTTATCTGTATTATTATTGATAGTATTTATTGATTTCAAATTAACCCACGCTTTTCGGCACATGCGCAGTTCAAAAATTTGTTTAGAGCAAGCGCATCGATACAAGGCCGGGGCAGCTAATGAACGTCGCTGGTAAAAATAAACTGCCGAATCACGGTAGAGGTGGGGACCCCTCCAGCCTTAAAATATTTTCTCGGGTGCGTTTCAAGTATATTAAAATAAAGGGAAGTATACTATATATCCAAAAGGATGAATGTTCAACAGTTAAAAAAGATGACTTTTCAACAAAATAGTTTAATTGTCATATAATAACTTTCAATGAAAATCATGAATCTTAAAAAAAAAGCAATAATAATTTGTAACAAAGGAGCTCAACTTTCAACCAAGTAGTAGAATTTTTAATTAATATACATGAAATTTCGACGAAACTGTAATAGTTAATATTTTAACAACAACAAAATTTTAATACTGATTCAAAAACAGTCAAATTCAATCAAAAAAGATGAATTTTCAAAGAAAATTTGAATCCACGGCCAAAAGAGATGAATTTTCAATGAAAAAGTTGAATTTTCAACTAAGAAGGATGTTTTAGTTAAGTGGCAGAAAAAATGTTAACCAAATTGTGGAATTTATAAGCTAAAAAGACGAATGCTCTACAATACAGTTAAATTTTCAACTTGAAAATATGAATTTTCGAGCAAAATAATAGAATTTTCAAGCAAACGGTTATACTTTTAAGCAAAAAAGACGAATTTACTACAAGACAGAAAAATTTGCAACCCTAAAATATTAATTTCCAAGGAAAAAGTGAATTTGAAACCGAATAGACGAATTTCCAACTAAAAACTGTCAACTTTCAATAAAAAAACAACAAACTTCCAACCACAGAGATTAGTTTTCAACTAAAATTATGAAATTTGAAAAAAAATGAATGTTTAATAAAGGAGTACGACTTTCCAATAAGCAGTTGAATTTTCAATAAAAAACATGAATTCTAGACGAAAAATGTAATAGTTGATATTTCAATCTTAAAAAATTTTAATTTCGAATCAAAGACATTTGAATTCAGTAATAAGGCTATGCCGGTACGAGCTCAAATTCCGCCGACAAAGGGAGGGTTCTGTTCCGTGCTAAGTTACCGGCAGTCAGTAAAACTGTGAGGTCAGTAATGCAGATTTCTGCTGCGATATCATTGCATCATCGGTCGTTAAGATAGAGGGGTCAGTATTTTAGGGGTTTGTTCCATGCTAAGTCGGTAAAACAGTGCGTTTGGTAATAGAGATTCCTGTTAAGTTAACACTATAAGGTTCTGTTCCATGCTAAGATACCGTCGATCGGTTAAACAGTTTATTATTATCATCAGTCGGTAAAACAGAGAGGTAGGTAATTTTTTATATTATAATTTTTCTATTTCGGCAAGGTTGGGAAACATGTCTCCATCAGTCAACAAAACAGGAGGTCAGTAATTTTTATATTATCATTTTACCATCGGTCAGTAAGGTAGGGAACCATGTTAACAGCAGCAGGTAAACAGTACGGTCGGTAATGCAGATTCCTGCTGCGATATCATTGTACAATCAACCGGTAAAACAGAGAGGTTGGTAATTTAAAGGTTCTGTTCAATGCTAAGTAGGTAAACCAGCGAGGTTGATAATGGAGATTCCGGTTGAGTTAACATTATAAGGTTCTGTTCCATGCTAAGTTACAATCGATCGGTAAAACAGTTTATTACCATTAGTCAGTAAAACAGGGAGATATGTCATTTTTCATTTGAGCAATTGACTATTGGTCAGTAGGGTAGGGAACCATGTTACCATTGGTCGAATAATGGGAGGTCGGTGATTTTTATATTATCATTTTACCATCGGTCGGTTAGGTAGGGAACCATGTCACCATCAGTCAGCAAACCAGGAGGTCGGTAATTTTTATATTATCATTTTACCATCAGTCAGTAAGGTAGGGAACCATGTTACCAGCAGAAGGTAAGCCGTGAGGTCGGTAATGCAGATTTCTGTTGCAATATCATTGCACCATTCGCCGGTAAAACAGAGAGTTCGGTAATTTTAAGGTTCTGTCCCATGCTGAGTAGGTCAAATAGTGAGGTTGGTAATAGAGATGCTTGATAAGTTAAAATTAAAGGTTCTGTTCCATGCTAAGTTACTATCGATCGGTAAAACAGTTTATTATCATCAGTCGGTAAAACAGGGAGGTAGTTATTTCCTAAATTACCCTTTTTCTGCATGTCACACTTGTGTATTTCCTCAGCTCGAGTATGGTTTAAATTTTAACCAACGTTTTGCCTGTCTGCAGCCAGTGACCATATTTCACTCCTTCTGATGTTCTTCGGTCAGCCAACTGTTGATTTCTTTTGTGACTAATCTGCTGAAAATGCCTACAATTAGTTTGGGGCCATTGAAGTTTTCTCTTGATGCTGGTTTTGCTAGCCTGTCCGAGATCTCATTGTCTTTGATGCCGCTGTGTCCAGGGATCCAATGTATAGTAACTCGGTTTTCCGTCGCTAGTTCTTTTGTTGCTATACTCCTGTGCCTTGTAGGCTAACTGGAGCACGGGCATAATCTCAGATTGTAGGACTGTAGCGTAAGATCCCATCGGCATAGGGAAACCCATTCCACTCCTACGATAGACAGCGGATCCTGCATTCTCCTTGTTCCTGGAGCCATATGTGAACCTGTTGTCCTCATCACTAGGCAGCTGGTCCTCATCGTTAAACCATATCTCTCTCGTGGATAGGCTAACACGATAATTCCTGTCTTGTCTTGTAGAGATAGCGAATATAAATTTTGTCCCTGAGCATGCTCAGGGTCGGCCTACGCGCGATATCGGTTGGGATCTGCAATTCCGCCGTGATCCTTTCGCCGTTTACCATATTTAATCTCCAGGCTGCCTTCGCACTCATGGCCTTGATGGTGAGATGTAGGTGCTCTAACCCTGTAAGTGCCTCCAATACCACCGTGAGTCTCGACTTCGAGGCACCAGTAACGTCTCTTGGAACCAGTCCCCTGATTCTTTCGAGTCAAGACCTCACCGTGGACAGTTCGACCCTGCTCCACCAGACCACCACCGTATAAATTAGCCTGGGTTACAGGATCCACATAAGTGTCTCCTGTTTCAAACCCCAGTTTTACCCTATGGCTCTCCTGCAAAGCCATACGGTCGCGGTGAGCATTTTGCACTTGTTTTCCAGATGCTCGTTCCATAACAGCTTTTTATTTAAGATGACTCCTGCATATTTATATCGTTTTGTGATTTGCAGTTCTTGTTCTCCCCGTTTTACTGTACTCGTACTACTTGTACTGTCTGGTGACTTAAACCGCGTGCGTCATACTCAGATTGACCGATAATCCGGTGTTCTTGCACTATCCCCAGTGCTGACTGCATTACCCGGAAGAGCGTATCCAGATTCTGGCCGCGCGTGGTGACCAGTATGTCGTCCGTGTAGCCTATAGTGTGGTAGCCCTGACTCGTGAGTAGATGAAGCAGTTCATCTACTACCAAGCACCATAGTAGGGGCGATAAAACGTCTCTCCGAGGACATCCCGAGTCAACAGTTCCACACTAACTGGTATCAGCCTCAGTCCTTGTTAGGTTCCTGTTGCCCGACATCTGGAAGGTCCATTCCACGACTGCAGTTGGTACACCGTGTGCAATCATGGCCGCCTTGATCACCTCTCTAGAGGTGTAGTTAATGGCTCCTTCGATGTCCATGAAGTTTCAATCACGAAGCCTTTTTGCTTCAGTTGTCCTTCGATTAGGTTCACTGCTCCGCTTAGGGCTGTTTCTGTCGGGTCGCCAGCCGTAGAGGCGTGTTGTTTCTTGTGAAGTGGCCTACTTAATAAGACCTTTTCGCGGATATATCTATGCATAAGTCTTTTCAACGTTTTTAGTACGAAAGCTGTGAGGCTTATAGGACGGAAATCCTTGGATGAAGCATAACCTATCCTGCCTGCTTTCGGAATTAAGACTACTTGCGTATCTCTCCATGCCGTCGGGACACACTCCAGTGATAGACTAGCCCTAGCAAGTCTCACAAGCGGTCCTATGACGATCTCTCCTGCCTTATGTTAGAAGACTGGGTGTATGCTATTCGAACCAGGAGACTTGTATGGTCTGAAAGTCTTCAGGGCCTACCTGACCCTGAAGGGGGTGAGAATCTCGTGGGCTAGTCGCGCCGTTTCGGGTTAAGTTGAGCCACAGGTGGCTTTGATTGCCTCAGAGGTATCGCTTCCTTTTTTCCAGAACTTATAAAGCCCGGGAAATGTGCGCTGATCATCTTAGTCAAGGTCTTCTCGTCCGAAACTGAGTATCCTTTGTCGGGAAATCTTGAAGTGCCGAGAAGGGCATCCGGATTTCGAGAGAGCAGCTTGTCCTGTCTGGCCGCCTTTTCCCCATTCTCGATGCCTGTGCAAAAGTTGGTCTATCTTTCTTGCTTGGCCTTTAATACTGCACCCCTGTATTTATCTCTCATCGTCGAAAATGAGGTTTATAGTCTATACGTTTTGCCAGTACTGACATGTCTGAACCTCTCTCTGGTCTCTCTGCGAAGCTCTTCGAGTTTTTCGTTCCACCAGTGTGCCTCCCCAGCCTTTCATACTCTTGTGGGTCAATAGTTTCTTTCATAAGTATATATGATGGCCTTCGTACAAGTATCGGCTGCCATCTACAGGGTGCCCAAGTCTTTAATTGACCTCGGCACATCTGATAGTCTTTAGTTCAGGGAAATACTGGCCCCAGTCTGTTCTTCTTGGATTTCTGGCCAACGTAGGACCCGCGAGTACGGCAGATTCCAACTCGAACTCTATCTGTGAGTGATCTGATAGAGTGAGTTCGTCTGAGACTCGCCACTTCTTAACCGAGTGATGTAAAGTAAAACGCAGCCGCACTGGACATCAGATTGAAAAACGTGGTTCAGATGTACAGATGTTGAAACTTCTATCAAGTAAGATGAATTTTAGATTTTTTTTAACACTAAGCAGAACGATCGGAGTCTTCTACAGCCTTTCTAACAGCGAAATTCAATTTCTCTCTAACATCATGGGACTTGGGAATACATGCAAAGCAATTTGTTGACAAATGACAATGAAGTACGAATTTCTATAGATTGTTGCTGGTATTTGGACCTTGAGAATCACAACAGTTTCGTACTTAGATCCGATTATCCTGATTGGTCTGATCACATTCATCGTGCAGATATTCGAGCAAAATCTAAAATTCAAACCTGCTTTCCGACAATGGCACTACATTCTGCAACCTCTTTTGGGGGCCTCAGTCATTAAAAATCCATGGAAATTAAAGAAAGGATTGTCTTCGGTTCAAACACTGTTTCATCCTTGGCTGACGCTAGAAATAATGTTGATTGAAAGGAAAAAATGGAGGTCTTGTATGATCCAACAATATCATGATTTAGTCCCATGCTTCCCGAAGTGCTACACAATTCATTACTTGGAAGTAGCCAGTAAGTTTTTCGTCAAATACTAGAGAACGCTATCATTTCACCATCAATAGCTACTCAGGAATGCTTCGATGTATCGGTAGATTACAAAAACGTGTCATGCTTCATGCGAATGATAACTTTGCAAGTTATGTTGGCTAAAAGATGGAAAGCAGATGTATACACTCTGAAACAATTCTTGGTACTGAATCCTGGTAGTATGGAGATGGAACCTGCCTTACCATAATTATGTCGATAGATTTAACAAAATCATTGCTTTGGTGTTTCAGTCTGGACTCTATGAAAAATGTGAAATCGAGTTTCCCAAAAGTGCACACTTCAAATTTAAGAAGGATTATTCAACTGAACAAAAGCTGAATTCGCAAGGGATATTTTCTCAGTCTCTTCCCTTATTCATGATTACCAGATATACTGTTACCTCCCTGGCTTTCCTTGCAGAATTAATTTTTGGATATTGAATATTTTTCAAACGAATTTAGGATAAATGATAAATTCTCCCCCAATCATAATTGAACACGATTTTCTACGAAAAATTAGACAAATTTACGACCCCAAGAATAGAGGTAAAATTTTTAATAGAGATTTGGCTAGATGCTTTATATTTTGTAGTCTGGGGGTTGTTTTAACATCCCGTAAAGATTTAAGAAAGGAAACCGACATTTTCTTCTAAGCAAAACCACGAAAGATTTTTTGATGGCAGTATTGTGGTCAGAAATAACTTTAATATAAATATAAAAAACATGGTCTAACAGTTATGGTCGTTGAACTCATCTGAAGGGTTGTTTGCGCATTCATGAACATTCAAGCAACGAAATAGACATATAAAAACAAAACCACAGGAGATCATTTGATTAAACTATTAGGACAAAAAATTAGGTTGTTTTAACATCCCATAAGGATTTTAGCAAGGGAATCGACATTTCCTAATAATCAAATTATCGAATGGCTCACATGATCGTAACTCTCAGTCAGATTTGTCTAGTTCACAAAAGTTTAGCGGAACATGTACGTCTAATTAAAAACCTATTTACTTAAAACCGAGACAGATCAGGTATTTTTGACATTATGTACGTTCGTCGCGTCGCGTCAGTGCGACGTCTGTTCGTTAATTTTCATTGTTAGAAAATGTCGATTTTCTTCTTTTAATGTTTCGGGGATGTTAAAAAAACTTTAATAATGAATTCAGCGACTTTTCCTGCTAGAATATGTTCCAAATAGTTATTGTAAAGTGATTATGCTAGGATATGCTTCCAATCTTTATTGTAAATTCATTTCCGACCCCAATAGTATAATAAAAAAAGCTCTCACCGTTTTGATTGTAAGGAAATGTCGATTTCCTTGCTTGAATATTTATGAAATGTTAAAAAAATCCTTGAAGTAAATTGCAAAACTTTTCCTAGTAGAGGATTCTGTCTACATTTATTTTAAAGTGATTTTTCATTCCAATAGTTCAGTAAAAAATGTACCGTGGTTTTGGGGTTTTTCGAAATACCGGTTTCCTTGATTAAATCTTTAAAGGTTGTTAAAAAAACCGCAAAACATTCTGTATACACAAAATCGTGAGACTGTCAAGTTTATAGGTTTTTAGAAGGAAAACATTTTCATAAGTGTTCGAAATTATAAAAAAATTCTATACATAATTAGACATTTGGACAAAGTACAATTCTCCGCGCGTTTGGCGTGGGGTCATTTGCAATATGCAAATCTGCAAATTTCGAGATGCAATTATGAAAAAATATAATTTTCTGTATCAACTAGGAAGAAGTATCTTCTAAATTCAAAAGTATCATCATGTCTTTCACATTAAAGTCATATAAATTTAATAAATGAATAAAAATAATTATATTTATGTATATAAATATAATATAAAATAAATAAATATAATATTTTTGGAATATTCTATTAAAATAATTTTTTTAAATAAAAAAAAAAAAAAAAATTTGTTTCAAATTTATTGAAATCGTTCCACGGTTTAAATTATTTTTGAAATTTTTCCAAAACCTCTCAATATCTTTCAAAATGAGTAGTATTTTTCCTAAAAAAAAATTTTGAATTCTGTAAAATTAAAAAATTGCCTTAAAATCTTCCACATACTTTTCTGACAATTTTGGAAATCTTTCTATTGTTAAAATTTCAATTTTTAAGAATTAAAGATTGAAAGTTGATTTCTTTTTGTTAAAAATTTAATCATTTTCCTGATAATTTCAGGAAATTTAAAATTTAGGAATTCAGCTACTAAATTGAAGAAAATTTTAAATTCAGCTGTTGAAAATTCGATTTTCAATTTTCAACTGGTAAAAATGGAGGAGAATTGAAAATTGATGAAAATTAAAAATTCAATTTCTGAAAATCGAAGAAAATTGAAAATCCAACTTTTAAAAATTGAATTTTCATTTGATAAAAATTAAAGAAAAAGAAAAATAAACATTTTAAAATTCAAGAGAGTTGAAAATTGATGAAAATTCAATGGCTGAAAATTAAAGAAAATTGAAAATCCAACTTTTGAAAATGGAAAGTGGAATTTTCATCTGATGAAAATTGAAGAAAATTGAAAATTCAACAACAGAAAACTAAATTTTCAATTGATACAAATTCAACTGTTAAAAATGAAGAAAATTGAAGTAAAATTTTACTCTTAAAAATTGACTTTTCAATTATAATCATTTTCTAATGTTTCAATTTCCATCTGCTACAAATTGAAAAAAAAAGTTTAAACTAAACTTTTGAAAATTCAAGAGGATTGAAAATTGAAGAAAATTCAAGTGTTGAAAATTGAACAAAATAGAAAATAATAAGAATTGAAAGTTGAACTTTCATCTGATGAAAATTGAAGAAAATGGAAAATTCTACTGTTAACATTTCAATTTTTAGGAATTGAAGATTGAAAATTTATCTTTTTTGGTTAAAAATTTAATTATTTTCTTGATAATTTCAGAAAATTGTAAATTTAAGAATTCAAATACTAAATTGAAGAAAATTTAAAATTCAACTGTTGAACATTCAATTTCCAATTTTCAACTGTTAAAAATGGACGAGAATTGAAAATTTATGAAAATTAAAAATTCAATTTCTGAAAATCGAAGAAAATTGAAAATGCAAATTTTAAATTGATTTTTCATTTAATAAAAATTGAAGAAAATTGAAAATTGAACTACAGAAAACTAAATTTTTAACTGCTACAAATTCAACTGTTAAAAATGAGGAAAATTCAAATGTTAAAAATGGACGAGAATTGAAAATTGAAGGAAATTAAAATTAAAAATTCAACTTCTGATAATTGAAGAAAATTGAAAATCCAACTTTCAACAATTGGAAGTAAAATTTTCATCTGATAAAAATGGAAGAAAACGGAAAATTTTACTGTTGATATTTCAATTTTTAAGAATTGCAGATTGAAAATTAAAGAAAATAAAAATTAAAAATTCAACTTCTGATAATTGAAGAAAATTGAGAATATAACTTTTTAAAAGTGGAAAGTTAAATTTTCATCTGATGAAAATTGAAGAAAATTGAAAATTCAACTACAGAAAACTAGATTTTCAACTGCTGCAAATTCAGCTGATAAAAATGAAGATAATTGAAAAAATTCAACTGTTTAAAATGGACGAGAATTGAAAATTGAAGAAAATAAAAAATAAAAATTCAAGTTCTGATAATTGAAGAAAATTGAGAATACAACTTTTTAAAAGTGAAAGTTAAATTTTCATCTGATGAAAATTCAAGAAAATTGAAAATTCAACTAGAAAAAACTAGATTTTCAACTGCTGCAAATTCAGCTGATAAAAATGAAGAAAATTGAAAAATTCAACTGTTTAAAATGGACGAGAATTGAAAATGGAAGAAAATTAAAATTAAAAATTCAACTTCTGATAAATGCAGAAAATTGAAAATCCAACTTTTAGAAATGGAAAGTTGAATTGTCAACTGATAAAAATTGAAGGAAACGGAAAATTCTACTCCTGGTATTTCGATTTTTAAGAATTGCAGATTGAAAATTGAAGAAAATTGAAATTCAACTATAGAAAACTAAATTTTGAACTACTGCAAATTCAACTGTTAAAAAATGAAGAAAATTCTACTGTTAAAAATCGTCTTTTAAATTATATTCAGTTTCTAATGGTTCAATTTGCAACTGTTGAAAATTGAAGAAAGTGAAAGTTTTGAAAATTCAAGAGAATTGAAAATTGAAGAAAATTCAAGTGCTAAAAATAGAACAAAATTAAAAATATTGAAAATTGAAAGTTGCATTTTCATCTGATGAAAATTGAAGAAAATGGAAAATTTTATTGTTAACATTTCAATTTTTAGGAATTGACGTCTGAACATTGATTTCTTTAGGTTAAAAATTTAATTAATTTCTTGAAAATTTCAGAAAATTGGAAATTTAGGAATTCAACTACTAAATTGAAGAAAATTTGAAATTCAGCTGTTAATAATTCAATTTTCTATTTTCAACTGTTAAAATTGGACGAGAATTGAAAATTGACTATAATTAAAAACCCAGCTTCTGAAAATTGAATAAAATTAAAAATCCAACTTTTAAATATTAAAAGTTGAATTTTTATTTCATGAAAATTAAAGAAAAATTAAAATTGACGTTTTAAAAAAACAAGAAAGCTAAAAATTGATAAAAATTTAAGAAAATTTAAAATTCAACTGTTGATAATTCAATTTTCTATTTTCAACTGTTAAAATTGGGCGAGAATTGAAAATTGACTATAATTAAAAACTCAACTTCTGAGAATTAAATAAAATTGAAAATCCAACTTTTAAAAATTGAAAGTTCTATTTTCATTTAATAAAAATTGAAGAAAAATGAAAATTAAAGTTTTGAAAATTCAAGAGATTTATAAATTGATGAAGATTAAAGAAAATTGAAAATCCAACTTTTAAAAATGGAAAGTTGAATTTTCATTGAATAAAAGTTGAAGAAAATTGAAAATTCAACTACAGAAAATTACATTTTCAACTGCTACAAATTCAACTGATAAAAATGAAGAAAATTCTACTATTAAATATTTACTTTCCAATTATAATCAATTTCTTATGGATAAATTTCCAACTGTTACAAATTGAAAAAAGTGAAAATTAAACTCTTGAAAATTCAAGAGAATTGAAAATTGAAGAAAATTCAAGTGCTGAAAATAGAACAAAATTAAAAATATTACAAATTGAAAGATCAATTTTCATCTGATGAAAGTTGAAGAAAATGGAAAATTCTACATTTTTTTAATTAATTCAACTGTTGAAAATTTAATTTTCAATTTTTAACTGTTAAAAATGGACGAAAATTAAAAATTTAACTTCTGAAAATCGAATAACATTGAAAATCCAACTTTTAAAAATTGAATCTTCATTTGATAAAAATTGAAGAATAATGAAAATTGACGTTTCGAAAATTCAAGAGAGTTGAAAATTCATGAAAATTTAAAGGTTGAAAATTGAAGAAAATTGAAAATCCAACTGTTGATAATTCAATTTTCTATTCTCAACTGTTAAAATTGGACGAGAATTGAAAATTGACTATAATTAAAAACTCAACTTCTGAAAATTGAAGAAAATTGAAAATCCAACTTTTAAAAATGGAAAGTTGAATTTTAATTTAATAAAAATTGAAGAAAATTGAAAATTAAATTACAGAAAATTACATTTTCAACTGCTACAAATTCAACTGTTAAAAATGCAGAAAATTCTACTGTTAAAAATTGACTTTTCAATTATAATCAATGTCTAATAGTTCAAATTCCAACTGTTAAAAATTGAAAAAAATGAAATTCTGAAAATTCAATTGAATTGGAAATTGAAGAAAATTGAAGTGCTGAAATTTGAACAAAATTGCAAATTTTCGAAATTGAAAGTTGAATTTTCATCTGATATAAAATGAAGAAAACAGAAAATTCTACTGTTGATATTTCAATTTTTAAGAATTGAAGATTGGAATTCAAAAATAATGACAATTGACATTTTGAAAATTCAAGAGAGTTGAAAATTGATGAAAATTCAACGGCTGAAAATTGAAGAAAATTGAAAATCCAACTTTTAAAAATCAAAAGTTGAGTTTTCATCTGATGAAAATTGAAGAAAACGGAAAATTCTACTCTTGATATTTCAATTTTTAAGAATTGAAGATCGAAAATTGAAGAATATTGAAATTTGAACTATAGAAAACTAAATTTTGAACTGCTAAAAGTAAAACTGTTAAAAAATGAAGAAAATTCCACTGTCAAAAATCGTCTCTTCAATTATATTCCATTTCTAATGGTTCAATTTCCAATGTTTAAAAATTGAAGAAAAATGTAAATTCAAGATAGTTGAAAATTCATGAAAATTGAACGGTTGAAAATTGAAGAAAATTGAAAATCTAAATTTTAAAAATGTAAAGTTGAATTTTCATCTGATAAAAATTGAAGAAAATTGAAAATTCAACTACAGAAAAATAAATTCTCAACAGCTACAAAATTAAACTGATAAAAATGAAGAAAATTGAAAAAATTCAACTGTTAAAAATAGACGAGAATTGAAAATGGAAGAAAATTAAAATAAAAAATTCAACTTCTGATAATTGAAGAAAATTGAAAATCCAACTTTTAAAAATTGAAAGCTGAATTTTTATCTGATAAAAATGGAAGAAAACGGAAAATTCTTCTGTTGAAGTTTCAATTTTTAAGAATTGAGTATTGAAAATTGAAGAATGTTAAAAATTCAACTATAGAAAACTAAATTTCGAACTTCTACAAATTCAACTGTTAAAAAATGAAGAAAATTCTATTGTTAACAATTGACTTTTCAATTACAATCAATTTCTAATGGTTCAATTCCCAACTGTTACAAATTGAAAAAAGTTGAAATTAAACTTTTGAAAATTCAAGAGAATTGAAAATTGAAGAAAACTCAAGTGCTGAAATTCGAACAAAATTGAAAATATTAAAAATTGAAAGTTGAATTTTCATCTGATGAAAATTGAGGAAAATGGGAAATTCTGCTGTTAAAATTTCAATTTTTAAGAATTGAAGATTGAAAATTCATCTCTTTTGATTAAAAATTCAATTATTTTCTTCAGAATTTAACTATTGTCTAAAAAGTTATATTTTTTGGTTGTATATTTAGCTCTTTGGTTAAATCTAAATTTTGGTTAAAAATCAATTCAGCTAGTCGGTTGAATACTCTTCTGTTGAATATTCAATTTTCTTTCATATAATGAACTCTCAATGCCATCATTCTCAATGGACTCTCACCAGTGAACTGATGAGATTCAACCAAAAATTCCAACTCTGATCATTTCCTTGTTAGTATCGAATTTTGAAAATAGTGATAGGTAAATATAGTGGTATGGTCGGTGAGATTGAGAAATTATTGAAGAGTCTATCAGATAATTAGAAGAAAGTGGTAAATGGTGAATTATGGTGGTACAAGACGCAGAAATGTTTTCGAGATAAGCAAATCGTCTCTAGCAGGCAGGGTGAATCATCGGGGTCCTGCGAGTTTGAACGAAGACCCTTGAACACACCCTTTCTTCGTTGAGGGTGTGTCAGACGGTCGTGTCCTGTCATGTCCGATAACGATATACCTTGGGCTTTGGCTCCTTTAGAGCCAAATATTCCTAGCTTCGCTCTCTAAATGCATAATAGGATGCCCGCATGAGGGGGTGGTCGGGGGTGTCGAAGGCCTCCAGTACAGAGAAAGAGAGAAAATGGAAATCCGAACATGCTGGACAGCCTGTTCCAAACTTATTGTCCATTCCATATTTCACAGAAACTGTTTTCAGTCTTCAGTGGTCAGTCTTCAGTCTTCAGTAGTCAGTCTTCACTTTTCAGTCTTCAGTCTTCCTTCTTCAGTCTTCATTCATTAATTTTTCAGTCTTTAGTAGTCAGTCTTCAGTCTTCAGTCTTTAGTATTCAGTCTGCAGTCTTCATTCTTCAGTCTTCAGTAGTCAGTCTTCACTCTTCACTCTTAAGTATTCAGTGTTCAGTGTTCATTCTTCATTCTTCAGTCTTCAGTAGTCAGTCTTCAGTCTTCAGTCTTCAGTCATCAGTCTTCAGTCTTCAGTCTTCTGTCTTCAGTCTATATTCCTCAGTCTTCATTCTTCAGTCTTCACTCTTCACTCTTCAGTCTTCATTCTTCAATCTTTAGTAGTCAGTCTTCACTCTTCAGTCTTTATTCTTCAGTCTTCAGTCTTCAGTCTTCAGTCTTCAGTCTTCACTCTTTAGTCTTCAGTCTTCAGTCTTCATTCTTCAGTCTTTAGTAGTCAGTCTTCACTCTTCAGTCTTCATTCTTCAGTCTTCAGTAGTCAGTCTTCACTCTTTAGTCTTCAGTCTTCATTCTTCAGTCTTCAGTCTTCATTCTTCAGTCTTCAGTAGTCAGTCTTCACTCTTTAGTCTTCAGTCTTCAGTCTTCATTCTTCATTCTTCAGTAGTCAGTCTTCAGTCTTTAGTCTTCATTCTTAAATTTTTCAGTCTTCAGTAGTCAGTCTTCACTCTTCAGTCTTCACTCTTCAGTTTTCATTCTTCAGTCTTCAGTCTTCAGTCTTCATTCTTCAGTCTTCAGTCGTCAGTCTTGACTCTTCAGTCTCCAGTCTTCACTCTTTAGTCTTCAGTCTTCAGACTGCAGTCTTCATTCTTCATTCTTCAGTAGTCAATCTTCACTCTTCAGTCTTCAGTCTTCAGTAGTCAGTCTACACTCTTCAGTCTTCAGTCTTCATTCTTCAGTCTTCAGTCTTCATTCTTCAGTCTTCAGTCTTCATTCTTTAGTCTTCAGTAGTCAGTCTTCAGTAGTCAGTCTTCACTCTTTAGTCTTCAGTCTTCATTCTTCATATTTCAGTAGTCAGTCTTCAGTCTTCATTCTTTAGTCTTCAGTCTTCAGTGTTCATTCTTAAATTTTTCAGTCTTTAGTAGTGAGTCTTCACTCTTCAGTCTTCAGTCTTCATTCTTCATTCTCCAGTCTTTAGTAGTCAGTCTTCACTCTTTCATCTTCAGTCTTCATTCTTCATTCTTCACTCTTTAGTCTTCAGTCTTCATTCTTCAGTCTTCAGTCTTCATTCTTCAGTCTTCAGTAGTTAGTCTTCACTCTTTAGTCTTCAGTCTTCATTGTTCATACTTCAGTAGTCAGTCCTCAGTCTTCATTCTTCAGTCTTCAGTTTTCATTCTTAAATTTTTCAGTCCTAAGTAGTCAGTCTTCACTCTTCACTCTTCAGTCTTCAGTCTTCAGACTTCAGTCTTCAGTCTTCAGTCTTCAGTCTGCAGCCTTCAGTCTTAAGTCTTCAGTCTTCACTCTTCAGTCTTCAGTCTTCAGTCTTCAGTCTTCAGTCTTCATTCTTTAGTCTTCAGTAGTCAGTCTTCACTCTTCAGTCTTCATTCTTCAGTCTTCAGAAGTCAGTCTTCACGCTTCAGTCTTCCGTCTTCATTCTTCAGTCTTCATTAGTCAGTCATTACTCTTCAGTCTTCAATAGTCAGTCTTCACTCTTCAGTCTTCAGTCTTCAGTAGTCAGTCTTCACTCTTCACTCTTAAGTCTTCAGTCTTCATTCTTCAGTCTTCACTCTTCATTCTTCAGTCTTCAGTCTTCATTCTTCAGTTCTCAGTCTTCATTCTTCAGTCTTCAGTAGTCAGTCTTCACTCTTCAGTCTTCAGTCTTCTGTCTTCATTCTTCAGTCTTCATTCTTCAGTATTCATTTTTCAGTCTTCATTCTTCTGTCATCACTCTTCAGTCTTCATTCTTCTGTCTTCAGTCTTCATTCTCCAGTCTTTGGTAGTCAGTCTTCAGTCTTCATTCTTCTGTCTTCAGTCTTCATTCTGCAGTCTTTAGTAGTCAGTCTTCACTCTTCAGTCTTCATTCTTCATTCTTCAGTCTTCATTCTTCAGTCTTCAGTAGTCAGTCTTAACTCTTCAGTCTTCAGTCTTCTGTACTCAGTCTTCACTCTTCAGTGATCAGTCTTCACTCTTCAGTCTTCAGTCTTCAGTCTTTAGTAGTCAGTCTTCACTCTTCAGACTTCAGTCTTCAGTCTCCAGTCTTCATTCTTCAGTCTTCAGTCTTAAGTCTTTATACTTGAATTTTTCAGTCTTTAGTAGTCAGTCTTCACTCTTTCATCTTCAGTCTTCATTCTTCATTCTTCATTCTTCACTCTTTAGTCTTCAGTCTTCATTCTTCAGTCTTCAGTAGTCAGTCTTCACTCTTCAGTCTTCAGTCTTCATTTTTCAGTCTTTATTCTCCAGTCTTTAGTAGTCAGTCTTCACTCTTTCATCTTCAGTCTTCATTCTTCATTCTTCACTCTTTAGTCTTCAGTCTTTATTCTTCAGTCTTCAGTA
The DNA here is from genome assembly GCA_011634705.1 of Andricus grossulariae. Lineage (NCBI taxonomy): Eukaryota > Metazoa > Arthropoda > Insecta > Hymenoptera > Cynipidae > Andricus > Andricus grossulariae. Next base: position 192,276,037 of record JAABKJ010007545.1, read on the forward strand.
GTCAGTCTTCACTCTTCAGTCTTCACTCTTCAGTCTTCATTCTTCAGTCTTCATTCTTCAGTCTTCAGTAGTCAGTCTTCACTCTTCAGTCTTCAGTCTTCAGTAGTCAGTCTTCACTCTTCAGTCTTCAGTCTTCACTCTTTAGTCTTCAGTCTTCAGTCTACATTCTTCAGTCTTCAGTAGTCAGTCTTCACTCTTTAGTCTTCAGTCTTCATTCTTCAGTCTTCAGTCTTTATTCTTCAGTCTTCAGTAGTTAGTCTTCACTCTTTAGTCTTCAGTCTTCATTCTTCATACTTCAGTAGTCAGTCTTCAGTCTTCATTCTTCAGTCTTCAGTTTTCATTCTTAAATTTTTTAGTCCTAAGTAGTCAGTCTTCACTCTTCAGTCTTCAGTCTTCATTCTTCAGTCTGCATTCTTCAGTCTTCATTCTTCAGTCTTCAGTCTTCATTCTTCAGTCTTCAGTAGTCAGTCTTAACTCTTCAGTCTTCAGTCTTCAGTACTGAGACTTCACTCTTCAGTGTTCAGTCTTCATTCTTCAGTAGTCAGTCTTCACTCTTCAGTCTTCAGTCTTCAGTCTTTAGTAGTCAGTCTTCACTCCTCAGACTTCAGTCTTCAGTCTCCAGTCTTCATTCTTCAGTCTTCAGTCTTCAGTCTTTATTCTTGAATTTTTCAGTCTCTAGTAGTCAGTCTTCACTCTTAAGTCTTCAGTCTTCATTCTTCAGTCTTTATTCTTCAGTCTTCAGTAGTCAGTCTTCACTCTTCACTCTTCATTCTTCAGTCCTTAGTAGTCAGTCTTCACGCTTCAGTGTTCAGTCTTCAGTCTCCAGTCTTCATTTTTTAGTCTTCAGTAGTTAGTCTTCACTCTTTCATCTTCAGTCTTCATTCTTCAGTCTTCAGTAGTCAGTCTTCACGCTTCAGTCTTCATTCTGCAGTCTTCAGTAGTCAGTCTTCAGTCTTCATTATTCCACAAGATATACACTATCAAAATTCATCATCAAAAATACTCAAAAATATGAAGAAAAGGACAGTTATGATGTCTTAGGATAGGTTCTGTCTCATGAGGTTGAGGAAGGAAGGGCATTGACAACAAATTAGTCAGAGTAGGCACCTTGCGCCAACAAAAGAGGGTTTCGTAGCCTATTAAGACGTAAAAAAAGTTGTTGAAATCTCACTCTCCCATACCCACCCTCCCCTATTCCCCTTACATTCTTCTACTTCCCCTATCCTCCTCTACTTCCACTCCCCACACTTCAACCTTCTCTTCTTCTCCCTTCCCCAACTTCTTTCTCATCTACTTCACCCTCTCCTCACTTCTCCTCACTTCCTCTCCTCTCCTAATTTCCCCTCCCTTTCCTTACTTACTTACATTTCCCAGCACTTCTTCTTATTCCCCTATCCTCAGTTCCCTCACGTCCTCAACTTCCCCTCCCTTATATTTTCCTTACCTTCGTTACTTCCCCTCCTCTCATTTTCTCTACTTACATCCCTTCATTTCCCCTACTTCCCTTCCTTCATTTCAGAATGACCAAAATCAATTTGTCGTATTACTTTATTAATGAATTTGAGGGGCTTTCCCCTAAATTACGTTACAGCTTATCTTTGGGGGGGGGGGGTTATTATCACGAGGGGGGCGGGATAAATCGATAATGTTTCGTAATATCTTAACAAATCAACCCTATATATTCAAAATTATAGTACTTCCCCTATTTTTAATAAACTTCCTTTTTCCCCTTCTTCTCGTTTTTTCTTTCTTAAATAATGAAAAGTCTACTATTGTATTTTTGTTTCAGAATTCATCTCTTTTGCTGGATCGAATTTTTGTTTGGTTGAAAATTTAAGTATTTTGATGAAAATTCCACTATTTTGTTAAATAAATTTTTTTTGTTGGTTAAAAGTTTGATTATCTTCTCGAAAATTCAACTATTTAAAAAATAAAGTTAGGTTTTTTGGTTGGAAATAAATTTTTTTGGTTAAAAATGCAAATGTTGGGTTGAAGGTTAATCTGTTTTGGTTGAGGATTATACTATTTTGTTGAAAATTCATCTTTTTTAGTTAAATTCGATTTTGTTTTGTTTAAAATTAAAATCTTTGTTGATTGAAATATCAACTTCTACATTTATTATCGAAAATTCATTTTTAGGTTGAAAATTCAACTTATTGGGTGAAAGTTGAACTACTTTCTTGAAATTTTTTTGTTTGTTAAAGGTTTATAATTTTGGTTGAAAATCCATCTCTTTGATTGAAAATGCAACATGTTTATGAAAACTTCCATTTTTGTGGGTTAAAATTAATTTCTTCGAATAAAAATTTAACTATTTGGTTGAAGAACCTTTTTATTGAAATTGCATATTTTTTAGTTGATTGAAAACTAATTTTTTCAAATGAAAATTTAACTATTCCATTTTTGGTTAAAAACTGATCTTTTAGTTTAAAAATTCAACTTTTTATTTGAAAATGTATGTAATTTTTTGAATATTAGTTTCTTAGGTTGAAAATGAATCTTCTCAGTTGATGTATTAAATTTTGTTGAAAATGTTTTGTTTTTTATGGATAAAAACTATTTTTTTTAACTTAAAATGAAATAGTAAGACTGAACGAGCCCCCCCCCCGTCAAATCATCATAAGTTCTCTTTGGTTCAAAATTTCCGAACAAAAATAAAAAAAATGTCTGCTAATTAGGCGACTCAAATTTGCCAATGAAATTAAGAGGCCTTGAGTACTTTATATACTTGATATACAAATTTGCATATTTTAAATTTGGTTTCTTAAATCAGTGGCCTAATATCTAAAAAAAATAGTAGATATTACGTGGTAATATCTGTGTGTTTAGCCGTAATATCTTATAATTAGCAAATGTTAATTGACGTTGACCAGGTAAGAATTTCATTGGAAGATGTTAGAATTTTAAATTTGGCATCAATTAGCATCAGCTAATTATACAACGTAATAAGAAGATACAACAATGCAAAAAGACCAGTATACCAATCAACATCTTCTAATCAGGTTCTTAACTGGTCAGCATTAATTAACATCAGCTAATGTAAATTGACCAGTATACCAACAAAAAATAACATCTTCTAATTAAATTCTTACCTGTTCAATATTAATTAACATCAGCTAATGGAAATGCATCAGTATACCAACAAAATTCAATATCTTCTAATTAAATTCTTACCTTGTCAACAATAATTAACATCAGATAATCATACACCACAGTTTAAAGAAGATACAACAATGGAACATGAACCAGTGTACCAAAAAAATCCAACATCTTCTAATTGAATTCTTTCCTGGTCAACATTAATAAACATTAGTTAATGAAACAATGACCAGTATATCATCAAAATGCAACATCTAATTAAATTCTTACCTGGGGAACATCAATTACATCAGCTAATCATACATCACGGTTTAAAGAATATACAACAATGGACCATGGACCAGTGTACCAACAAAATCCAAGATCGTCTAATTGAATTCTTACTTGGTCAACATTAATTAACATCACCTAATGGAAATGCACCAGCATACCAACGAATCGAGCATGTTCTTATTAAATTCTTACCCTGCCAATATTAATTAAAATCAGCTAATGGAACAATGACCAGTATACCAACAAAATTCAACATCTTTTGACTGAATTCTTACTTGGTCAACATTAATTAACATCAGCTAATGGAATATGGACCAGTGTACCAACAAAATCCAACACCTTCTAATTGAATTCATACCTGGTCAACATGAATTGACATCAGGTAGTGTGAATGGACCAGTATACCAACAAAATCAACATCTTCTAATTTAGTTCTTCCTTGGTCAACATGCATCAACATCAGCTAATGATACAGTACAACTGGAAGAAGATACAACAACGGAACAAACCATAGATCAGTACACCAAGAAAATCCGACATCTTCTAATTGAATTCTTACTTGGTCAACATTAATTAACATCAGCTAATGGAACATGGACCAGCGTACCAACAAAATCCAACCTCTTCTAATTGAATTCTTACCCGGTCAACATGAATTGACATCAGTTAATGTGAACGCACCAGTACACCAACAAAATGAAACATCATCTAATTAAATCCTTACCTGGTGAACATCAGTTAACATCAGCTAATCATATATCACGATTTAGAGAAGATACAACAATGGAACATGGACCAGTGTACCAAAAAAATCCAACATCTTCTAATTGAATTCTAACCTGGTCAACAATAATTAACATCAGCTAATGTGAATGGACCAGTATACCAAGAAATGAAACATCTTCTAATTAAATTCTTACCTCGTCAATATTAATTAACATCAGCTAATGGACCAATGACCAGTATAACAACAAAATCCAATATCTAATTAAGTTATTACCTGGTCAACATGAATTATCATCAGATAGTGGAAATGGACCAGCATATCAACAAAATTCAATATCATCCTAATTAAATTCTTACCTGGTAAATATTAAATAACATCAGCTAATAGAAATGGACCAGTATAGCAAACAAAATTCAACATCTTCTAATTGAATGCTTACCTGGTCAACCTTAATTAACATCAGCTAATGGAAATGGACCAGCATACCAACAAATCGGACATCTACTTAAATTCTTACCTCGTCAATATTAAATAACATCAGCTAATGGAACAATGACCAATATACCAACAAAATTCAATAGCTAATTAAGTTCTTAGCTGGTCAACATGAATTAACATCAGCAAGTGGAAATGGACCAGTATATCAACAAAATTCAATATCATCTAATTAAATTCTTACCTGGTCAATAATAAATAACATCAGATAATAGAAATGGACCAGTATAGCAAAAAAAAATCCAACATCTTCTAATTAATTTCTTACCTGGTCAATTTATAAATCAAAAATTAATAAATTCTAAAGAAAGATATTTCTCCTTCGCTACGGTGGAATTCGGACCAGAGCGAAGGAGAAAGATCTTTTTTCAGAATTTATTCATTTTCAATTTATAAATTTTCAAATATTTCATCTAGTCCGAAATAAAGTTAAGTATTTCTGTTATTCAAGGAGTCACCTTAGATCGATATTGTTGATTTCCAATTTCATCGTTTTTGAAAGTTATCTACATATGATAGATCGTCACCAACTCTGATGATAATACAGAAACCATCTAATTTACCGGGTTAACAATAACTAACATCAAGTAATCTAATGGACCAGTGTACCGACAAAATCCAACATCTTCTGATTTAATTCTTACCTCGTGAAAATCAATTTACCTCAGCTAATCATACAGCACGGTTTAAAGAAGATACAACAATGGAACGTGGACCAGTATACCAACAAAATCCAACATCTAATTAAGTTCTTACCTGGTCAACATTAATCAACATCAGCTAATGGAAATGGACCAGTATACCAAAAAAATGCAATATCTTCTAATTAAATACTTACCTGGTGAACATCAATTAACATCAGCTAATCATACATCACGGTTTAAAGAAGATACAACAATGGAACATAACCAGTGTACCAACAAAGTCCAAGATCTTCTAACTGAATTCTTACCTGGTCAAAATTAATTAGAATCAACTAATGGAAATGGTTCAGCATACCAAAAAATGGAGCATCTTCTAATTAAATTCTTACCCCGTCAATATTAATTAAAATCAGCTAATGGAACAATGACCAGTATATGAACAAAATGCAACATCGAATTAATTTATTACCTGGTCAACATCACGGTCGTATAGACAGGTCCGGGGGCTCAGTAATCAAAATTCCAAAATTTGTACTCCAACAAATTTGTTTGCAATTATTCAAAAATGTTGTATTTGTGTCATAAAATGTTATTTTCAATAATAAATACAAATTATGAAAATTGTAGAAAAAAATAACGAACAATAGTGTCCATTATGGGACACATTATGAATAAAGAAGAAATAAATACATACTTATACGTAATATTTTAGGATCGAGGCAGTATTTAATTCCATAATTCAGGTCCCTAGTATTGAAGAATCAAATATTTCAGGTCCTAAGCAGATTAGTAGAATACCCTTACTAATTCATTTAGTAACATAAATCTTACCATTTCATTTAGTAGAAACTGATCAAATTACTAATTTAAGAGTCAGATACAACGCTACTAATTGCATTAGTAAAATTTCTAGGGGAGAGTGGGGTATGGTGTCGGTGCGGGACACGGTGACTATTGCAAATAACGCCCCCATTTTTTGATATTCATATTATTTTTTCACATAAAATAGTTTTCCCTGTTCAGAAAACTAGTGATTTAATGCAATTTCTCTTTTAAAATTCGCGTTAGAAGAGTAATTATGAAAAAACGGTTTTGGCGGAAACCGATGAAAAAAACTTTGGCTGAAATTAAGCACTTACAGCATATTTTGAAATACTTAAAGCTTCAAAAAGTTGGATTTTAATAAATAAAGTATTTTATTAAACTTCTGGCATCATAATTTGTTTCTATAAACGTTTTAAATGTATTAAAACTAATTAAATCTGGGGCCGTTTCATATGGGACATGACGCCGCGCCGCAGCGTGCCCATATATTTCAGGAGGGAGTAATAGGTTATAACTACTTTTGCCACATACTTTACTTTCATTGATAATAAAACATTAAATTAGTGTTGAAAATGCCTGGAATAATTTTTTTAACTATATGAGGTTCTCCATACCCCATTGTATGGGGTACGCTGACTGAAATGCAACATTCATCAATTAATTTGATATCAAATAATGAAGAAATTAAAAAGCGGTTCGGAGTAATAAAATATGTTCCCTTGTAATGTAAGCTTCACCTTCAAAAATACAAACATCAAAATCACATTTCAATCATAATTTATAGGGCATTTAAGTCCAAGCGAGACACCATACCCCACTCTCCCCTACTAATTCAGATTTAGAGAGTACAAACGCACCGATTTCTGAGTTTACTGACCGCGGAAAATTACAAATTCCATAAGCCAGCAGCTCAGAGTATTTGAAACTATAAAAAAAAGTTACATATGCAGAATGCGGGATTTTGTACACACAAGCCCAATATTTATTTCAGCTCGTTCCTCGCTCCGCTCGGACATTGCTCTGTTTTAGCATAGAAATGTTTCTACGCATTAAGCCCGGGAAATGCGTGTAAAATGTGTAAAACGTGTAAAACGTGGATTTTACACAGCCTCATGGAATAAATCTGAGTCACGTTGAAAGATTCATGTTACTGTGTGCTATACACGAACTTGAATGTGTTATGTACCATGTCTCCAGGCAACCTCACAACTGTTCCTGCATAAAACTCTATTAAGCTACTTTCATTTCAAAACTGGGCTCTATTCATTGGCTGCATTACGGATATACCGAATCTGCGCTTGCTTGAACTTTGATGGCTTCATTTTACATTTATATTTTTTTTTGTATATGTATCAAAAATAACTTTTATGGTTCTGATTTAGATAGTAATTTCAAAAACAGTAAGTCCCGGGATATCCAAACTTTGCTTATCATTCTGATTATCAACTCCAGATCAAAATGATTCACTTTTCTGGATGTAAAATTAATTTTTACGCAATTTCATTCAGATCTGTCAAGTGGTAGCTGTCATAATTTTTACTGAAAGTCTTAGGTTAGTCATGACCGACATAATATTTCTAAATCAAGGAAAACTTTCGAAAATTTTGAATTTCAGCGTGAGAGAAAAATTACCATTTTTCTACATTGGGCAATAAGTCTCGATGGGTCTGGAAATTAATTTCTTACTTTCTATAACTTTTTTCTTTATACTGCTGTTTTTTTTAATTCAACTAGTTATAGAAAACCGTTATAGACTCTCGCGCTTCACTCTCCATAATTTTCAATGGAATAATTATATTTTTAACCAAATAATAATATTTTTAACCAAAAAATGCATTCTCAACCTATAATATATTAATAAACTTTTCAAGCAAAGAGAATGAACTTTCAACAAAAAAGATCCATTTTCAAACAAAAATGGAAACTTCCATTTTCAATAACAAAATTAGTTTTCAAACGAAAAAAAAATTACCACAACATGGTTAAATTTTCAACAAAAGAGATAAATTGCCAATTAAAATGATGAATCATCAACCGAAAAAAATGAGTTTTTGAGAAAAGTTTAACTTTCATCTAAGTAGATAAATTTTTAACGAAAAGCATGCATTTTCAACCAACTAAATTAATTTACAACCAAATTAATTGATTTGCAACCAAAAATGGAATATTTCAATTTTCAGTAAAAAAATTAATTTAAAAAAACGAATTATCAACAAAAAATTGAATAGTGGATATTTCAACCAAAAACGATTTTAATTTTGAGTAAAAAACAATGGAATTCAACCAAAAAGACGAATTTTCAACTCAAGAGTTGAATTTTCAACGAAGAATATTTTTCGGTCGAAAAAAAAAATTTCATCCTAATTGTTGATCTATCAAGCAAAAGTAGAATAGTTAAATTTTAAGTTCCAAAAATTTGTTTTTAACCAAAAAACATTTTCAATTAAAATGAATCTTCTAGAAGAAAATAAATCTTCAACAAAGCAGAGTGTTATTTCAACCAAAAAATATTTTTATTTTGAACCACAAACAATTGAATTCAACCAAAAAAGACAAACTTTTAACAAAAATGTTTGAATCCTTAATCAAAAGAGATTAATTTTTAATCAAGGAAATTAATTTTCTACCAAGAAGACGAATTTTCAATAAAATACATGAATTTTCTACTAAAAAAGATAAATTTTCAACCAAAACAAGAATAGTTCTATTTTCAATTGAAAAAATTAATTTAAAAAACGCATTATCAACGAAAAATGTTATAGTTGATATTCTAACAACAACCAAATTATTTTCAATCAAAAACAGTTGAAATCTAGTAAAGAAATGTATATTGAACAAAAAGAGTTGAATTTTCAACAAGGAAAGATTTTTCAGACAAGACTGAACCAAATTTTCAACCAAATTTTTGTATTATCAACCCAAAAAGATGAATTCTCAACCAAAAAGATTATTTTATACCAAAAAAGATAAATTTGTAACAAAATAGTTTAATTTTCAACCAAAAAGATGAATTTTCAACTAAAATCATGAATTTCTAGCCTAAAAAAAAAGAATTTTCAAAAAACGAGTTCAACTTTCAATGGAAAACTTTAATTTTCAGTCGAAAAGATGAATTTTCAACCAAGAAGAATAATTTTCTCCTAAGAAAGATGAACTTTCAACAAAATATACAAATATTTAACAAAATTTCAGCGAAAAAGAAAAATTTTCAACCAACAACGGAATAGTTGAATTTGCAGTTTAAAAAAATTAATTTTCAAATAAAATACAAACATTTCAATAAATAATACAATTTTGAACCAACAAAATTAGTTTTTAATAAAGGAGTTCAAGTATCATTCAAGCAGTTGAATTTTCAACCAAATAGTTAAATGCATAATCAAAACAGAATTATTTTCAACAAAACAGTTGCATTTTCAACAAAAAAGGAGACAATTTCTACCATGAAATGAATTTTTAGATACAAAATGACAAATTTTCAAAAAAGAGGTTAATTTAGGAAAAAAGTTAATTTTTAAACAAATAGTACTATTTTTAATAATATTATTAAATATTAACTGATAATTTAATTTTCTGCAAAATAATAAAAAGTTTAACCAAAAATACTTGAATTTCCGAAGAAAGAGATTAATTTTCGAGTAAAATTATGAATTTTCAACTGGAAAAGTAAAATTTTCAGTTCAAAAAATTAATTTTCAACCGAAAAAGAAACGAATATTCAATTCTGGAAATTATTTCGAATTAGTTCGAATCCACACCATAAGAAAAAAATACGTTTTTGTAAATTTTATTTAGAATCCTCAATATTAGCTGAATCGAGGTGAAACTCAGCATTTCTCATCACAATTAGCCATATAATACGAATAAAATATTACTTTTCAAATATCACCGCCATAAGTCTGTTTTATAGGATCCCAAAAAAAAACCCATAAGTGAAAAAATTACTTTTGCGAGTTTTTGGGGCTGATTATGATTTTTTTGCCGGTTTTCAATGCAAATTCTTTCTGATACATAAAACACTACTTTATACTGATAATTATATGTTTAAATAAATTGTTTAAACAATTTATTATTGCATTTAGCAATTTTCTCTTAGAATGGAGATAGAAGGTCGTGGTTTTTTCAAAAAATTTCCACTTTTGGTCCATTTTTCAATTAGAAAGACGTTTATTAATGTTAACAAAACTAATTTTTTAAACAATTTATTATTATTATTAATAATATTCTCTCAGAAAACTGCTTGAGAATTGCAGTTTTTTCTGAAATTTTCAACCTTTTGTTCACTTTTGAGTTGGATTGAATTTCATAATTAATTAAAATTGACAACATTATTTGTTTCAACAATTTGTTATTATTATTTATGATATTCAATTTGAATAATGCTAGCAAGTTGCAGTTTTTTCTGAATTTTACAACTATTTGTCTACTTTTCACATAGGGTGAGTTTGTAGTTAATTAAATTCAGCGAGAACAATTATTCAAACAAATTATTATTGTTTATAACTATCTTCTTCTTTGTTAATGTAATCTAGTTGCGTTTTTTTCTGAACTCTTAAACTTTTTGTCCACTTTTCGCTTAGTGAGGTAATTATTAATGCAAGTTAACAAACGTGCTTATTCAAACAATTAATTATTGTACATCAGTATATTTTCTTAGAGTAATGCTAGGAAGTTGCTTTTTTCAAAAATCTTTAGTTTCGCTTTGACTTTTTAGTTATGAACAAATAATAAGTGAACCTCAACAAGAATGATTTTTTTAATAGTATTTTACTTTTTTAGGTGAATTATTTTTGCTTTATTCCCAATGTTTAAAAAAATCAATTTAAACAAAAAAGCTGTATTACAAAAGAGACAAAAACAAAGAATGGAATAGAACTAGTTGTGCAAATGACTTGTAAAAGTTTTGTTTTAAATTACAACAAAAAGTTTATTGTAAAGCATTAATATAGATGAAGCTAGTTATTAACAATAATAATTTGTTTAAATAATTATTTTTGCCCAACTTAAATAATTATTAAGTCACTCCAAGTGAAATAATAATTATTAACAATAATAATACATTGTTTAAACAATTATTTTTGTTATCTTGGATTAATTATTACCTTACTTTAATTGAAAAATGGACAAAAGTTGAAAATGTCAGAAAACCCCGAAATTTCTAGCATTATTCAAAGATCATATTCTGAAAATAATAATAAATTGTGTTAACAATTATTTTCGTTAATATTATTGAACAATTACCTCTCTCCAATTTAAAATTGGACAAGTGGAAATTTTTTTGAAAAAACCGCGACTTTCTATCTCCATTCTAAGAGAACATTGCTAAAAACAATAGCAAATTGTTTAAACAATTGATTCAAACATCTAATTACCAGTATAAAGTAGTATTTCATGTATTAGAAATAATTTGTATCTTAAAAAAACGCAAAAAAATCATAATTTGCGCCAAAAAATCGCAAAACCCAGTTTTTCACATACAAGGTTTTTTGGGACCCCGTAAAACAGGCTTATGAAGGTGATATTTTATTCTTATTCTATGGGTAATTATGAAGAGAAATGTTAAGGTTCAACTCGATTTAGCTAATATTGAGGATTCTGAATAAAAATTTACAAAAACGTCCTTCTTTCTTATGGGAAATCGTGTTAAACTTCATGTGGCTTGCGCCACCTCTAAATATAATTATTTTAAAAAAATGGATTTATTTTTGTGTGGATTCGAACAAAGTTCCGGACGTTATTCATAAAAATTCGAGAAAAAAAATTCCAATTCATTTTTGGACCACCCTAATGTCATTGATAAGGTCTTGAGAATCGGATTATTCCGATACGGAATTTACTGATCAAATAAAAGATCCGAAATCTCTATCAAAGGCGTTGCATATCATTTTGATCAAATTTCTGGATAAAATTTATCAACTGGAATTTACTCTGAAATGACAAAAAAAAATCTCTCGAGATAAAAACCACGACATAGAACTGATATAAACTTAATGGGACTTTTTCAATATTGCACAGAAAGAACGGTCTTTTTCTGCTTCATTACAATCTAACTACACAAATTCACCAAATCACTCTTGATTTCATCCTCATAAGGAAAGATTTTTTATCACTCGACATTATAAGATCCGATTCGACTTTATGCTCAAAAAACACGCGACAAAATGTCGCATAAAGTAAAGTATGGGTGCTCTACAAAAAGAAAAGAATAGAAAGGAAGGTGCACATTACAATAAATGCATAATTCTACCACAACCGTTTCAGTTCCTTGCTCAAGAATCGATATACGACACCTCTTTTTCTCGAGTGTTTCGTGTTGAGTATGACTTACTTCTCACGTATGGCCGTCGGCCTTCATTGATTTTTAACGCCCTTATGATATTAACTAGAATTCTCTTCCGCGGAGAATGTTTGATCGATATGATGTAACCACCCGTTGCCGCTGATTATAAGAGACGTTTAATCTTTAAATTATCTTATCAGATTATCGTCTTACCGAACAATAACGCAGCGAAATACTTTAAGAACTTACGCGTACATATCTGCACGCATTACATTTTTTTAGAGTCGACCCAGAACCGAACTTCTGAGAACGAAATCAAGGTCTATGACTTAATGTCCCCGATTATTAAGTTTAAAAAAAAAGAAAATTTTAAAAACATAAACTTTAGGGGTACTCCTGCAATTTGATGTACACTCTATGCAATCTTATGCAACCTCAATGAATACTTTGCAATCCCATGCAATCTTGGTGGTAATCGGGTAACTATATTCATCGACAAGTGTCTAAGAATGGCCTTCTTAAACGAAGAAGGTGTGGATCTCGGAAAAGTGAAGGTGCGTGGGTTAGAGTTTGAAGGTGCGTGGGTTAGCGTTTGCAGATGATATGGTTTTCATGACACACTCAACTGAAGGCTTGAAGAGAATGCTGAGCGGACTGAATGCTAGCATGAAGAAGATGGGTCTTAAAATTAACGTGACTCAAACAAAAATTGTGGTGTCTGAATAAAGGGTGAAAAATAGTAGACAACATTGTCTTGGACGATTTATAAAAAATCATTATAAGAACATCAATACAGAAATGAATAATGTTAAAATATGGAAAGAGTTGATGCGAAAAATAAAGGAAGTGTACGTGTACATTTCCACACGCATACAATTTTTTTTAGAGTTAACCAAGGACCGAAGTTTTTAGAATGACATCAAGGTATGTGACTTAATGTCCCCGTTTATTTAATTGAAAAAAAAAATTAACATAAACTCGAGGGGTTGATTGCTCCACAATTTGGTGTACAACAATGCAATCCATGCAATCTTTTTAAATACCTTATAATCCCCCTCGTACGAAAAAATATGACAGGAAATTTAGTATAAACTTTGGGAAGTCCTGAAATAGTAGGGAGTCAATTGGATGGCTCGTGCAAGCAATAAAAACAATGTTATGCCGATAGCAAAGCGAGTGTGAGGGTAATTGGGTAATTATATTCATCGACAAATGTTGGAGAATGGCCTTCTTAAACGAAGAAGGTGCGAATATCGGAAAAGTGAAGGTGCGTGGGTTAGTGTTTGAAGGTGCGTGGGTTGGCGTCTGAAGGTACGTGGGTTAGCGTTTGCAGATTATATGATTGTCATTGCAGAGTCAACCGAAGGCTTGCATAGAATGCTCAGCATACTGAATACTAGCATGAAGAACATGGGTCTTAAAATTAACGTGACTAAAACAAAAATTACGGTGTCTGAATAAAGGGAGAAAAAACAGTATGCAACATTGTCTTGGACGATTTATAGAAAATCATTATAAGAAAATCAATATAGAAATGAAGAATGTTAAAATATTGAAAGAGTTAATGCGAAAAATAAAGAAAGTGTACGTGTACATTTCCGCACGCATTCAAATTTTTTTAGAGTTGACCCAGAACCGAACTTTTGAGAATGACATCAAGGTCCGTGACTTAATGTCCCCGTTTATTAAATTTTGAAGAAAAAAAAATTGAAGATAAACTCGAGGGGTTGATTAACTCTAGCAATTTTGTGTACACTCCCTATGCAATCTTATGCAACCCCAGTCAATCATTTGCAATTCCATGCAATCTTTTACAATACCTTGTAATCCCCCCTTGCGAAAAAATATTACAGGAAATTTATTATAAACTTTGGGAAGTCCTGAAAAAGTAGGGAGTCAATGGATGGCTCGTGCAAGCAATAAAAAAATATTATGCAGGTAGCAAAACGGGTGTGAGGGTAATTGGGTAATTATATTCATCGAAAAATGTTGAAAAATGGCCTTCTTAAACGAAGAAGGTGCGGATCTTGGAAGAGTGAAGGTGCGTGGGTTATTGTTGGAAGTCGCGTGGGTTAGCGTTTGCAGGTGCGTGGGTTAGCGTTTGAAAGCGCGTGAGTTAGAGTTTGCAGATTATATGGTTGTTATCGCTGAGTGAACCGAAGGCTTGCAGATAATGTTGAGCAGACTGAATACTAGCATGAAGTACATGCGTCTTAAAATTAACGATGGACGATTTATAGAAAATCATTATGAGAAAATCAATATAGAAATGAAGAATGTTGAAATATTGAAAGATTTGATGCAAAAAATAAACAAAGGACAAACAAATGATTTATTTATTTAACGTAGATTAATTTCAAAAATATTAGGAGGTTTTAAGGAATTCCAGAAGATTTCAACCAATTTTGAGGGACTTCCGCGAATTTTAAGACTTTTGAAAGCATTTTAAGGGTTTTACAAATATTTCAACTAATTTTAATTCAGAGATTTAAACAATTTCCCGAGATTTAAAAGAATTTTGTACGACTATACAAAATTTCAAGATATTTCTAGTTAACTCAAAAAAAAAAAGAATTAAATTAAATTTTTGAAGGGATTCCTAGCGATTTCAAAGATTTCAAGGGATTTTGAAACTAATTTTAAAAGATTGCATCGGTTTTCAAGAGATCCAAAAAATTTCCATAGATTTAAAAAAATTTCTGAACAATTCAAGGGATTTTAGAGGATTTTTACCTTTTTCAAAGATGTGAAAGGATTTAAAAGAATTTTGTAGGATTTTCAAATATTTCAAGCAATTTATAGTCAATTTGAGAAAATAAATAAAATGAAATTTGAATTCGGAAGACACCAAAAAATGTCAAGGGATTTCAAAAAATGTTGTACAATTTCCAAAGATATGAATTTCAAGGGATTCTTAGCGATTTCGCAGATTTCAAGGCATTTTAAGTTATTTCAAGGAATTTTACCAGATTCAAGGATTTCAAATAATTTATACTTTTGACATGGGGCGGGGGGGGGGGGAAAAAATAGTTTTTAATTGAAATTTTTTTTCCTTCTTGACAAAAATTTTTGTTGTTGAAAATTCAATAATTTTGTTGAACATTTGTACTTTTGATTTGAAAATTTATCTTGTTTTCACCCTCTTTCGGTTGAAAATTAAATTTTGTGTTGAAAAATCACCTTTTGGGGTTGAACATTCCTAGTTTCTTCCCGAAAATTCAATAATTGAGTAGAATATTAAACTATTTGGTCGAACGTTGAACAACTTTGTTAAACATTAATTTTTTTAGTTGAAGATCCATAATTTTAGGTGAAAATTCATTTGTTTGGTTGAAAATGTACATATTTTGTTGAAAATTCGTTTTTCTTTTTTGATTGAAAATTAATTTTTTTATTGAAAACTTGACTATTCCACTTTTTGTTAACAAATATTTTTTTCTAGGTGAATATTCAACTATTTAGTTGAAAATTCATTGAAAAATTCAAATATTTAGTTGAAAATTCATGTATTTCGTGAAAAATTACTCTTCTTTGGTAGAAAATTAATTATGTTCGTCAAAAACATATCTATTTGGTTGAAAATTCATTCCTTTGGTTGAAAATTAGTTATTTTTCATTAAAAATTAATTTTACTTCCTGAAAACTTAACTATTCTATTGTTTTGGTTATCTTTTTTGGTTAAAAGTGTAACTTTCTGGTTAAGAATTAACCTGTTTCGGTTAAAAATTAACTTTTTTGTTGAAAATTCAAATCTTGGGGTTGAAAATTCATCTAATCTGAAGATAATTCGTACTTTGCATAGAAAATTATAGAATTTGATAGAAAATTTAACTATCTTGTTAAAGTTTAAACTAATTCAATAAAAATATTTTTTTTAGTTAAAGATTCATCATTCTAGTGAAAAATTAATTTTTTATTTAAAATTTAACTAATTTGTTGGAGTTAAAACTACTTCAATGAAAATATTTTTTTTTTAGTTAAAAATTCATCATTCTAGTTGAAAAATAATTTTTTATTTAAAATTTAACTATCTTGTTGAAAATTCATTTTTTTCGTTAATAAACAATTTTGCAATTGGAAATTTAATTATTCCATTTTTTTTCGAAAATTTATCTTTCTTAAGTTGAAAATTTAACTATTTGATTGGTATTTCATGCATTTGGTTAAATTTAACTGTTTTGGATTTAACTTGAAAATATTTTTGGGTAAACATATAAACTATTACATTTTTTTTTTGAAAATTCATTCAGGTAAAAATTCATTTCTTTAGTTGAAAATTGAACTACTTAGATGAAAATTCTTTTTTTTTGTTTGTTACAAATTAATTTTCTCAAATGACAATTTAACTATTTGGGTTAAAAATTCAACTAGTTGGTTGAATATTTAAGTGTTTGCTTGAAAATTAACTTTCTTTGTTGAAAATTAATACTTTTGGGTTGAACGTTTAAATTTTTCGTAGAAGATTTGACTTTATAGTTTGAAAATGTAACAATATGTTAGAAAGTTAAACTATAAGGTAGAAAATTCAACACTTTTGTATAAAAATCGTTTCTTTTTATTAAAAATTATTTATTTTTTTAAATGAAAATTATTCTTTTTGGTTGAAAATTCAATTATTTCGTCGAAAATTTAACTTCTTTATAGAAAACTTATCTTTTTGGCTAAAATGTATCTTTTTAGTAGAAAATTTTTCTTGAAAATTCATCACTTTGAAAGGGTAGCAAATTCAGGATAAATTCATAAGACTTCAAAGAAATTCAAGTTAAATTTTAAGAAATACAAATGAATTGGAAATAATTTTGAAAATCAAAAAAATTCCACTGATTTCCGCAAAACTAGAATGAATTTAGAAAAATTTAAGGTAAACGAAAAGAATTTGATGAAATTCAAAAAAATTCAAGGTGAATTTTAAGAAAAAATGAAATGAATTGAAAACAATTCAACAATATGAAAAAAACTTCATTGAATGCAGTAAATTTGAAATGAGCTTAGAAAAATTCAAGGGAACTCAAAAGAATTTGATGAAATGTCTATGAATTCAAGGTGAGGTTAAAATAATTTAGGATCAATTCAATAAAAACTTTTAAAAATTAAAAAAAAAATCCATTGAATTAAATAGAATTGACTCAATTTGGAAGATTTCAAGCAAATTCAAGAGAATTCTAAAGAATTTAAAAGAATTAAGGGTAAATTAATAAGAATTCACGGTGAATTAAAAAAAAATAATTTCAAATCTCTTCAAATCTTTGAAATCCTACTAATATATAACCTAACAAGAATTCAAATGAATTGGAAATTATTTAAGAAATCGAAAAAATTCCACTGATTTCAGTAAAATTTGAGTGAATTTAAAGGTATTTAAGGGAAATGAGAAGAATTCGATAAAATTCATAAAAAATCAAGCTGAATTAAAAAAGCAATCAAGTGAATTGAAAACAATTCGAAAATATGAAAAAATTCATTGAATTGAGTAAGTTTGAAATGAGTTTAGAAAAATTAAAGAAATTTTAAAAGAATGTTATGTAATGCCTAAGAATTTAAGGAGAAGTTCGAAGACTTCAAGATGAATTAAACAAAAAATTTTCAAAAATCTATTGGATTAAGTAGTATTGAGTGAATGTAGAAGAATTCGAAAGAATTGAAGATAAATTGAGTACGAAACAATATAAATGAATTTCAAATCTCTCAAAATCTTTTGAAAGCCCTTTAAATTTTTTGAAGCTCTTGAAAATGCCAAGGAATTAAAAAAAAATACCTTGAAATTATCCAAATTCTTTAATAATTTTATCAATTAAATTAAAAAAATATATAAAAAGAATTACAAAGAATTTGCATGAATTCAGGATAAATTAATAAGAATTCAGGGTAAATTCCAAAAACTAGTGTCAAAACTCTTCAAATCTTTGAAATCCTACAAAATACCTCACTTCTCGTGAATAATTTTTTTGAAATCCACTAAAATATTATAAAATCCCATGGAATTCTATGATGATATTTCCTGAAATCCTGTTAAATCTATTAAAATACCTTGAGGCCTTTAAAATCCTTTAAAATCATTGAAATCCTTGGATATCTGATGAAATTACGTGAAATATTTTCAAATGCCATAAAACCTTATAGGTCCTGTAAAATCGTTCCATATATTCCGAAATTTAAAAAAATGCATTATCCTAAAATATTTCATATGCTTTGAAATTCCTTCAAATTAATGAAATTAATTAATAATTCCTTGGAATCTTTTAAAATTCCGTAAAATATGTCAAATTAAGAACTCTTGAAGTGCCTTAAGAGTTTTAAAAATACCCTAAAGTCCTAATAATCCCTAAAAATTATTGAAATTTATTAAAAATTTCTCGGAATCATTACAAATAATGTAAAATACTTCAAAAGAATTTAAGACACTATGGGTTGCAGCATTTTGATCTCATAATATTCTTAACATAGGATTTTTTATAAACGGATTATAAAAATATTTAAGATACAAAATTAAAATGTTCAATTTTATTTATTTATTGTAAATCACAAAAATTCTACTATAAAGATGACTTTTTAACAAAATACTTGAATTTTCAACAAAATAATTACATTTTCAAGAAAATAATTAAATTTTTCACCTAAAAAGATGAATTTTCAACAAAAAAATGTAGTAGTTATCATTTAAACAAAACAAAATTCATCCAATAAAATGAATTTTTAAACCAAACAGACATTTCAACAAATAAAGCTTTTTCATTCATAAAAAAATTTTCATTTAAACTGTTGAACCTTCAAGCCAAAAGACGAATTTTCGGTACAAAAATTGAATTTTTAACCAGAAAATATAAATTTTCAGAAAAAAACTAATTTTTAACAGAATAGTTAAATTTTCAAACAATGCGATAAACATTCATTCAAAAAAATAAATTTACAACAAAGTAGTTCAACTTTTTTTCACGCAGTTGATTCCTTGAAAAAGTGGTTCATCCACAAATTTTAAACAAAATAGTTGCATTCTTATCCAAACAGTTGCATTTTTCTCCAAGAAAGATTAAATTTTCATTCAAAGAAGATTTCATTGACTTTTCAATATCAAAGTATCAGTTTTGAACAAGAAGTACATTTTTTACGAAAATAGTTGAATTTTTAACCCAACAAGACGAAGTTTCAACAAAAAAGTTGAATTTTCTACCAAAAAGCATGAATTTTTAACACAATTCTTGAATTTTTAATCAAACAGTTGCATTTTTCTCCAAGATGAAATTTCTAATAAAACAGATGAATTTTCAAATTAAAAACACAAATTCTCTAAAAAATAGTTGAATTTTTATGCAAAAATGATTTCAGTTGAATTTTCAACATTAAGATATGAATTTTGAACAAAAATTAAATTTTTTACGAAAACACTTGAATCCTTAACCCCAAAAGACAAATTTTTAACAAAAAAGTTGAATTTTACACCAAAAATGATGAATTTTTCACAAAATTGTTGAATTTTCAACAAAAAGTTATATTTTTCTCCAAGAAAAATGCAATTTCTACTAAAATAGATGAATTTTAAATTAAGAAGTCAAATTTTGAAAAATGGTCAAATTTTCGTCCAAAAAAGAATTTCAGTTGAATTTTCAATACTAAGATATGAATTTTAAACATAAAGTAAATTTTCTAAGAAAATAGTTGAATTTTCAACCCAAAAAGACGAATTTTCAATCAAAAAAAAAAAGCAGATGCATTTTTCTCAAAAAAAGATGCAATTCCGACTAAAAAAGATAGAATTTAAATTAAAAAGACAAATTAAATAAAAGTCGAATTTTCATCCAAAAAAGATTTCAGTTGAATTTTAACACTAAGATATGAATTTAAAACAAAAAGTAAATTTTCTACGAAAATAGTTGAATTTTCAACCCAAAAAGACGAATTTTCAACAGAAAAAAAAAAGAAAAAAAAAATAGTTGCATTTTTCTTCAAGAAATATACAATTGATACTAAAAAAGATGCATTTAAAATTTTAAAAAAGTCGAATTCTCATCCAAAAAAGATTGCAGTTGAATTTTCAACACTAAGATAAGAATTTTGAACAAAAAGTAAATTTTCTACGAAAATATTTGAATTTTCAACACAAATATATATATATATATATATATATATATTATGTACCAGCAAACCTGGTTTTCTTCTGAATTCTACAAAATGCTAAAATAAAGCTATTACTCATTGGAATTTTTTTCTTCTTATAACCTACATTAAAAATTGTATTGATGATATTTTCTGTGTTATCTTTACTGTTCTCAAATTTTTAATTATCTTCTATTCATTTTAATTTTCTATCATAAACTTGACAGAATAATTGGTAAACATGATTTGTTTGTATTATCTTCCTTTAATAAATTATAATTGAAAGTCCATTGAAAACCAAGTTTGTTGGCCAATTGCCTGAATGCTGGGACAGGGTACCCCTGCGGGCATGTGCCATGAACTTGCGCCATCCTAGAGCTTTTCATTGTGTCGGTTTTCCTACCACCTGCGTCTGCTCAGATCGACCTAAACGGACACTCGTTCTCATTAATGTAAAGTTTCTCAAATCAGTTTCTCGTATGTAGAGATTTCCAGAAAGTAATCAAAAATTTTATTTTATTCTAGATTATCTTATTAAAACTTGTGTTGTTAAAAGGCAAAATTCTAATACCTAAAAACTCCAAAGTATTACATGTACAACAATTTTCCAAGTGACGAGGTTTCACCGGTCTATCGTTGTGATTTCGTCGTGCCCTGTGGTTACTCATTTCACGGTCGTGAAACGTGGCCATAGGTGTGATTTACCGCGGTTCTATTGGTAGCCGATGTCATTTTCATATATGTTAGTTGCTCCCAGTGCGACCCTGCGGTGGATGTTTAACCTTTTGTTTAAATTATATATAGTTAAAAGTTTGTCATAAGGACAACCGCGGGATTTCGCCTGGGGCGGGTGCTAATCTGAAAAACTGCACCCACTCTCAGCGAAATCGCGGTAAAATTTCAGCCGTAACCACGTCTCACAATCGTGAGACAGGTGGTTATACCTTTTCGTAATATACCGTTTTCACTGTGATATTCGTGATATTCTTTCTTTAAAGATTTTCAAAATAGTTACTTTAAAAATAATAATGAATCAGATGATTTTATAAGTGGGACACCATTAAATAATTTCCAATGGCTAGTCATTTATCAATTTGTCACTCGTTCGATAACCACTCATAATCAGTTAGCTGGCTTATTCATTCCTTTTGTCGTTTTCGATTTCTCTACTCTTCTTACTAAATGACCACGAAGAAAGTGAGTTCCTATAGCATGAAAAAATGCAGCCACGTGCGGCCTTTGGAATTTTTTTTATTGTAATTTTCTGTACACTTTTCTATCAGAGAACAATTGAGGCATCGCCTACAAAGAGGGATGAGCTGGCTTTTTATCAACAGCTCAGGTACTTTTTCTTTAAAGAGTTGAATGCAATCAAAGAGTCTCGATTCATTTTATTTACAAAGTAATTTCTTATACCAACTATACAATATGTTTTTAATATTTTACTTAACAAGTGTAAGTAGGCGTTTCCACGTGTGAATGACGGACATTCGTACGCGATTTCTTACTGTACTTGACCTCCAGATAACTTTAGTCCTATTGCCACAGTTGCTTTTTTGGACATAAGTGCTATGAGTGTTTGTAAAAAAAAAATATAATAATTAAATCTTATTTGGTCTGGAAGTATTGCTAATTTTCTTCTAAATGAAATTTGTAAAAAAAAGTAAGAATGCTAAAGAATCAATTTTGCCATTCTTATTCGATTTAGGGTAATGACACCATTAGTGGGCCACCCTTCAGTAATGAGCCTCCCCCTCTAATTCTCACCTGAAAATATTAAATAATAAAATAAATATTATACTTGACTCTTACATGAAGCTTTTCGACATATAAAGGTTGAATATGTTACAAAAATGTGGTAAAGAGCGTTAAAATTGTGTGACTTACTTTCGATGGTTTTGCACGTTTAATTTTCAGTATACATTTATTTAACTATTTATGCAGCGCTTACAATACATTTTTAATATGTGAATGAGAAGCTCTAATATGTCTAGGATGAAGATAATTGCATTTCATATTTTTTTAGCTTGAAAATCACTTCTTATATAGCTTTTAATATGAACCTATCCATAAGTGGCTCACTACATATACCTTTACCCAATAAGCAATCCCGTTTTTTAGTCCCGTTCATGGGAAAGTCGTAGGACAGTTTTGAGTTTTCAATTCTCGTGTCCGTTAATTTTTCGTGGAAATGTTCAAATATAGATTTTTTCCATGTTTCTTCAATGAAATAGAAATGAAAAATATTAATTTTCTGAGGCTTGCAATTAGTACCAAATGATTAAAATTAATATTTGAAATTCGAGACTTTTTACTGCAGTTTTGGGGTTTCAATTATTTTAATTAGCAGCGGCGTCAAAACCTTTCCAATTCTCATAATTCCAAAACCTAGTCACTTTTTTTCTCATGATGCAATCTATAGAGCCCGTCGGAAGTGCCAGGCCAAAATTTCCATCGCTGGCTAATTCGCAGACATTCATAGCTTCATTTGGTGGTACGATGACTCTACTTTGTCCTGCACAAGGATTACCTGTTCCATCGCACAGGTAAATTAAAAAATCCGGTTTCTAAAATTCTAAAATTCGTAATTAGTTGCCTTCTCGCGTTTGACACATTTAAGAGAATAAATAAATTTTATTATGATTTTATAGAACAATAACCTGAATTCAGCTTAAAGTTCTCTATACTGTTATGATATAATCCCACTGATATTTGGAAATATTCAGAGTTGGTCTAATTTTTTAGGTAATCAATATAACTTCTTCTCTTTCTAATCGGAATAGAATTTTGGATACATGGTCAGAAGACAGATTTTCTGATCTTTTAAAGATGATAAAAATCCCCCTTTATAATATATCCTAGGTCGGTCTTTAGTATTGTTAGAACAATTACATTTTCCTACAAAAATGATCTTTTTCTTGTCTCCTGAATACACGGGCCACAGTGCGAGACAAAAAGAAACAGTTCCCAATAGCTCTACATCCATGTTTTCTATTTTTCATTCTCTGAGGTTGTAGTCAAAATCTCAAGCTTTAATTTAAGCCCAAGTAGAAGGTTCTATCACCTCTCCTTCATTTTTTGCAGACACTCAAATATGGGCAAAAAGCGTTTTTCGGCGCTTTAACTCCATTTTTTCTCAACAACTTGACGTGATGAAGCATTTTTGTTGCCAGATTCAGAATTAGCATCCAAAAATCTTTCACAAGTAACCAAAAACATTCTGAAAACAAAATCTTGTAGGATAGTGTTATCGTTGAATAGGATGAACACATTACATTATAAAGATCGACTGAGTAACTTTGAAGAACTGGGATCTCTGTTCCAATTCAAACTTTCAGCTAATTTTAACAATGAGAGACTAACATTTCAAAACTTTGTCGTTGTTTTTTTCGTGGTAATATGTAGAGCCTGTCGGAAGTGCCAGACCAAAATTCCCGTCTCTGGCTGATTCGCAGACTTTCAAAGCCTCACTTGGCAGTGCAATGACTCTTCTTTGTCCTGCTCAAGGATTTCCTGTTCCGTCACACAGGTAAATTAAACATTCGTTGTCTTCGATTTTTTCCGAGTTTTCAATAAGCCGAATCTCAAAATTAGGTAGGTGGGCAACAAGTGTATTTAGAGAAAATTGAAGTAGTTCTTTGCATGAAATATGAATGGTTGTGAGTAACTTTGAAGTATTATCCCTTCACTAATAGCAAAGTCTCTACATAGTAGTACACTTCTTATTCTAATGTTCGGCTTCAATGTACTTTTCTCTGCTAATCAAAGTGTCAGAATGTTTACATTTACCCTGTCCCAGTATTGCAGATTAAATTTGAACAACTTCTGAAGAATCCTTCTGATTCACAGAACCAGTCGGCTTTACAAGACCCAAATTTCCAACAATAGATAAAAGTCACACTTTTGATGTGCACGAGAGGCAGGGTGTTCCAATCTTCTGCCCCGCACAAGCATACCCTGTCCCACACTTCAAGTAAGTGAAATAAATGGCAATGGATTTTTTGTTAGCTGGTCTTCTTGTTTTTTTGTTTCTTCATTTAAATAATTTAGAACCGGTATCCAGTACCAAACCAAAAATGACTGCCATGGATGTCAAGTCAATAAACCCCACCTCTGCGTTTGCACAGACGACGGCTCTACTTTGCCCTGTACAGGGATTTCCTGTACCAGCATTCAGGTAAAAGAACAATTGTTCCAAAAAAATTGATTCTTTAAAATATTCTATTGTGACAAATATTAGTAGTTGATTGTAACTCCTATAAGACCAGCAAGTAAACAAAGAATTTCACAGCGTTGAAATCTAATAACAAATTTTAGAGTCTGGAAAATCTTAACTTTTTCTTAGAACCAGTGTCCAGTGCAAAACCAAAACTTATGAACCTGGATATAAAAGTTGTGAATCCAACAAGTAGATCTACAGAGATATCGTTAACATGTCCGGCTCAAGGGTTCCCTGTGCCCATTACACGGTTTGTAGATGATGTATTTATTACTATCGCATCAATCCTTCTAGTAGAATATGGTTCTTATTTTTAGAACCCACTTCTAATACTAAGCCTAAACTACCAACCAATCGAAAAGTTGAATGGGTGGACGCTTTTTCGACTAAGCCAACGAATTTAATGTGCCCATTGCAGGGTTATCCAGTTCCCATCTCGAGGTGAGGCAAAGATACAGTCCTTAGCTTGTACTTGTCTGATTTTCATTCATGGAACTTGTTTCTACCTGACAAGTATTATTTTTAGTTGGTAGATATTATTTTTTAGTTAGTAGGAATTATGGTTCTGCTTCGGGCGTCAAAATGTATAAGATTGATCTTAGACTGGTAAAAATTCTTCAAATTGATTACGACACGAGTGTTGAACGCATGTACCCCATCAGTCTGGTATTTGCAAACGGAACTCGAGAGGGCGTTAAGTGACCGTGTATTAAGGTGAATTAGCCTGATCGAAATTGACATTGATGGTCCCACGCATGCAATGTCGGATGCAACGGTTCAAGTTTTCAAGGAGGAACCCATTATGATTAGGATCTTTGAGTTTATTTATCGTTATGATTATTATTTGAGAATTGAAAGATTCATTTTTGATTAAAAAAATATGATCTATGTGTCCAATGTCCATGAAATGGGACGAGTCGTTTCCTTAGTATTTTTTCGTTCTGATTTTAAATCTTTTTTACATTTTTTTCCTATACGTCATGTTTCGAAGATTTTCTTTAGTCCACATTTTTTAAAAATCATAAATCTGCCTATAAGTGGGCGTAGAAATTTCTGTTGACAAAAAGCTTTATATGATTTCGATGTATTTTTTAACGCTGAATGCAAAAAATGCCTTATTTTCTCGATATTATCAAAGGTTCTCAGGATAATCGCAAAAAAACTATTAAAAAAGACTATAAAAAACGTTTTAAAAAAGTTTAAAAAAATGCTCTGCTAAATATGACCTTTTTATTAACAAAACCAGGATAATAATACTAAAAAATCGGGATTGAATACACTAGAATTTCTTTGAAAGCGAATGCTAGATGAATTCTAATAAATTCAACGAAGTCAAATGAATTCAAAATTCCTAATCGATCACCATCGAGTGAACTTCTGAAACCTTTTGAATTTTTTAACAGAGGTGAAATAGTATTTTTTGTTGTTCAGTATTGTACGTTTCTATTGTATTCTGCGCATAAATTATACAGATAAAAAAACGTGAATAAATTTCCCCATAAATAAAAGAAAGTTGTACCACAAATACTTCTGATATTATGACCTCTTAAAGAGATTTTACGGTGAAAGAATGGTTAATCTTTTTTTTTTCTTGAAAAAACTGTTCCCCTCACAGTGTACATAATGAAAAAATTATAATATGAATTTAAGTAGACTAAATTATCTACAAATATAAAAAAAAAACTGGATTTGATTCTAGGTTCCATATAACCGAAGTTAGAACCTCTCTAAGTAGACTGTTTTTTATGACAATCGAATAATCGTATTATGATAATTCTTTTGTCAGAAGTTATTGGTTAGTATCAACTGCCAAATTAAACAGTGTAATTTACTCTTAAAAATGCCGAAAGGTTCAGGTAGAACAATTTCTTTTAATTTTTGTAATTTATACGCGGGTTGCAGCAGCAACGTGCAATTTTCAGAAAAACATACGTTTTCACCTGTTTTTAAAAATTCAAAAGGATCGGAAGGTCACTCGACATTAATCGATTAGGAACTTTTTTTTATGCAAAACTTAAGGATGGAAGCAGATAAAAGTTCACATATGATTTAATCTCTATAACAAAAATCACATACTTAATAGACTAAAATTGCAAATATTGAGTTATTTTAAATTAAAAATACTCCGGATGAGCTCCAAAAAATAATGTTCAGGGTAGAAACTTCATTATGTGTTTTTCAATGAAAATTCATTTAGGCTTAGCCCCTTTTGCTTCTTTCGTAAGAAATTTCTACATGCACTTATAGCGCGGTTTTTGAGGTTTCATAAAAATGTTGATCTGAAAATCTCAAAAACCTGACGTGCACGGGAAACCGCCCTACTGTAGATGATGATTAACAGTAGATAATCTTAATTTACTAGAAAACTAGCCACGAATGTTGATTGGTTCTTTTAGTATAAAGAGTCTGCAATGATTTTACCTTGTCAGACAAATTTTAATTGAAAAAGCATAATTACTTATTGTGTGAGAGCAAAAACGCAGTTTTTAACACGAGAAAAAAAATTTTACCTTTTTTTATTCATGCTTTTCATCCGAATGAAATTGTTCTACGGTATGTTTTTACATAATAATCAAAATTTAAAGGTTAATGAACAATACTTATATGGTAAAAAGCATTGATTTTTATTTATTTATAAATATTTCAGGACTTTTTATTTGACATTCCATTTTCCAACAGTAGATAACCAGCAGTAGATAATCGTAATATTTCGCTGGCGGAATTGATAGCACTGCGATGATCTCGAGCTGCATTCGTTAAATTACGCTGAACGCGAAATGTCACATTTGTTTAAGGGTTAGTGTGGTTATGATTTGAATTTTTTAAAAAGTATTTATGCTTATTAAATAATTCTATCCACTTGGCAATGTATCATTGGCTAATTAAAATATAGGAATAATTATTAATAGTGAGCAGGTACGTCAAAAAAGTATATTATTGTGCATACAAAGATGTCTATAATTTATTATTATACAAACTAAATACATTTTTTGCAATGACTTTTATTTTCTAATTAACAATATGAAATTACTATTGATTAAAATATGACAAAAACGGGTTCAAAAGTTACTAAGAATAATCAACTAAAACTCAAATTCATAAAAAAAATTGTCTTCTAATTAAAAAATTATTAATATGATAATTTGTAATTTTTACTTCATTCTCAGATAACGTTGGTTTTAGACAAAATTAATTCAAGTTTTTTCATTTATTGTATGCATTTTCTGTAAAAAATTTGCAATGATTTTAAATGAAGACAAAACTATAGAATCACAGCTAATACTTTTTTCTTTAAATTTGTATATAAATTATTTTATTTTATATTGTAAAATTAATTATCATTTTTAAGGCCATGTGATACTTACCTGAAAATAAATTCTACCGACAATTTTTGCGCCATCCTCCTGCTCAGACGAAATGAGATATCGAGTTGAAAATTTGAGTAATTAAATGAAGGATACGAAGGAAGTTTCATAAAATGCTGAATGTTTATAATTAAAACACTTTTTTTAACGTTTTTTGCCATTATAAACATTTAGCAGTTGATAAACCTTCCTTAGTGCCTTTTATTTAAGTACCCAAATTTTCAACTTGATATTTCATTTCGTGCCGGAAAAAATATTTTGAGTGTAGTATCACATGGCCTTTTACTTTTTAATTGAATTATTAAAAAAAGATTTAACGTCCCTTGTATGAGGTGCCAACCTCGCGGAATTTCAGATATGAGAAAGTATCAAAATTTTAGTTGTTGTGATTTTAAGTCAAATAAAGATAGTTTAAACTATCTTTTCTTTTAATCAGTAAACTGATTCTAAGTGAAAATCTGATTGTGATAAATTGTGATTATCGATACCTAATCATTCTATCATGCCTAGATGTAAAACCACCAAAGATTATCTACTGATGGATGGACGTGTTAAAATCGCACCTTTAGCTGCGTCTAATAAAAATGTTTATTATAGCTGTTTTGTTGCAAACTGACGCACTAAAGCGCTGTGAAATTTAGTCCTATCTACTGTTGGGTGGTTTCCCCTAAACAAAAAATGGACTTTGGATTTCAATATCAAATATCTAAATACAAAGTAGAATATCCAAAATATAAATTTCTTATATATTAAAAAATTCCAAATATCGTCTTAGAGTTAAGCAACCAGATTGAACATTTCAGAATCAATTAGTACGAGGTCGCCTAAGTTCTCTTCAGACGATCTGAGTCGAACCATCCGAAGATCCCACGGACAACCGGTGATAATGTTTTGCGAAGCTCAGGGCAGCCCTGTCCCGACAACTAGGTACAATGAACTTCATTTTGTAACATCGGCTTCTTATTCTCCTTTGCATTCGCGTAGAGCCAGTAGGGATCAAAGCCCCAACCTTTGCCGGAGATGCTACCATAAATCTCTTAATATGAAAAACAAGTGCCGATATTTCTCTTCCATGCAACGCACAGGCTCACCGGGTTCCTGTTATGATGCATTTTTAACAGTTCGTTAGGGGATGCTATTTAAAATTTTTAAAGTATTTATCGAAGCTTAAGTCGAAGCTGCTGTAGAAGGTACAAATTATAATTAAAGAAGACAGTAACAAAGGAATGAAAACGCTTAGGTAACATTCTTGCAAGGGAACCCAGTCTTGATTCAGGTGAAATTAAAGAAATGTAATTTCGGTCTCCACGTCCTGGCTTCTTTGCCCTTTTAACGTAGAACCTGTGGGAAGTAAGGTACCCGCTCTTCTGGGAGATGCTAAATTATTTGTAATAGTACGAAGTGTTCAGTCCAGCGTCAGCCTCTTATGTAATACACAGGCATATCCTGTACCTATGAACAGGTAATAATAAATATTTTAAATTAGCATGTGTCAATGAAATTAATATGCATCGGCAAAAGAATAACTACTAAGCTTGCGGGATTTGTTAAGTACCGTCATCATATTATTTGTATTATATATCATTATTTTATTATTATTTATAATTTGTTATTATTATATATCAAGTTACCTTCTCTTGTATCTGATTTTTTCTCTCTTTATTTTTTATCATATCCAATTCTAATATTGGGTCCTGACATTTTTACAGAATTATAGAACATATAAAAATTAAATCTTATGAAGCGCAAGAATATTCTCCAAATTCTACTTTTCCTAATATTTATTTAACCGAAATCCATTTAAGCGAATCATAATTTGCTATTTTTTATTTGTTCGATTTACCGTTTGCTCTAATATTTTTTTATTCCGAATTACCATTGGACAGAATTTTTATTTTTCCCAATTACCATTTTCCATCATTTGCATTTGTCATAATTTTCATATAAACTAATTTATATTTTCACAAATGACTATTTAGCATAATTTTAATTTTTCCAAATAACCTTCTGCCCTAATTTTTATTTCATTGAAATACCATTTGCCCTCATTTTTATTTTCCCGAATTACCATAGACCTTTTCATTTCAATTCGCAAGTTTTTAATGCGCATGACCGACGTCATGATATTTTGGCCGGCCGCTATTTTGTTTCAGCTCTGTTCATAAAGAAGTAGTCTAAGAGCTGATGACGTTTTTCGCCAAGTGGGAGTATAAGACCTATTTAATGGTGAATATATACGGGAAACGGCCCTTCTTTCGAAACCCATAAATGTCAGACGCCGTACCTGGGGCGTTCGGACACCTGAGACAGGTGAAAATTTTGGAATTTCCAAGTGATAGTATAAGAGTCAATTCTCTTCTAGGATCCACTATTGATGTCCCATGTTTATTATAATCGCCAGACGATAGCATGGGGATAACACACTGCCAGACTTGATAATTATTAATATACAAAAAACATAGATTTTCAAGTGATAGCATAAAGTCTGGCGTTTTAATGGCATAAAGAATAGTATTCACAGGTAATGTTCGTAAAATGGCAGACCGAAATTCTGGGAATAAAATCTTGAAAATAATATTTAAAAATGCATAATCTTCATCGAAAGTGTCGGCCCTAGCGGGTAACCGAGGAGCGAGGGAACGGTCGCGTCGTTTTACGAACACTGCCTGTGAATAGTATTCTTTATGTCATAAAAAAAAGCCAGACCTTATACTATCACCTGAAAATCTATGTTTTTTTATTAATAATCATCGAGTCTGGCAGTGTGTTATCCCCATGCTGTCGATCTGGCGATTGAATAATTATAAACTTAGCTCATCAATAGTGGATCCTAGAAGCAAATTGACTTTTATACTATCACTTGAAAAAATCAATTTTTCACCTACCTCAAGTGTCCAAACGCCCCAGGGAGCGCGTTGTAGCATGAATAGGTTTCGAAAGAAGGTTCATTTCCCAACTATATTCGCCACTAACTAGGTCTTATACTCCCACTTGGCGAAAAACATCAACTCTTAAATTAAAGGAGAAGGCCGATATCGACGATCTCTTTTGATGTTCAGCCAAGGCCCGAAATTTGGCAGGATCTTCAATTCATTTTACGCACCTGTGAAATTCAATTTAAGAATTTGATTGGCTAAATTTGAATTTCTTGCCATTTTTTTATACCTAATGTGTCTTATGTAAAATGAAATGTCTGTTACATGCCGATTAGGCGAAGTGGCGATTATAAAAAGAATGATTTTTATCAATAAGGGATATAAGTGAATGTTATATTATGCGGCTAATCGGATGAATGAAACTTATGTCACCTAATAATTCAGATAAACAAAAATTATAACAAATGGCAATTCGGAAAAATAAAAATGATGCTCAATAGTAATGGGAAAAATTAAACTTTGGGAAAATGGTAATTCGGAGTAATAAAAATTATGGCAAAAGGTAATTTGAAAAAATTAAACTTTGGTCTGATGGTAAATCGGAATAATAAAAACATTAAGGTAAATTTTTAATTCAAAAGTAACAAAAATGACACTACTATCGGAAATCGTCAGTACGATCAGCGAAAGTATTATTAAAAATCACTGCTGACTTTGAAACGTGATTACTCGTTTAAACAAGGAGCGAGAAACTTAAAAAATCCGTTGGAAATCTTATTAAATTACGCGTCAGTTGAGCAGTAATAGAGATATGTTTGACCTTTTGAAGAGAATATACTACGTGAGACGTTTGAAAGAAATGCAAGCATTTCTCGAATTTTTTACTTCCACTTTAACTTGTGGTATGACCTAGGAAAGTTGTAGTGAAAATCTAACATTCATACCACTTAGTCTTTGATGTTTCATCTTTAATTTAAGCCAATAAAACTTCAAAAATCTTTTCGGGTTCTCGAGATACGACTAAAAATGTCCAAGCGGGTCTGCGCCGAATTTCAGTCGCTCTAACAGCGAGTCTGGCCGTCTGCGGTGCTCGCCGGCTGAGACTCAACGCAGACACGCTTGGATATTTATTGTCATATCTTGGGAACCCCTGAATATTTTTTAAGTATTATTGGCTTACATTGAAGATGAGATTTCACAAATTACGTTCTGTCAATTTCAGTTTTTTCCCTTAAGTATCTTAAGTCACATCACGAGTAGAAGATAGAAAACAAAATCTGAGAAATTCCCGGCGACCACCGCTCTCGCGGTTGGCAGCAGTAATCGCCGACTGAAACTTGACATTTGAGGCTTGGACATTTTTAGTCGTATCTCGAGAATCCGTGAAGATTTTTTAAGTTTTATTGGCTTAAATTAAAGATAAGACTTCAAAGACTAAATGATTTGAATTGGAGATTTTTCTACAACTTTCCTAGGTCCTGCCACAAGTTGAAGTCGAGTTAAAAAAATTCGAGAAAGTCTTTATTTTTTTTTTTTAATTTCTGACGTAGCATATTCTCTTCAAAAGATCAAAAATATCTCTATTATAGCCTAATTGACGCGTAATTTAACAAGCTTTTCAACAGATTTTTAAAAAAGTTACTCGCTCCTTTTTTGAACGAGTAAAAACTTTTCAAAGTCAGCAGTGATTTTTAATAGTACTTTCGCTGATCATACCGACAATTTCCGACGGTATTGTATGCCCAATAGTAATTCGGAAAAATTAAACTTAAGAAAATGACGGAAATTCAGAAAAGAATAGAAATTTGGTCAAATGAATTTGGGTGAAACAAATGACAGACTGATATCATAGCAGGTCTCAATAAAACATGAATTTCGACTGAAATACTTGATTGTCATTCTATTTTAATGGTGGTTTTCTCCTTCGAAAGGGAACCCTGTCCCAAAAAAAAAAAATCTTTTAGTTCAAAACGTTTTTATTCCCGCTCTGTTAACAATTTTTCCGAACTTCTAACTTCTTGCATTCATAATAAAGAACCAGTGGGAAGCAAAGCTCCGGCGCTTGCCGCTGACGCAAAACTCTCCCTGTTGCTGAGAAGAACAGGCACAGACATCAGTCTTCAATGTAATGCACAGGCACATCCCATTCCCGTAACCAGGTACTTAAATGGTTTATAGTGCTTATAACTGGGTAGTACTTAAAGTCTTAATAGGCTATAACATACCTCCTTTACGGGGCACATTTCAAACAGCCTGTGCATGACGTTTATTGAATTGTACTAACCATAACCGTATAAATTATATAGTAGCTTAATAGTTAGACTTCAAAGAATAAAAATAACTGGGTATTTAAACTGAAAACTGTAAGAATCGGAAGAAGCTGTATATCGTGTTATACATGTATAAGCTATATTTTTTTCTTCGGAATGACTTACGTTTCAGTTTCTACCAGATTGGGGCAGGACAGCGAATTATTCCTTCTGATTATTTAGTCCCTAAAAACTGGATTCCTTCTCTATCATTGTCCGTAATAAGATTGAGCAATTGGGCATTCAGCGTTGATTACTAATCAATTTCGTATCTATTGAAGAAGATACTTCAACACAGGATTGCGCTAGCTCTCGTTTTTTACTCTCTCGTTCGTTAATGGTTAGTTTTTTTCTGGGCAATGACATCAACGTTGCATAGTCTGGTCCGTTCTTTTCCACGCAGTCAGGCAAAAAAGCTCACATATATATCATAGATGCCTTTTACACACACACCTCCACCATCTTAATGCTGCACTCACTTTTCTTCTAACACAGAACCCATCACTGCAAAGTCTCCGAAATTCTCCAATGACGTGAAGAAAGCCTATTTCGACAGAGTCCTGGGTCAACACATGAGTTTGTTTTGTCCTGCCCAAGGGTACCCAGTTCCAACTTATAGGTATATTTAAATGGATTTATTAGTTAGAAAACTTGTCCCCCTTGTCGGAGGCAGATATTCCGGAGCGAGTCGAATTAGCCGGAACGAATGACCCGTTCATTTTTGTGAGATTCAGACCGGTTAAAAAATGAGATTATAAAAGCATGGCTTGATTCAATATAAATTAGCAGAATTAGTTTATGCATATAATTAGAAGAAAGTGAAAAAAGATGCATGAAAGTTTAATCGGTTAATATTCACAGTACAATAGAAATGTTAAAGTACATACGTAAGTATAGCCAGGTACACTGCAGCGTGTCGAATCAGCCGGAACGAATGACCCTTTCATTGCTATGATATTCAGGCCGGATACAAAAACTGATATTATGAAATCATGTCTTGATTCAATTTTAATTAGCAGAATGAGTTTATTCATATAATTGGAAGAAATTGAAAAAGAGATTCATGAAAATTGGTTAATATTTGCAGTAATAATGGAAATGTTAAAGTGCATAGAAAAGTGTAGCTGTGCCGAAAAGTTGACACCTACTCCCTAAAGCAGAATTAGTAGTAATCAGTTAAAAACTACTGATTAGGAAGTCTCAGTAATTCGAATACTAAGCCTTACTGAATTAATTAGCAGTTTTCTAGTAAAGATTGTGAGAAAAGCTTACTAAAGTAATCACTAAACCTCTTCGCTATATTTTAGTAGTACAAAACTATGCCTGTTTAGATGTAGAGCATATGTTTATCCGTCGGTCGATAAAAATTATAATTTTCATCTTGTGCACTTGAATTTCAAATACTGAACATTGAAATAAGATTAAAATGTATTTATGTAAATCAAAGAAAAAACGGGGTTCCAGATATGAGTGGTAAATATACTATCCATATATAAACGGAAAAAATTATTATAATTTTTGTTTTTGAAACAGGAAACTGTATCCCCGAATCGCAGATTTTCATACCTCTGAATTCGATACATACATAGATATATATATATAATTAAAAACTAAAGGTTAACAACCACCGCAGGGTCCCACTGGGAGCAACTGTCATCTAAAAAATACTGAATTTAGTATACGCGTATACTAAATTTCATGTACGTGCATACCAAATTCAGTATATGCATATACTAAATTTACTGTAAGCTGGTATACTAAATTTAATTTCATGTTGTGCATTCTTGCTTCCATTGCATGTATACTAAATCTAGTACAGATCATTTTTCTAACAGTGTATACAGAAACTATGAAATTCATATACGTGAAAGAATCTTACTGTACACTTAATA
This sequence comes from Andricus grossulariae, assembly GCA_011634705.1. Taxonomy (NCBI): domain Eukaryota; kingdom Metazoa; phylum Arthropoda; class Insecta; order Hymenoptera; family Cynipidae; genus Andricus; species Andricus grossulariae. The sequence continues at coordinate 192,311,132 of JAABKJ010007545.1, forward strand.
AATTTAGTATGCATATAACTTCATAAAAGAAATTTACTATACGTAAGTATACTAAAATTACAAAGTGTAATGCATTCAGTAAATATATACGAAATTTAATATGCCCATGTATACTAAAATTGCAAACATTTCTAACAGTGTACAATGCTACTAATTGTATTAGTAAAATTTCTACTAATTCGGATTTAGGGAGTAGATTTTGTAATATTGATTTGTTGCTGTTAATTTTGTTTAGATTGGGACCCGTGTTATCACAAATGCAGTCAACATGGATTCGCACGTCGGTCTTGACTACATTGTGGATAACCCCGATTATTGTACCAAACTTGCCTCAGGTTAGTCGACAGAAAACTTGAATTAATCTCGATGTACCTTTACCTTGTATCGATCGAAATCGTTGCTCATCGGCCCTGACTCTTCCAATTTCAGCACTAGACACAGCTTGCACGTCCGTGAAAAAACAAGTAGTCGAATTACTCTCAGCCCTGTGCGTGTACAGCCAAGATGGACGGCAACGTGCCATTGACACCCTTCACATTTATCAGGTGAGGTCACGCAATATCTAAATATATTTATTTTTTCAGACCACTAGTCAGTAGTCATTCTATCCAAAAGAGTTTGCTAATCAACTTCCTCATTTTTCTATTTCTATCTCTACAGTCGAATCTGGATTTAGCGCCGGTTTTGGGGCTGACCTTGACGTTAAATTCAGAGACTCGGATCTATTTTGTCTCTCTCCTGTTTTATATCTCTCATGTTTCTCTCTCTGTTTTGTCCCGCCTGAGTCCACACCTAAAATCACCCCGCAAACGCCTCTCACGTATCCCCACGGCGCGGCGTCAATTTTCGGAAGGGCACAATCCAGGGGAGCTAAATCCGGGATTCACTGTATTGCAAAATGTATGCTTATATGAAGCATACGTATCAGAATGAGTCACAGAATTGGAAATGTAGCAGGTACAACCCTGCGTCCGGCACCATTGGCTATTAAAAAGTTACGAGAGCGTAAATGAAGATATATCCTGGAAAAAGGGAAAACTCTTGAAACAGGAGGATAAATCCTGGGTACACTGCAAAAGCGTTTCTCGAGCGTCCCTACAAAACCATGTATTGAATACAGGTGAATCAGTATTTTCGTCAAAGGTAAAACAATTCTTTTTACACTTTTATCTATAATAACCTACTCTTTGTAGTACAAATATTTTTAGGCTGATAGTACGAAGGAATAAACGCATTAGCTTAAAAATAGTGAAATAATAAATCAATAAACTTAAATACTCGAAACAAGGACAAAAATCTTATACATAACTTCCTTTTTTTATTATAAGACAATTTTAAATAATTTAAACTGTAAATGTAAATCTACGTTATTAAGTTAACACTTTTAAATAATTTCTTCAAATTTAAAAATGTTCAATTGGAAAAACTCGAATTCGATATTTCAGTGTCTTACTTTTTCCATTCGAATTTCATTAAAGAGGATGACTACAAATTTTCACAAAAAGGAAGTAGGAGATTGAGAGATCACATTTTCATCATATCGATACCTGCATGTTAAAAAACTTCTCTTGGAGTGGTCGTCTAAAAGAACCACTCCATTTTTCGAGTTGACCCGCGTTTTAGTACAAGGAAACCCGAATTTAGCTCCCCTGGATTGTGCCCTTCCAAAAATTGACGCCGCCCCGTGGGCATACGTGAGAGGCGTTTACGGGGGTATGTGCGGTGTGCACTCAGGCGTGACAAAACAGAGAGAGAAACAGGAGAGAGACAAAATAGTTCCAAGTCCCTGGATTTAACGTCAAAGTCAGCCTCAACACTGGCGCTAAATCCAGGTTCGTCTGTACGCATACTTACACGGCAAACCGCAGATACGATTAGTAATTATTACTATCCGATTTAAAATATTATCTGGAAATATTTTGAATTCACGGATTTCACAGAATTCACCAAATTCACCAAATTCGCGGAATTCGCGAAATTCACGGAATGCAAGGAATACACGGAATTTACGGAATTTAAGGAATTCAAGGAATTTAAATAATTCGCGGAACTCAAAGAATTCAGGGAATTCAATAAATTCACGGAATTCATGGAATTCAATAAATTCACGGAATTCATGGAATTCAAGGAATTCGCGCAACTCAAGGAATTTATGGAATTCTCGTAATTCACGGTATTCAAGGAATTCGCGAAATTCGCGAAATTCATGGAATTCGAGGATTTCACGGAATTTGCGAAATTAACGAAATTCAAAGATTTCACGGCATTCAAGGAATTCGCGGAATTCAAGGAATTAGCGTAATTCATGAAATTCAAGGAATTCAAGGGCTCCAATCAGTTTACCAAATTTAAGAAATTTGAGGAATTCACGTAATTCGTGGAATTCACGGAATTCGAGGAATTCAAAGAATTCATCAAATTCATGGAATTCTCGAAATTCAATGGATTCAAAGAATTTCCAGCATTCAAAGAATTCACGGAATTCAAAGAATTCAAGGAATTCGAAGAATTCAAGGAATTCCAAGAATTCACGGAATTGAAAGAATTCAAGGAATTCAAAGAATTCACGGAATTCCTTGAATTAGTTGAATTCCTTGAATTTCGTGAATTCCGTGAATACTTTGAATTCCGTGAATTTCTTAAATTCCTCGAAATCGTGAATTCCTTGAATTTCGTGGATTCCAGGAATTCCGTGAGTTCCTTGAATTCCGTGAATTCCGTGAATTTCGTGGATTCCGTAAATTCCGTGAATTCTTCGAATTCCATGAATTCCTTGAATTACATAAATTCCTTGAATTCCGTGAATTCCTTGAATTTCGTGAATTCCTTGAATTCCGTGAATTCCTTGAATTTCGTGAATTTCTTGAATTCCGTGAATTCCTTAAATGCCGTGAATTACTTTAATTTCTTTAATTTCTTGAATTCCGTAAATTCCGTGAATTTCTCAAATTTCTTGAATTCCTTGAATTCTGTGAATACCCGTGAATTCCGTGAATTACTTGAATTTCTTCAACTCCTTGAATCTCTTAAATTCCTTAAATTCCACGAATTCCTTGAAATCCGTGAATTCAATATATTATAAATAATATAATAACCTATCTGCTGTTTGAAGTCTAAATATGCGTACTAAAACGAGGGACCAACTCGAAAATGAGTGGTTCTTTTAGAGGACCAACGCTAGAGTAGTCGTTTTAGACGATCGCTCCAGCAAAGGTTTTTAACATGCAGGTATCGATATAATGTTATTGATGAAAAAGATGATCGAGAAAATTTTTATTTTGTTTGATAGCAGATGCGGCAATTTGAAAAAAATCAAACTTATTATTCTCACACCAAAATTAATGTATCTGGTAGGCTCTCTCTATTCATTCTGTATCGGTCATTCTTGAACTTCTAAAATTTACAAATGTTTGCTAATACATTTTTTATAAATGCAAATTATTTTTTTATACTGCTTAAATTCCTCCTTCCACGGGTGATGGACGGACCCTAATCCTTTTAACTTAACCCCAAATACCCTAATGACCCCCAGCTTTTCTGTGGAGTCTGTAAATACCATACCGCTGTAGCCGGATTTTTATCAAAACCGGTCGCATTCGCCTGATCATTTGCTCAGAGAAGTGGAAAACTGCAGAAAACAAAAATTCCTGAGGACAGCCAGTTAGCGACAGATGAGTTTGAATGTAGACATTCGAAATCGTCAAGTGCCCATTGTCCATTCTCGGCATCAAACATCCCACTCGAAAGTAGTTAAACGCAGTGGAAACACGGTCAAGGAAGAACCCCGAACCGGTCACCCATCCGAGCGCTGACCGCGCTCCCCTGCGTGCTTAACATTCGAGATCTCGAAGAGTCGAGTATTAACACCCAGCTACTGCCATCTGTTTATAAATGCAAATTATTAGATTGTATTTTCTCTCATAGGAAGCAGGAAATAATGGTGTGCTGAGGATTCGCGGGGGCGTGAACTTGTATAACCGGAAGTTGTTTACAACCCACTCAGTGACGTGGATATAAGGTCCACGAAATCGGATTCGGTCGAGGTAGGTGCCCGATGCAAATGAAATTGTGAAATTGGTTCGAGGAAGATTTATCCATTTAGACGCCCCGCGGTCGAGTACACGGAGCAAGAAGATCCAAGCATCGCGGGAAAGGGGGACGGGTGTAGGTTGGGTTACGGTTCCGTACTAGCTGGGAAATATGATAATGCTGTCGGCGACTGTAAGACGAATAGCTTCTGCGATTCCACTTATACTACTGCGGTTAACTCGCGGATTGGTTATTGCGGCGACGAGATGCGATAGCCGCGATTTTTCGACACCACGAACCCTCCGTTGCCGCCGTATTTCATTCGTCCTGGACCTTTGTTCTTTATTCCGCGGCGACCAGAATTTTGTCTTTTATTCTAGTATATGGCCTCTTTCGCCGCGCGAAGAACCAATAATTCATGCTAATAGAGAAAAATCCCAGAGAGAATTCACTCTCTCTTATCTTTTATTACTTGTGAAACTTTATCGCTGTCCTGCGATCGAAATAAACATCATTTTCCAAATTTCTTGAACAAGTAATTCTTTTTAACAGCTAGAGTGAGAAAATTCTGATTCGTGAAAAACGAAACAAATCAAAGTGAATGGCATGCAATAAAATTATTTATCCTACCTTTTTCCTCCCTCATGAATCTTCGGATGTTCCTGAAATATAACTTTGATTAATAAAAAGAAATTAAAATTTTTAATTGAATTGCATTATTAGCTGCAGGTATGAAGAAAATATTTCTACAATAAGGGGCCGTTCAAAAACTACGTCAAACTACCAGGGGTGTAGGGGGTTAACTTATTTAGCGACGATTTGTGACGTGGGGGGAGGGGTTAACGCAGAATGTCACATCACACATGGAAAATATAAATGTTAATACACATTTTTTTCAATGCTTCAAAAAATGAAAATTAGTGATTTTATTTTACAAGTAAAGCCTCCAGATATATACATCACACTCTTTCCCCTCTTCTTCTCTTCATCCCAGTCTTAAAGAATTTCTCTTTTCCCCTGTTTTCAAGAAACTTCCCCTTTTTTTGTTTGTCCGCCTAAATGCGAACTGAATTAATAGAACCCAATATGAAAATCCAACTTTTTTTGATTGTCCTCTTGCAATGAAATCTGCTGAAGTCAACTGAAATATCTGAAGTCACTTGAAGTCACTTGAATTCACTTGAAGTCACTTGAATTCATTTGAAGTCACTTCAATTCTCTTGAAATCTCCTGAAATATCTGAAGTAATTTGAATTCACATGAAGTAACGTAAAGTCACGTGGAATCACTTGAAATCACCTTAATCCATTTGAAGTCACTCAAGATCTGCTGAAATATCTGAAGTCATTTGAATGCACATGAAGTCGCATGAATTCACATGGAGTCACTTGAAGTCACATGAAGTCACTGGAAGTCAATTTAGGTCACTTGAAGTCACTTGAAATATCTGAAATAATTTGAATTCACATGAAGTCACTTGAAATCGCTTAAATTCATTTGAAGTCACTTGAATACTTCTGAAGTCATCTGATATCTCCTGAAATATCGGAAGCCATTTGAATTTATATGAAGTCACGTGAATTCATACGAAGTCACTTGAAATCACGCGTGTCAGCCTTTCGAAGTCTACTGTTATATTTTTGGTTCAGAATTAATTTCTTTTGATCAAAAATTCTGCCATGTGGTTCAAGATTGAACTATTTTGTTGAAAATTATTTTTTTTTAATTGAAAAAGTAACTGTTCCATTTTCGGTTGAAAATTGATCGTTCTTAGTTAAAAATTCAGCAGTATGTTTGAAAATTCACGTATTTTGTTGTAAATTCAACTTTTTCAGTAGAAAATTGATCTTCTTGAGTGAAACTAAAACTACAATGGAACCTGGATCTGAGCACGGTTTCAGTTCTGGCCTTGGACTCTAATCCAGGGACTCCGAATGTAAACATCGGGGCCGTATGAACACTGAGATTGAACTGATGCAAAGTGACATAGTTATCCAGTTAGGCCATTAGGGTACAGCGCTTTATCGCTATGCTATTGTTTTTTCACGCATCACTGAGTAAGGCACATCGTCCCGCGCTAAAAAATTTTAAAGCAAAGTTTTGTAGAAAATTCGCCTTTTCAGCTTGGAATGTCAACAACAATTTGGTTCAAATTTTTTTCTCTCCTAACTGAAAAATCTTTACTGATTGAAAATTTGCCTTTTTTATCGAATTCAACTGTTTTTCATGGTGAAAATATTTTTCTTTCAATATAAACTATTACATTTTTCCTTTGAAAATACATCTCCTCAGCTAAAAGTTTAATTATATTGTCGAAAATGGATCTTTCTAAATTGAAAATTACGCTACTCTGGTAAAAGTTGAACTTCTAGCTTGAAAATTGATTTTGTTGTTGTAGATACATTATTTTAGTTGAAAATTTAATTATTTTTGATAGAATTTTGGATAGAACCTTGGTCATTTTGGATTTAAAATCAAACTGTCTTCTCAAAAATTGTTTTTTGTTTTTTGTTTGCTTAAAAATTCAACTATTTGGTTAAAAATGCAACTGTTTTTAATTAAATTTTAATATTTTCGTTTAAGAATTAAACTATTTGGTTGAAAATATATTTTTGTAAGTTAAAAAATCAACTATTTGGTTTATATTTCATCTATTTCGTTTAGTCTAAAATATTAATTTTGTTCTCTTTTGAAAATATATGGTTGAAAAATCATCTTTTTTTATTCTCATAATATATGATTGAGAAAGTATTAGAACTGTCTGAAATTTGAGATCACAGTTTTTCAACGGATCTCCACGTTTTGAGACCCCCTGAAGCCGAAAATCGAGTTTTGGCGATGGCGTCTGTCCGTCCGTAAACACGATAACTCTCGAAAAAATTAACGGATAGAATCGAGCTTTGGCACACTATTTTGAGGTCCCAAAAGAAAAGACGAGTTCGTTAACGAGCCATTTTTGATAGAAATTCCAAAAGTTAGAGCATTTTCAAAATTTTTGAGATCAGTTTTTTTAAGATTCAAAAATTTTATGTACGGCAATTCGTAGTACTTAGAAAGCCGAACAATTTATCATGATGACTTTTTTCGATAAAAAAAAATTATCACAGTCATAGCACTTACAAAATTTGTCAAATCAGTCGAAAATGAAAATTTTTAGCCAAACAACGCACGATATGAAAAAAAAATCAAGAGAAGAAAAACGTGTCTTTTTGAAAGGCCTACAAAATTATCATAACAACTTTTCAAATTTTTTTGAAAAATCGAAAATTCAAATTTTGATCGCACAAAAATTAATGAAAAGTCAAAACTTCCATTTTGTGATCACACTATGCAAGAAACGAAAAATGATGGAGAAACAAAACTTGTGCTCCTAAGAAGGATCTACAAATTTGTTATTAATCACTTTTTGATAGGATGCGTAGTGTCTGTGTTATTCGTAAAAAACAATATTTAAAATAAAAAATGGAATTTTCGGATAGACGACACATGTTACGAAAAAAATAAATAGTTAAAAGTTGTTCACATAAAAAAAAATACAAATTTGATATCAATCAATTTTTGATTGCGAGCGAAGCGAGTCGCGCGCCCAGCATCTCTTCGGGTTGAAAAGTCAATTGTTTACTTAAAAATTCGACTTTTCAGTTTGAAAACTCAATTCTTTCCTTAAAAATTAATTGCTCACTGTAGAAAATTAATCTTTTTTGGTTTAAATTAAAATATTTTGTTCAAAATGCAATATATTTCGACTTTAAATCTTAAGCATTTCATATTGAAATGAATATGATAGCTATGCATTAATTTTATGAAAAAGAATTTATTCCACTATCATTCACCTATTTTTGTAAAAAAATCATTCTATATTTCATGTTTTGAGAGCATTTTGGGCTGTTGAGTTTGTTAAAATATTACGTTTGTATGTTTTGTGTTTTATTTTTGGCGTTTATCAAATGAAATCGAAGAAAAAAATTTGAATTAAAAAAGGAGAGGTGTTCGGATTTGTGGCGTCACCCCGGGGGGATTTAAGATTTGTATGATCATCTTTGACGAAGAAGCGGAGGGTTTGAAAAATTTCCAAAATAGCGTGACCTCGTGTTTGAACGGCGCCGAACGATTCATATCGGAACTATGAATTTATATCAATTTCTCGGAAAATCTCTTTCGGGCTAGATTTAATTGAATAGATATACAAAAAAAAACCAATGGGATGAGAGAACCTAAAAAGGCGCTGGAGGTCTTTTGACTTTGAAGTTTACGGGCTTTGGAGCCGGGATGTCCTCAGTACTCTATAGATGTTGCACTGGGGATAAACGTATCTTGGGATCTCGTTACGGAAAAAGAAATTCATCGAGCCCAGTCGCAATTCCGCTCACTTTGAAACCTTGGGAAAACGAAACTGAATCCCCCTATTTACGCGAATAACTTTTATCACCGGCCGAGTATAGTCTGCGTCCTCGCTCGCCTCGTAAGGCTACGCGGGTAATAATCATAATTCGCTGGCTATTGTTTCACAGATAATTAAGTTCTTGCTCGTTGGAACCAGGAGTCCAACGTATTTGCTCCTGCACGCGCCAATTCGAGGAAAACCCATTTGGCTTTCTTATTCGGTTAGATGCTAGCATGTAGAGGCAGATAGTTGGACATTAGCTACCCCTTGAAAACAAACCAATCCCATTGAGAAATTACACAATCGAGGAAGAAGAGCTGGTCGATCGACGTATATGAAGTGCACGGTTCTATTTTCTTATCTTGCACGGAAATCGGGCATCCTTTACAGCGAATGGTGACCGGAAACGAAAATACTATATCGTTATTTGCTCAAGAAGATAGGAGCTATTGTTATATACGTGTATCAAAAAAACAGAAACTTGTGTAGCATACACGAGAGGCAAATAATGTCCAATTACAGTGTACTACATCGACTAGACTACTCGTACTGTAATGGAACGATTTCGGACTGAACAGTCCTCAACCCGAAGCTTTAAAAATGACACAATTTTAAACTGGATGCTCTGATGAAGGAATCGAATTTAAACCACAAGTTTCATTTATTCTTCAACACCCATGTTTTTTGCAATGTAATAAACTTTTTTATCTTTCTAACTTCTAAAATACCCCTTGTATGCGAAAAATGGATAAACTTCCGAAAAGCGTTTACCTTCGATTAATTTGTAACTCCATATACCCATTTCTTTTGTCGTACTGATTACGAAAATTGCAATCAAATTGACCGAAAATGCAATTTTCAAGCTCTAAACTTGATAAAACTATAAAAAATCACGTTTTTCCGTTTAATTCGTCTGCTCAGTGCAATAATCAATAAAGTTCAGGTATGTCCTTCTAAAGAAGTTGTCATTATACATTGCGACTTTGAAAAATACAATTGTCTATAATGATACAGTGAACTCACGCCCGAATATTGAATTTTTACTTTTTGTCTAATGTGTTTAAAAATAATGTAATAATCGCGGTGCTTTAATATTGATTTTCAATTGATTGTAAAGAAATTTTCTTGTATTCAGTGCTCTCTTAAACTGAACCAGTGAAATCGTCACTGGTTAAGCCATTATTTTGAATTACTACTGGTGAACCAGTGATTTTTCGACTTTGGGTGAACCAGTAAGTGAATTAACTAAAATATCGTTACTGAATATATCACTGACGCCAAATGATATGATATAGCGCTTCACATGGCAAATTGATGAACCTTGAGCGTGTCGCCGGTCGGATCTTTGCATTTCGGAGTGACAGGGAACTTAATTGTGTACTAGTGTTTGTGTTAGAAATATTTGAGGCCTGGATGCAATAAGCCAGGATACATTGTCTTTCGCTTGAAAGTGGGAAGGCCCCCGGCCACTTGGGTTTGGTTTGACTTTGAGCAACGCGACAATTTAACGTAATGACGGGCCTTCCCACAGTTAGCGCAATATATTATATCCTATTATATTGCAGACCGGCCCTCATTTCTTGTTGTAAGAATAAAGTGCGGTTTTTGACAGATAATTTTTCGAAATTTAGCTGAAAAGTGATTAATGATAAGTGTCATACCTAACCAGCTGTCAGACGACAAGGCGTACGAACATATCACTACTCGTACAACCAGTAAGATTATTTTGACTTTTAGTAAAGATCAAAAAAGGAATATTCATTTTCTCATTGGATTCACGGACAAAAACAACGAAACGATAAGTTTTTCATCATAGATTTGAATTGAAGTTTCCTTTAGTTTATTTTCATCGTGAATTTCACAGCGATAGACAGTCAAACAAATTCAAAAGATTGGTTCGTGGAAATGTTGTGCATAAAAAAAAGGTGAATAATACAATTAATTAAAAAAGAGATCTCTCAAAATATAATAAGGCCATAGCTACGTATACCGAAATTTCGGTACAAGTGGCCAGATTTTTTCGGTACGAATAGGGGGAGCTGAAAAAGTGGCTATTTGTACTAAAATTTCGGTACGTACAGCTGGATTTTTTCAGTATAGAATAGAGCATGTGATAGTTTCACTAAATTTTTATATGATAGACTAATATTTCGAAATTTCTGGGGAATGTTGTTTAAACAAGTAGAAATATGTTCAAAAGTTCTCTGAAATAATAAAGATCAACACATATGTACCAAATAATAGAAATAGTATCTTAATAGGTAATTTTAAATTCATACCTACATTAATAATTAAGATTAGCAGAAGATAGAAACATTTTCTATTACTTTCCTATTAAAATATCCCTGATGAGGAAGTCTAAACTGACTTCGAAACTTGTTGGTTCCAAGTAGTAAAAAAAATACGGATAAAGAAAAAGGGAACGAGTTGGTTTGGTTGTCTCTTTTCCTTTTTTCTTCCTCTTATCTCCTTTGTTATATAATTGTCTCTAATGAGCCGATTACACTCGTGTTTAGAAACATACTACTCTCATTTTAACTCCACGTATTTTTTATACTGCATTGAAGAATTGACTTTCTTGTGTATATGTTTTTTAAAAAACTGATTTTTGAAAACATATTTATTTTCAAGCCTTCTTGTGCGATTTTGTTACACAATTTGACTTTTTTAAGTTTTGTGTCTAAATTTAATTACAAAATTTAGTGAACAGAGATGTTAACTCACAGACCTTGCTGCCGTTTTCTAAAGTTCGGTTCTTTGTGTCATTCTCAAAAGTTAGATTCTTGACCAGCTCTAAAAAACAAGTTACGGTTCAGTAGTAAATATTGACGGGAATTCTATCAAATGTTTATTTTATTACCAAAAGTCCAAAGTTCAACACCGATAAAAATTGACTTTATTCCTTAATCCATGTACAGAGCAACCAGGGCCTGATTTTTTACACGGAATAGCCGAAACTTGGAAAATACACATTTTTATCCAGTACATTTCCACTGTGCAACTAATAGTTTTTGAGAAAATGGACGATATATATTAAAAATCACAGAAATACTGCGCAATAGTTAGTGGTGAGACAAACTATTTCTGTGACCAATCATAGGAGTACCTGTAATTGCTGTAACTATGAGGTTGAAAATGTATGTATTTTGCTGAAAAGTCGTGTTTTTTGTTGTTCAAAAATGCAACTATTTTGTTGAAGATTTATCTTTTTAGGTTGAAACTTCAACTCTTTAGTTGAAAGTTGAAGTACTTTTTTAAAAATGCATTTTTTGTTGCAGATTCAAAATTCTAGTTGAAAATTTATCTCGTTTGTTCAATATTAAACTAATTTGTTGCTAACCCGTTTTTTTCGATTGAAAATTCAACTACTCGATTGAAAATGCACCTTTTTTGTAGAAATCTCGTGTTCTTGGCATGAAATTTCAAAGTTTTGGATGAAATTTTTTTTCTCCAATAGACTGGAAACTCTTTCTTCATTCAAAATGCAACTCTCGTTGAAAATTCGTCTTTTTCACTTGAAATTCATCTCTTTTAGTATAAATTTCACCTTTTTGATTAAAAGTGCAAATGTTTTTAATATAAAATGAAAATTGTTTTTTGGTTAAAATATCATTTATTACAATGTTTGTTTTGTACAGCTTCCAAGCAGTTGCCAATTGACACGATCATGAGAAGGTAGCTTTTTGGCTTCGTTCAATCATATCTCAAATAATTCAGTTAAATTCTTCCATTTATTCTTGTTAAATCCAATAGCTAAATCTTAACCCCAAAGGGTTCTATAGTATAATGAATAATGACCAGTTTTCGTGGCATAATAACACTGATTAAAAATCAGTGTTTAGTCTGTCAGTCTAAAATGAATGAGGTAATAGAAAATTGATAAAAATGTGGGAATAATCCAGATCTAACAAGCTTGCTGATGTTTTATTAGTATATAATTGCCGTAATTGCTCGTAGCAAGGGTGCGGAAGGTCGATCTGGAACTCCGTGACTCTTTAAACGAGGCCCCTTTCCACGGATATCTCCGGGGTTTCTTTGGAGTTTCTGGCGCGAAGAGAACAGAAGAAAAATAAGGCGAAGAGAAAGAAGTGGAAGGTCGCTTTAATCCAACGCCACCCCCATAGCGAACTTCGTCCTCGTCGACGGGCTGGCTAGCCGCCACACGTACCAGTCTGCAACGCTCGCTCGCCCCCTGGATAAATTACGCTAGATATCTGCATACAAAACGTCCCGGGAAAATTAAAAACACAAACACAAAGGCCTCAGCTATGAGGCTCTCTCGACCCACTGCGCACACAGAAGCGACCCTATCAAATTATAACACCCGACCACCAATCTTGTAAATTGCCTGCCGCGGAGAGTAGGAATTGTAAGTTTTTCGGTAATCAAATGATTCATCGTTTGCTCTGACTTTCTCCCTACAGATATTCACGAAGCGTTCGAAAAACTTGGATTTACTCAAAAGCACCGTGTCCCCATCTTCTCTTTAGGAGTTCATCTCGGTTTGCGACCCTGTCGAATCTTTTTCACCTCTTTCCTTTCTTTTCTAATAATTTCTTTCGTGATTTCGCTCCCTTGACTTCTTCCACCAACCGCGAGTGTTGCTCGACTCGTGCCGCCGACTGCCAAGGTAAGAAATGCGATTGCTTGATTTATTGGCTGAAAATCACACCGCGCAAAGAAAGCGCTCGATTTTTATTAGCCGCTGTTAAATCTAATACATCACACACCCAATCTCGAGATATGGCTCATTCATCACTGTGCTCTATAAAGAATCATAGATTGGATAGCATGTAGAAATTTTAGCGGAAAATGACAACATTGTAGAGAAATAATAAGTGCAGAAAGACGAAAAATTTATTGAGCCATAGAGTGTTCTCAGACGATATTGTTCAGGTGATAGCGCGTCAGACGAAGCAGGAGAACTTGGGTTCGATCCCTGAGCCGATACGAATGGAAATTTTTCTATGTACTTCTACCGGGTCATTGGTGGTTCGGAACACACCTTAAATTTTAGGTCCCCTCAGAAGAGGCGCTCACCTCCCAAGGATTAAAATGGCTCCATGTTGAGAGTCTGACCTTGGGGGTGACTGGTCGATTCTGAGAATACTTGAAAATGAGTCAGAGATCTCCTTGCGTAGAGGCCTCATGTCGAGGGGACTAGCTCTTGGTGGTGGCTGGTCGATTTCGAGTAATGAACACACACCCATACACATACACTTACATAACACACCAAGGCAGTGCTTCGAATCTGTCCATCTAACTGACGACCTCGGTGGGATCGCTCCGTCCACCCTAGCCTGGCCGTATTCCCTCTACGGCCGGCTAGGGAAGCTGGCGGATGGAAGAGTTGATGAGGCTCACTTTGCCGTGCCAAGAGGTCCGCGACATTAAAGGCCCTGGAAATCGAGTGTAAATCGCCCTTTTGGATTTAGGCCAAACGGTGAAGCCATTTTGTCTAATTTTTTGTACACATACTCTAAAAAATATAAAGACTCTCGATAAAGTTTTACTTTTTTGAAAAAAATTTTATATTTCATGCCAAAATTAAAAGAAATAAATTGTCGTCGATAGCATCGTTGTGCTAATGTGTTCTACTATTTAGCGAATCAGGGAGCAGGTAAGGCAGTAAGTTTGCTCGAATTTTCTTTTGCGCGCTCCAAGGGAGAAAGGGAAAAACTACCACCCATTATGACTCAAGTCGGCCGTTAATGAAACACCCAATGTGACCATTCAGGGGCGAACACACTGTATACGAAAACTAGGGGCCCCTACCCAAATGAGTAGATTTACTGCGGTCCTACTGGGAGCCGATGTCATTTTTTAGATGACAGTTTCTCCCAGTGGGACCCTGCGGTGGTTGCTAACCTTTAGTTTTTAATTATGTACATATATATTCGATTTCTTTAGAATTGAACCGAAGGCGTCATGACGAAGCCACCAAACGCGTCCTCGGATTGCGGATAGAGGATCCCTGTACCAAGGATTTCTGCGGAATATGGTTACAATTATTAATAAGCAGTCGCGTACAATTGTCCAGGGATGGTCCCGAAGGCATAACCCCTAAGCGAAGGCGTAACAACCGTGCTGAAAGCTCAATGGCACTTGGGCCTTTCAAGGTCGGACAAACTGTTTCCCTAGCTGCTCGTAGGAGCAACAATAATACCATCAAACTACCAAATATTGTAGATGCGGTTCAAAATGATCGAAAGCGCAGAGCACCCGACGACGTGCTAGGCTGCTACGATGCCAGCATGATTCCTATTCGCGGAGGCTTTATGGCTCGTATGCACATATTGTGGTGCTATAAACACCCAGATCTTTAGCACGTTTCGCATCAGCCTTTGCGAAATCAACACGCCTAGCTCTTGAAAAATGGATATGTACGCAGAGCTCTTTCCCAACCGCTGCTTGAACAATCTGCACACACTTTCTGAGAGATGATAGCGATTTCAGAACTAGGAGGAATATTGACATACTGGTTCCTCCTAAGCCCCAAGATCTGGCTGAAATGGATGCCTTCCTTCGTGAGGATATCTCAGAGGAGTCCCACCTCTGGACCATCAATTGTTCAGTTTATGGTGCTGCGAGAGCATTTTCTGATGCAAATCGAAGGCTTAAACCGACGGTGGGTCAAAACACCAAAAGACGCTTGTATCAATGAACGAGAAGATTGAATGGGCAAGACAGAATGCGTCCCGTATTCAGTGAGTGATTGACTACATAACGTCTTGTGGGCAGTTTACGGAAAGTGTTCGAAAGTTCGTTCAAGAACTAAGGATCTTCAAGTATAAACTGAACAAGTCAACGCTGCTGACAATCAAGCAACAAATTGTTGACAAAATACGAGGTAGAGACTTTTCGGAAAGAGGTCCACAAGATCCAAAAACAGTGGAGTTAACAGAAGATACTGATAATATCATCCGCTTCCAGGAGTTTTGCGACAACATCATGACATCTGAGCAGGAATGTCCATCAATCACTGATAAAAGGTTACTTGTGAAACCCAGAGAATTGCAGGCCAATAACTTGTTTGAACAAACTGTATAAGATCTTTGAAGCTATCCTGAACAACAGGATTACCCGAAGAATTGAGCCTGTGTGGCGAGAGGTGTACGAACAATGTGGCTCGAAAAAAGGTGTAGCAGGATGTCGAGAGAACCCGGGATTGACTACCGGAAAGCTTTCGATACAACCTCTCATAGGCTTATCTTGAAGCTTGAAGGTGCATCCGCACATAGTGGAATGCATTGAGAGATTGATACCCCTTTGGAAAACAAGATTTACCATCTCATCTGGAAATTATCGCGTGACAACGAAGAACGTCACCTTCCAGAGGGGCGACTTTTAGGGCGCTAGCATAAGCCCTTTGCTTTCTTGCATCACACTTCTCCCTCTATCTCTCGCACTGCGAAATCTTCTGGATACCTCTGTGGCGACACTAACCAGCGCAATCATAAGGTCACTCATGTATTTTATATGGATGACATAAAGGTATATGCCTCTGGTAAAAGCAAACTTCAAATTGCTATAAATATCGTCAAGGAGTAAACAGGAGAGATTTGAATGGACTTTGGATTGGATAAATGTGCGAAAATTCATCTGAAGGAAGGAAAGATTGTTGGCATTCCCAAGATCCCTGCACCGGACGTAACTGTCTGCGACTAACATGCTTGCCTAACTAACATTCGTCTGTTTCGCGATTGTGTATCTCACGCCGTCAAGGCGGACACGGACTTCTCAATCTTCAACGTCCTAAAAACGGTCAAGAATCACGAGATGATCGTCAAAGGAGCGTTCCTTTACAAAGCCGCGGAGCAGACGGCTGAGACCCTTGGTCTGAATTTTAACATCAGAAGTAAGGAAAGTTCATTATTCCACCTAGATGCTTCGCTCCTGAACGCCGAAGTGAAGAAAGCAGAAGTTAAAAAATTCCACCAACTGCCACTCGACATGGAAATTCACGGAAATGTTCACAGAAATGTAGAAAAACAGTCTTTGTCGAAGAAGCAAACTTTTGCTTTTCTCAGATCATTAGGGCTGAATTCAAGTACATAAGGTTTCACTTTCGCATGCCAGGACGGTGTCATTTTTACCTTAGTATACCCTGAACGCATTTCATGTCAAGAAGTTCCCAGCGATAGTTGCAGCCCTGAAAGTGCTTTATTACATTATTACATTTGAGGTCTGACATTATTCTCCAAGACGTCGAGAAACGAACCATATTCGTAAACAAATTCTCGACTCCGGCCGACTACAACATCACTGCCAAGGAGAAGGAAAGAAGGGAGAGGTTACAAGACCTTAAAAGCGAGTTGCAACGGCTGTACCCAAAATATTCGGTTAAAATAATTGTCCTTGTGATCGCTGCTCTCGGAGGTGCGAAACTGTCACTGGTTCGTAACTTTACAGCCATTTCCGCCTGCCAACAATATGCCAAGGCATATTTTTAATGAATGAATGAATTTTTATTCATAGAGATGAATGCAGAAAGCTGTCATCCCTGGGTCGCTTCGTGTCCTCAAGTCACACGAGGGTTTTGCCGGCCTATCGTCGTAATATCAGCATGCCGCTTATCTCACGGTCGTGAGCCGTGGCCATAAGTGTGATCTACCGCGGTCCTACTGGGAGCTGATCTCATTTTCAGATGGCAGTTGCTCCCAGTGGGACCCTGCGGTAGTTGTTTAATCTTTTTTTTTTAATTATACCATATATATATCGAATGTGTAGGAAAGCGACGTTTCTGTTTATCTGGGTGATTTATTTGAATTTGACGTTCATAGATTTTTTTGTGCCTTCAGTCTTGTTTTTATATATAGTTTACTTGTAAGGATTGCTGTTCTTCATCGCCCTTGCTTGTCTCTTTGTTTTATTGGCTGCAGTTTCTTTTTGTCGAATTTTGGAAAGAGGCCGTACTTCTCAGGGGATGAAAACTTTTTACTTTAAGTTTTCCAACCTGAGTTGGTATGAAAGCGTAGTATTGTAGTGTACCCAGAACCGAACTATAATATAGGCATTGTAAATTGTAGCTAGTAACTTAAAAACGAAAGTCTCTAACCTGTCAATGCAGAGAGCAGTTACTCTAACAGTGTTTGATATTATCTAATACAAGAAATTAGCTTGAAGGTGTTCCATGAGGATTCCTGGCGTAAAAACGTTAACAAACGATTGCGCGGCCTCAGCTCTGGCGGAGCATCCGGTTACTCATCGTTCAATTACTGGAGAACATAGGAAAACACCATCCTGAAATTTGTCTATTTTGTAGGAAAAAATATAACGTTTTTAACTAGACTATTAAAGAAAAATCAAATGCGTCGAAACTTGTGAAAAAGTCCCAATTATTTTTGAATTTCAAAAATGGAGGTCAAATTTTGACTTTTTCCAAAAATGGTTATAACTTTTTTTTCCTCCTTCCTCTTTTTTATTATTTGATTTGAATGGAGGCAATTAAGAGTCTATCGTCCAAATATTAAGGCTAAATAAATTTTTATCTTTTATTTCTGAGAATTTCGTAGTAAAAATGTTACAACTTAATTTTTCAAACACTCTAATGTGATTAACGTTTGAGAAACATAAAAATTATTTAATTTTTCTATTTGTTTTTATAGTAAACTGCAATACCGATGGATCTCGAAACTCTCAGAACGTAAATTCCTATCTGACACACAATTATTTATAAAAGTAAACTTAAATAAGCGAAATGTTTTTTAAAATCTCTACTGCTGTCAGCGACGTAGCAGACGACGATTTTTCCATGACAAATTATTCCGAGACAGCTTAAAAACGCAAAATTATCTGCGTTTTGTGTAAAGTTTATCCAACAAGGTTAACTTTTCTTGCAGCTGCTCTTTCACTGAAATTGATTTATATTCTGTTTTTCCGAGTTAAAAAAATGTAATGTTCTTTTTCTCATTGCAGAGTTTATTACACCGTTCGAACTTTTACCTAATCGTGTCCGCGGACCTTCTTCTTCTTCCCCTGAAAGAAGTCATTCACCTGAGACGTCGCTTTCTCCTTCCGAGCAGCCTGTTCGTGCCCGGTCCAAGTCTCCTCCTGGCGGACGTGTTTCTTCAAGGTATATTCTTCCTCTCAGTTATATGGTTCCTCCTACAAGGCTTCCTTCTCCTAACGGACGTGGATGCGGAATGGAACAACTTCCATTCATTCGGCTTGCTTCCTTCAGGAATCCGCGCCGAAAATTGGAGCTTCGAAGATACACTTTTCCTGTTGATAGTTCACTTGCAATAAAAATAGGATATAAGGTCTATGACTCTGTGCCAGCCCAAGAACAAGTAGTATTATCAACATCCAGTGGTGATGTCCTTGCAATATTGGAGTCACAAAATGTTCTTATTGGAATGTATATACACAATATAGCCGGTAAAAAACGGGGGAAAATAAACATGGAAAGTCGCAGGGTTACCCCAATGTCCAGAGAAGAAATCTATGACACCCCAATAAGTCGCCGCTGTCCGATCAAGACGAATTATAAAGTTGAGATTGTTGTAACATCATCACAATAACTGGGGTCTATATTTTGCTTTACTGAATATTATTTGAGTTTGATAATAATAAAATTTGGTCAAGATTAAATATAAGATGTAGAATTTACCAAAAATTATTTTAATTTTCAGTAACAGTAATGTTGAATTACAAACTTCGCTCAGATATATTGATTATCATAAATTCGATCCAATACTGGCAAGACATTAAAACTAGCATTAACTATTATTTTCTTAAACTTAGTTAATAAACCCAACTGAAAATTCCTGTACAGGAACATGTGCAGGAACCTGACACATTCCTTTGGAGGTTGCTGCACAGGTTCCTGTACAGGTACGTACGCAGGTTCCTGCCGCGGATCCTGCGAGAAAACTTGCGCACGTTCCTGTAGAGGAACTATTGTATTGAAATACCTGTACAGGTTCCTAAATTAATGTGGATGTTGCTGCAAGAAATTCTGTAGGGAAAATTCTGTACAGATCCACGTGCAAGTGGAACACATTTGCAAAGAGTGTTTATGAAGGATCCTGTACACGTTCCTGTGCAGGTGCAACACTCGCAAAAATATCTCTAAAGGATTCTGTGCTACTTCTGACCCGCTTCTGCCTTTCACAGGTTCCCCCGCTGCTGCGTGCAGTGCATAATCGGATACAGGATCCTGTTGAGGATTCTTCACTGCTTCCTGTGTAGCTCATCTCAATTTTTCCCCCTTTGCTTAATTTTCCAAAAAAGACCACCCCGTGCAGTAGTTTGCATTTCTGTTACGAGCGATGCTGGGTAAATTCAATTTTAAGTCTGATTTTGATTCAGGATGAAATATTATTTCACAATGTGTTAAAATCATAACTAGAAAGGAGATACAAAGTCGCACCTCGCAACACATGTAACCTTAGAGCTTGGGATAGGACCAATCATGTTACATTCCTGAGCTCTAGACTAATTAGTCAGCGAGCTAGCTTCGAGACAAAGAAATCTTTTACATTAAGAATTTAAAATTAAACCACATGCGCATGATAGAAAGGTTTGCATGCGTGGATGTAAGAATGACCTAATTTTATATAATGCGTTAATAGAGTATAAACAGGTGACCATTGTAAGTTGTAAAAAATGACTTAAAAAGAGCGAGCGACACAATTTCATCCGCCCAAGGCAGAAGGAGCGTATTCAACACAGGAGCATTCGTATACGACACACACGCGAGCATCTCACTCACTCCTTCCTACGCCAAACTATAGACATCCGGCGTTCTCTGTCTCTTTTTTACTCGATAATGCACGTGCGGCTGCGAGGCGATGTGTACCGGCCGAGCATGAACTACCTTCTACTCCCTTCCTCTCTCTCTTCAATACATCCATTTCACTCCCCACCTCACGATTCTACTCTCGTGCATTTTGACAGACCAACGCGTGGGTAGGAACGTCAAAACAAAGCCACGTGCTTGTTTCAGCCTTCCAATAAGGCCTCTTTATGCCCATAGGGTATAGAACTCGAAATAATTGGTGATAATTATGCGCTGACAATTAATGAACAATTAATTATATTAACAATTGCTTAACTGTATCAATTGCATCATAATGATCATTGGAAAAATTTAAAATTATGCTCGAGTATAATAAATACCAAAATCATATACTGGTTGAAAACCTCGAACCTGTAATCATATTCCTCTTGATTACAAATTTTATTGATTCACCATGAAAGACTCGAAGCTCCAGAGCCTGAATGCTGACGAAGTTCCTTTCTCATATGCACATAGGTAAGAAGACAATGCACATGGCTTCTGCAAGTTATCAGAACCCTACTATGAGTCCCACGATATCCCTTCCACTCCTACCCAAGATCCTTCTTACCTTGTAAAAATCCCTACCATATTTACCATCCTTATGAACGAACGAGCTACATCTCATCAAAATCACCCTTGCAGTCACTCGAGCAACCTGGTACCAACCAGAACGACTCAAGTTAGAGGGACCACCCCTGTCTCGCCCGTCTGCGTTCGGAGCATTTAGCTTGCCTTATTTCTAGATATTCAAAATTTAGTAAGCCCACTACACCTACTATGCTCGTCAAGAACATTTAGTCTGACCTGCACCTTTTCGAATCTCAAAACGAAAAGGAGCAATTTTCTCGTAACGACTGTTTCGAAGTTGGAAGGCATTCTAGAGTCGTGGCAAGATTCAATTTAGGATTGTATCGGGAATAAGATTCAAGAGTTATAATGTATAATGTTCAAATGTAAAAATGAAATCGAAGACCAGCTGAAGTAAAAACACAAATAATTGTACAAGAAAAGAAATAAAAATACAAGAGCTTTACAAATTGTCTGTCGAAAAAGGAAACTGTTGTCGTATGTTTCTTGAGTAATCGAAAATAGATCATGCTAAGAATGACTCAATTGAAGTTATCAGCTTAAAATAAAAATCAGCAATTAAAGTGGCTACGGCACAGAAGCAAAGGCTACACATAAAAATTAGTTAAGGAAAAGAAAGAAGAAATCAGAGAGAGGGACCCGGAAATGCTGGCTAACGTTAAAAATTCGAAGGACTTCTGTCTGACAACAAAAAAACATCTAAAAAAAAAGAATTCGTGAAATGTCGAATTACCATAGAGGAGTGGGAGAGGTATTATGAAACCAACGCACCAAAGACAGTTACAAAAAAAAATGAATAATAGAAAAAAGAGAGGAACTTCCGGAGTTAGATGGAGAGATAAGGTTCGAAGAAGTAATTGAAAGTCTGAGAGGGCTGAAAAATTGCGAAAATCGACGTCATGACGGGTTGAGTAATGAATTTTTCAAGAACTTGCTTGCAATTCTGTGTTTTATATGACAGAAATGTTTGATAAAATTCTAAAATCTGAAAACGTGTCTAGCGAGTGGGAAAAAATATTAACTATTTTAATTCGAAAAAGGGGGATAGAAGTGATCCTAATAACTACCGTTCAATATCGCTCTTAAATGATGTAACGATGATCTTCACTCACATCTTAGCAGACCGGCTCCAACGATTCGCTGAAAATAAGAACTTAATTCCTGATGGGCAAGCGGGATTTAGAAAAGTTCGGTTTTGTGCAGACAACATTTTTATATTAAATACCGCGGTTAAAAATATAATAAATAAAAAAAGCAGACCCTTTTTGCAATTTTTGTGAATTTTAAATAGGCGTTTCCATCCGTGAATCACAGGAAACGCTGAAATAAACTAGTGAGTCTAGGTTTAAACAGTAAATCTATTCGGACTATTATGAATTTGTACAAAAACCTAAATAAGCACTTTGTAGTGAACGGTAAAAGATCAAAAAACTTTAATGTAAAACAAGGGGTGCCTCAAGGAGAATCCCTCAGTCCAATGCTTTTTCTCTTCTTCATAAGTGATATGGAGCCGTTTTTTAGAAATCAAGGGATGATGGGTGTAGGGTTGGGAGGAGTTTTAACGGTACTGTTGCTGGCTTTTGCAGACGATATTGTCATTTTGACGGATTCCCCTGTGGACGCACAAGTTAAACTTAATATATTTCAGAAATACCGTAGATTGAATGACTTTGAGGAGCATGTAGCGAAAACAAAAAGCATTCAAATGGCTTAAAATCTTATGAAATCTTTTGAAAAAATCGCTTATAACATCTCGAAATTCTCTAAAACTCATTGAGTCACTGATTTAAAATGTCTAGGAATCTTACAAAAATCGTGTAACTGATTTGAAACCTGTTTCTCACCTATGTTTATCAAAAAAATCACCTTTAACCTTTTTTAATGACAAGGGAAATTAAAAAAACTTTTTTTGGAGAATATTTTTATTTTTATCTATACCTGAAATCAATATTATTCAATTGTTAAATTAACATTATTTTATTTTGGATTTCGAACATGCATCTCAAGAAACCAATAACATCGTAATTACTACACAATTTGGATTTTTATAAGGAGATTTCTAAATGACAAAATGTCTAAAAGTTGAGCGCTACATGCAGATTAGTCACGAGCAAGAATATAAAATATTTAAGTAAAATGATTAAAGTAACGAAAGAATAGGAGTGATACAAATTAATAAATCTAACATTATTTAACAAAATTAATTGCATGGCATGCTCAAGACACAAGAGGAGGATGTAAGTTATACAATGGGGCACAAACACGAAGAATTTTGTCAAGTTATTCAATTTTACCTTATACTGTTGCTAACATTTGATGGGATAGAGAGTTCCAGCCAAAATTATCAATTTTTGCCTTAGAGAACCAGTGAATCATTCTACGTGAATTCTGATATGAGCGATTTGCCTTGTTTCTTCAAACTCTACTTGATGAAGCTGTGATTTTCCTGAAATTAAAAAAATGAAGGTTATTAATATTTAAAAATAATGTAATGATTTTACCTTCAACAAGGGCAGGAACTTTTAGTTCGGCTTGAATTTTTTTTCAGAAAATCCTCAATTCGAAAACCTCTATCTGCTAATACGACATCGAATGTTGACAACAGATCTAAAAGTCCTTACGGGACTGTGCAGCAGTGTACAAATTGGAAGGACTTTCTATAAAAATCTCAAGACAATCAATTAGTAGTCACCCAAAAAACTCTCTTTGAAACACGAAGGCATTGTTTTTCTCAACGCCTCCCTAGTTGGCTAATAAACTAGTCCTTCAAACATCTCATACAAGACATCTAAGATTCTGTAAAAGTAACTGGAAGCTGTACTGGGATGGAATTCAAACCTATGCACTCAACAGAAATGCATTCGTACTTGGAACTATGAGGACCAGTTAAATACTTAGTCTTATCATCGTTGTCCTTAAATGTAGCCTCGGACAAACTAAGTACATTTAGCTTCCTTCTCATTTGCAGCAGGAGTGATTTCGTGGTATTAATTTCGCTAAAGCAGAGTGTTAATTGTAACGAAGTCTCGATTGGTAGCTCTCAAAAAGTATCCAGAGGATAAATTTTCATCTCCAACTATCCCGTCTGCCGCGTAAGGTCATCCGCGGCTAGAGACCTGACTCCAAGGAACAGTCTTGAACGATCTTTTCTCGCGTAAATTTTCCGCTCTTGCTTACCTTCTAGGACAAAAGGAGCAGAAGTGGATGACGTACACGTTCCAGTTGCGTCGGGATTGGTTGCTGGGATCGTAGTTTCTGGAGCCTACAACTTCTCACATATGTGGCGAACCTTATTGAATGTACCTGTAGGCGATAAGAACTGCCAAGCGTGCAAGCAAGAGCCAGAAACACTTAGGCATGTTCTCAGTGGCTGCTCGAAGTATGCACGCTACGCGTACATAGAGAGACACAATGCGGCTCTAAAAGTATTACATTACCATCTTAGGCACTTCTATGGTGTTGATCCATTGCCCGTCTTGTCATACGCCCAGGGGGAACTCGAGTCCATTGTGGAGAATGATCAGTGTATCATCTACTGGATTTTCTCATTCTCCACCACTTCACGTATTAGTGCTACGAAGCCTAAAATTTTCCTCCAAGATCTGAATACCAAGATCATTTACGTGATTGAATTCTCTGCACCAGCCGATGGTAATATCACTGAACAGGCTAAACAGGTTGTACCAAGGCTACAAATTCCATCTTGTAGTTCTCATAATCGGCTGTCTCAGAAGTATAAAAGCCTTCTTTCTTAGCCAGCTCAACATGATTCTGGTTTGCCAGGGTCAGGCTGATTCCATCGCGAACCGGATGCAAAATACTGTTCTTGGGGGATCACTTCATATGATCCGCCAACAATGTTTCTCATAACATTCCACAAAGATTGGTAGCTTTAAAGAAGTATCCAGAGGTGAAACCTTTATCTCCAACTGTCCCATCAGCCACGTCGGGTCATCCGCGGCTAGAGACCTGACTCCAAAGAACAGTGTTGCACGATGTTATCTCGCGTAAATTTTCCACTTTTGCTTACCTTCTAGGACAGAAGGAGCAGAAGTGGATGACGTTGAAGATATAGTCTTCCTACCGAAGGTGCTCTCGCATTGGCGTCGCGGTAAGGCAGAGAACGAAGAGGGAAGGGACTAAGAGAAACACTAAAACCCATAAATTATCATGGAGAGTCTACTAAAGGTTTTGAAACGCTTTTCGCTTCCCGAGGATCGTCGGGGTGCCCCTGGAGCTACAGCATGCGGGACGATGGTGATGGTGAGTTGCGAGATGCTCCTCAGCCTGATGATGATCCAGCGCCAGCACATCCTCCAGAGACAGATGGCATAATACAACCAGAAGCAGGAGTAAGAATTCAGCAACCAAGAAGGCGGTTAAAATGGACATACCATATGAACGGAAATGTTATGCAACTTTATTTTTCGGTAGAGGAAGGTGAGCAAAATGTGAAGAGAGAACATCATCGACTCTTCTTACTTAAGTACCCAGAGCTACCCACAAGAATAAATGAGAAGAATCTAGCAAACCAAAAACGCTGAATATCTATAAACAGATTGCTTCCGGCTGTTGAAATAGCTGCCATCAAAATAGAAATGGAACAGCAGCTTCCTATTGATGAACTTTCCTTGGAAGATGTGGACAACGCAGAACTGATTGAAGCTGAAAACATAGCTGCTAGGGATAATGTACTTTAAGTACCGGATACCGTAGGACCACATCCGGACATTAATAAACATGATGTGAACAGCGAAATCCCAGAAAAACTACAGCACCTTGAGCGGAATTTTGGTGATGGTTCACTAGAGTTCAGACATGTAGGACCAACACAAAGGCATTCTCTGGCCAAGGTTAACATCAGAAATGATCTGCGTGCACTAATAGAACACCTGAACAACAAAGTTTTACTTATGTATTTGAACGCAACACGAACTGCGCTAGAGGTGCAATTTCTTGTATACCGTGCAGCTGTTAGAACGTCGGGCCGGAGAAATAGGTCTACAATTGCAGTCTTTGCCCCAGGAAGGAATCGAGATCCAACATGGAAGAACAGGTTGGATATGGATGTCAGTAAAGTAAAGTGCAAATGGGATCGATTGACTCAATATAAGAAAGAAAATAGAACCAGAAAGCTGATAAACCATGTTAATAAAATCACCCACCTTCGGCACATCGAGACCTTGACAGCAGCAATGTTGAATGAGATTATTGACTCCCAACGGCAGAGACTTGATGCTCTTATAGATATGCCACGACAGTACAAGAAAAGTTCTGCAAGAAGGCAACAAAATCGAACCTTTCAGGCAGATGAAAGAAGGTTCTATCGTGAACTGAGTGTAAAGCATAGTATCCTGCAAGACATCGAAGTCCCTCAATTTAAAGGCATGACTAACTACTGGTCGCGTGTTTGGGAGGGAAACTAATAGAAGCAATTTGGATACTGCGTGGTTACAACTCGAGAAAGCAAGAGCAAGCAATGACCATAAAATGGAGCTGCCTAGCATTACTGAATAGTGTTTTCAGAAGATCATTGGACACCCAGATCTGATGCCAGGCTTCATGTTCAAAGTTACTAGGTATATGTTGTCTAAAAAGACCAGACGCTCAAAATCCATCCGAATTTAGACCGATAGCCAGTCTTTCCACAAATTTTTCGAAATTGACTTTTACACATTTTTGAACTCCTCAACCAAACGCCGTTTCGATGGTGTGAACTGCAAAAAATTATCAACTTTTTTTTCATTTTTTTTTAAATTTATTAAAGTCAGTCAAGGTCGTAACCCATGGGGTACCGAGCGAACAAAAGGCCTAACCCCACATTGTACCTTATGGAAAAACGATTTTTTCATTCGGTTCGTCTAGGTTTATTGCCACTTTATAAGTATGTGGTACCATATAGCGTGATTAGGTTGTGTCAAAGGCTTTGGAGCAACTAATCGCGGTCGATATTATCGATTTTACAGCATATGCTGCACGTGTTGATCGACAAGGAAAGCAAGGTAAGTAAACATTGTTTGGTTTTTTGCTTCTCATTTTTTTTTGGTGATGGAATTTCGAAAAATTTCAAACAGGCGTTTGTTCAGTAAAGTCTCAAGGTCATTTTTATATATTATCTAGGTGTGAAATTAATGGAGTATGCCGCGGAAGTGAGCCGAGCGTCCTGAAAAATTTGGAGAAACGGGGTTAAGCCCTTTTGTTCCTTGGCCCTTCACTTACTGCGGCAAGAATGTCAGCCTAACAGAAGAACAAAAAGGATGTTGTAAAAACTCGCGGACAGTAAAGATCTAGTCACCATACACGCTGTTGCCATGACACAAGCTCGTAAACATCAAAGAAACTTGCACATGTTATGCATTTACTGCAAGCAAGCGTTTGGTTCCGTACCACATGAATATTTGCTTGAAGTCTTAAAAATATACAAAATCTGCCCAATCATGGACAACCAAGGATAACGAGATTAATACGCATTACGAGGGGTATCTTTTAACGAGACTCCTTCAGTGCTCTGTGGTTCTGTTTAGCGTTGAACACATTGAGCAAAACACTAAATGGAATGTCTCGTGTATTCCGAATACATAATAATGTGGATTTTCATCAAGTTCGGACCAGAAACTGCAGCAAGTGATCGATGCCCCGAAGCAGTTTTCCAATGATATCCTCATGGAGCTCGGACTAGATAAATACAGAGCAGTGCATTTATCCAGATAAGAATTAGGGTCCGCAGAGTTAAAGAATGATTTCGAGTATGACATCGAGGCAATGGCTGAGGGCGAGTCATATAAATACCTGGGTATTCTCGAATCTAAAGGTCTTCAGCATAGGATAGTTAAGAAAAGCCTGACGACTGACTTCACTACAAGACTCAGATTGATTCCGAAAGAGTTTTCTTAACTCGACAAACATGATCAGGGCAAACGAAATCTATGCCATCCCTGTCTTCACGGACTTCTTCGGGCTCAGCAAATGATCAAACACCGACCTTGAACGATTAAACAGAACCATCCGCACAGAAATGACGAAGCACCGAATGCACGACAGTAACTAAGCAATTGAAAGTGTAGTTCTATTACGACATAGAGGGGGTAGAGTCGTTGTGGATGTCAGGAAACTGTGTAAGTCATAAGTTATACAGTTGCGAGACTATTTTAACAGCAAGCGAGATGTGCGCTTGACAAGGCTATTTGTAAAGCGGATCTTGATTACACTCCATTGAATTTGTACTCAGAGGAGGCCTTGAATATTGGGACAGAAACCATAGAGGAATGAGAAACGCAATGGAGACAAAAAGCCATCTACGGCGAGCACCCCAAAACGTTAGATCAATACGAAGTGGATAGTGAGGCATCTAATATTTGGCTGAAAAAGTGCGTCCTGTTTCCAAAAATGAAAGGATTCATCATTGCGATGCAGGACAGGGTTGTCAGTAGGGGTGTGCAAAAATCTCGAAACTCGAAGTTCGAACGAGTCGAGTCGAGCTTGTTAGCTTTCGAGTCGAGTCAAGCTGAGCTCGATCCGGTTCGAGCCGAGTCGAGTCGAGATCGAGCTTTCCAGAAAGCTCGAAACTTTCCGAGCACTCGAATGTCTTCGAGTACTCGAAGACTTTCGAGTTGCTAGAAAGTTTCAGGTTCTCGAAACTTTTGATATTAATAAGAATTTTTTCAAACCCGATACTACAAGGTTTTTCGCAATGCTAAAAGCGATTTTTAAATAAAAATTCAAGATTTTTTACCCAAAACGATGACCAAATTCTGTAAATATTCAATAAACTGACGACATTTCTGAATATAATAAATTTCTTCAAAATTTCAACTAAATTTATGATCAGAAGCCCGAAAAGTTATTTATAATTTTCAGAAAGGGCGAGTATATTTTTCAATCGTGAAAAATAAGCATAAAAATAAAAAAATTAAATTGTTTAAAAATGACACAAGAGACGACAAAAAATAAAAAGACAAAAACTGTTCAACCAAAAAAGATCTACCGATTTGTTATAAACTCTTGCTATAACAATACATCAAAAGTTAAGAATTGACTTTTTGGAAAAACGACACAAGCTGCGGTTTTTCTTTAAAATTTCAAACCTAATTTTTTCAAAAACACCATCGTTCTTTTCTCCTGATTTCTTTTTAAGTTGGTACTAATATGATTAATATATATTTCAGTAGAGTTTCGCTTGTGCCCGCATCTTGGGGAGCAGAAAGAATTTTTTTTCTTCTGAAAAATGAAAATTCACGATTTTTGCGAAAAGAAGACGAGATATGAAAAAAGTTGATAAATCAAATTTATTCCTTAAAGAAAGTTCTACAAAAAAGTCCTCTGACACTTTTTTCTATCTTGCGTTATTATTGCACTATTCGCTCAAATATGAATAGTAACCATTTTCCGCTGTCATAAATAATCAAATAGGATGTAAATCAACAAGAAGATCAAATTTTTCTACACAATTTTTTCCTAAAAGCCTAACTATTCGAAACGAATATTCAATATTTTATATGCCTCAATTAAATGATTTCTGTTACAATTGTTGATTTGCATTATTCTTCAACAGTCGAGTGGACAATAGTATCTTACCGCAATCATGGTTAGCTGTTTATGCCATTAAGGAACTTTTTTTACCTTTCTCTCCTATTTCGAGCTTCCATACGCGGCACTTCTGAATTCCCATAACTGGTGCTTTCTTCCATTCCTGAGTTTTTTGTTTTGCGAAATTGTTGTATACCTTCGACAGAAAGGTACAATAATTTAATGGCATTGGTCTACTTTTTAAGTTCCGTAACAAAGTTTTTTGTGTCTCTAATGCCTTCTATATATGAATTCCTTAACTTGTGTTCAGTTGCAAAATTTCCAAACGTTCCGTGACCTGTGGCTGAAAAAAATCCATTTTCGGCTGTATGATGACTTTTCAAATTCAAAACATTGGTAGCGATTCTTGAGATTAGCTGGAGCTCCGACAGAAATAGTATGTGTGATGACATTGATGAAATAATAAAAAAATGTAATAGTAAAATATTGAATATTATTTTAGAATATTTAGACTTTCAGGAAAAAATTGTGAATGAAAATTTGTTTTTTCTGTTGTTTTACATCCTATTTGATTATTTATGACAGATGAAAGTTATTACTATTTATATTTTAGCGAATAGTTCAATAATAACGCAAGACAGAAAAATGTGATGATAATTTTACCTCTCATTAATTTTTTCTCTAATAATTTCTAACATTTCTGTGATTTTATTCCAGATTCTGCTAGTTAATAATATTATGAAATAATCGTGGAAAATAGTCACTCATATGGATCTGAGAAGAGGAATTATAGACCTCACTAAAAATGAAGCATGCAGTAAAAGAATACATGCAGTTAGACTTACAAAATGGGTTTTGCGATTTTTTGGCGCAAATTATGATTTTTTTGCGTTTTTTCTTAATTAAAATTGTTTCCAGTACATAAAATACTACTTTATACTGCGAATTAGATGTTCAAATGAATTGTTTAAACAATTGAATATTTTTTAGCTGATTTCTCCTAGAATAGAGATTAGTACTTAGAGTGAGGTAGAAATTAATTAAATCTAACAAACCTAATTGTTTAAACAAATTGTTGTTGTTTATAACTATCTTCTCCTATATTGATGCTAGATAGTTGCGGTTTTTTTTGCAAATTTTCCACTTTTTGTCAAATTTTCCATTAGATTGAAGTCTAAGGTTGATAAGCATAATTGTTTAAGCAATTTTTTATTATTCCTAATAATATTCTCTTTCAATAATGCTAGAAATCGCGATTTCTCTGAGATTTTCAACTTTTTGTCCAATTTGTACTTAGAGTGAGGTAATAATTAATCAAATGTAGCAAACCTAATTGCTTAAATAAATTATTGTTGTTTTTAACTATTTTCTCCTATATTGATGCTAGTTAATTGCGCTTTTTCTGAAATTTTTAACTGTTTGTCCACTTTTCACTTAGAATAGTAATAATTAATGCAAGTAAAACAAAAATAGTTGTCCAATCAATTTATCATTGTCTATAACTATCACCTCTCAGATAAGTGCTAGAAAGTTGCGGTTTCCTCTGAAATGTTTAACTTTGCTTTGCCTTTTTAGTTATGAGCAACTTATAAATGAACATTAGAAGGAATTATATTTCAAGCAATCTCTTTCTTTTTTGTGAATATATTTTTCTGAAATGAGACAGATATTTGAAATATGCTTAATATTTTCTGCATGAATCCCAGGGATTCCCCAGGATGCAATACCAAATGCAATACCAACTTTTACAAGACATTTAGGGACCTAGTCCTCTCACCTACTCCTAATTATTACATTCTTTGTTTTTGTCTG
Source organism: Andricus grossulariae (assembly GCA_011634705.1). Lineage (NCBI taxonomy): Eukaryota > Metazoa > Arthropoda > Insecta > Hymenoptera > Cynipidae > Andricus > Andricus grossulariae. The sequence continues at coordinate 192,342,256 of JAABKJ010007545.1, forward strand.
TTGTGTAATGAAGATATCAGAAGAAAATCAACTTTCAAGCATTATAATGGTAGAATGTTGCTTACCTCTAAAATCTTTAGTTTTGCTTTTACTTTTTAGTTGTAAACAAATAATCAGTGAACCTCAACAAGAATTATTTTTAGTGTGTCATCGTGGCTCAGACGGTATCGTGATTGTCTTCTGTTCCAACAAATGTTTAAACAGAAAAGCTATCTCACACAAGAGTGGGAGGACTAAGTCTTAAGATGACTTGTAAATGTTTTGATTTTAATTACAACAAGAAGTTTAATGCAAAGCGTAAGAGAAAAATTCGGTATTGCACATTATTTTAATATCAGCCCCCCCCCCCCTCCTTCACTGGAGATTTCCTGGAGATTCCCCAGGGAATCCCTGGGATCAATGCAGAAAATATGAAACATATTTCAAATATCTCTTTTATTTTAGAAAAATATATTTACAAAAAAGAAAGATATTCTTTAAATAATAATTCTCTCTCATTTTTATTAATTATTTTTTCATGACTAACAAGGTAAAGCAAAGTTAAACATTTAAAAAATAAACCACCTATCTAAGAGAAAATAGTTATGAAGAATAATAAATTGATTAAACAAACTATTTTTGTTTGACTTGCATTAATAATTACCTCGCTGAGTGAAAAGTGGACATAAAAGTTTAACATTTAAAAAAAAAACGCAACTATCTAGCATTACGACAGGAGAAGATAGTTATAAACAATAATGATTTGTTTAAATAATTATGTTTGCTGTATTGAATTAATTAATAATTCACTCTAAGTGAAAAGTAGACAAATAGTTGAAATTTTCAGAAAAACAGCAACTTTCTAGCATTTTTCAAATTGAATATCAATCAAAATAATGATATATTGCCTAAACAATTGATTCGGTTTTTAATTAATTATTTACCTTACTCCAATTGGAAATTGGACAAAAAGTGGAAAATATGTAAAAAAAAATGCAATTTTCTAGCATTATTTGAAGAGAATATTATTAAAAATGATAATAAATTGTTTAAACAATTACTGTTGTTATAATTATTCAAGTATTATCTCACACTAATTGAAAATTGCACAAGAGGTAGAAAATTTCTGAAAAAACCGCGACTTTCTAACTCTATTCTAAGAGAAAATTGCTAAAAACAATAATAAATTGTTTGAATAGTTTTTATAAACATCTAATTATGAATATAAAATAGTAATCTGTATATTAGAAACAACTTTCTTCATAAAAAAAACCGCAAACTAAATCATAATTAGCGTCAAAAACTCACAAAAGCCATTTTTTCACTCCTGGGGTTCTTTTGGGACCTTACAAAACCGTCTTATAGGGGTGATGTTTGAAAATTAATATTAAATTCGTATTTTTTGACTAGTTATAAAGAAAATGTTCAGTTTCAACTCGATAGGCACCTAATATTGATGGTTCTGAATACAATGTACAAAAACGTCTTTGTTTCTTATGGGAAATACGTGTTGAATATCATTTTCTCTGAATATCATTTTGTTTTTTCAAAAAGTGGATTGATTTGTTTGTGGATTCAAACAAATTTCTAGGCGATATGCAAGAAAATTCGAAAAAAAGAATTTTGGACCAAGCTATTATGCAGTCAGTAAAATGGATGTCCGACCGTTACGCGCGAAGCCCAAAAACTATTAGATCTACTCACTTCATCTTTTGCATGAAAATGTGTTTCACGTTTCAAATGCAAGGAAAAATAATGCAAACCCTGGAGAAAATTCTCATCGAGTTGTTTCTATGCAAATGCATAATAACATGAGTTTTGATTTAAAATTTCCCTCTTAGCACGCCAAATGCCAAAAATATTAGGTCAACCTGATTCATTTTTTTCATGAAGATGTGTTTCACGTATCTAATGCGAGGAAAAATAATGCAAACCCTGGTGAAAATACTCATCAAAATGTTGCCATGGAAAAACATTAAAATTTAGGCTGTTTGGCCCCTGGGATGAACATTTGGAAAATTATTAAGAAATTTATTTCAAAAGCAATACATACTGAATTGGAAATTTTCAAAAAAGCGGAAAAATCTGTTTTCAGGGTTTCGAAAACAAGTAAATAGGAAATCAATGAGGTAAATAATTACATACCTACTAATAGTGTTTGTACCTATTCCTACAGAACCATTAAGTGAGGGTGCTTGTCGCCCATTTCACGAACTGATTTTATACATAGATGAGAGTTGTCAAGGTGTCAATCACGAGGAGGATTTCAAATTTCCGGTGTTTCACCGGTTACTCCATCCAACTAGTTAAGAAGAAAATAGAAAGCTAAATCAAAAATAATTTCAAATTCAAATCGAATTTATATCTAAATTCAACTTTAAATTAATCATTAATTAATAATTAAAAACCAAAAACTGAGGAATAAAGAAACAGGAACCTACAAGAAGGCGATCCCACATAAACTTGTTTCTTCCTTTCTCTTGTCTTTTTTGTATCCCTTACAATTTGTTTAAATAGAAATATTCACAAAGTAATAGTCTTCTTATTCTCTCCTCTTTCTGTATTTTTCTTTTTTTTCAATTGGGCCAATATTTTTGGAACGCAAAACTTGCAATTTGAAGCTGTTAATATCAGATGATTTTTCATTGCTAACTTTGAACATTTTAAAATGAAAGGGTTAAAAACCCGTTTCAAATTAGGAGTGATAAAAAATATTTAACATTTCGAGCGTTGAACTTTGCAATCTCTTTTAACCTGAATATTAAAAAATTTCGTTATTTCATATCAAATACAAACGTTTGAATTATTAGAATTTTTTTGACATTTCATAATCTGGATCATATTGTCGATATTTTCTCTGGCGAAATAGATTTTTTATTTCTTTTAAATAAAAATGTATCTTCTTTTCATAAATGAAATTTAATATATTGAATAGAGTAACAATCGAAATGGATTCATGTTTTAAAACCAAACAATTTTTCTTCATTTATTTTTCTCCATAACTGGCTTTTTTTCATTTCTGAAGGGAAAGACATGGTTGTATTCAAATACTACTGACATTTTAATCAACAGTAGAATAACTATTTCAACGTCAGACACCATGTTCATGCTTTGCAAAATAAAGACTTTAAAACACTTTATACCTTATCTAATTTATATCTTGTAATTTATATTAGTACTGTAAAATCAAAATATTCGACTCTACGGCGGAGTGGAATTTTTTATTCGACTCTCGTTAAGGGCTATTTCAGATGGATTTTATTTCAAAACCAACGGAAAAATCCCATGTTCCATGCGTGCCCGAATGGTTTCAGATTGCATTGAATATTCGACTCAATTAACTGCACACCACTGGTTTATATCCATCAAAATCTAATTATCATGCGAAAAAGAATGTACGCACTTTATAGATATTTAAGTGCAAAAGAAACCACTTTGTTCTCATACATTATTTGTGTGGTTACGAAGCAGAAATGAAAACTGACTCTTTTTTGTCAAGACTTTTCTCATAAAACAATCTTCTACATACAGGAACACAAATTTTAAAAACAACTTAAGATTCCCTCGAGAGAAAGTTAGAATAAAATAAAAATAAAATGTAGAGAATTTGAAAGATATGCGTTATCGAAAAGAAAGCATTACGTGAAAAAGATAAAAAGTAGCACCTACAAGGTGAACATAGTTTTGGGTTTTGGCTCTTGCAACAAAGAAATATTATAGAAGTGTAGGAAGGCATAAGCCTTAAGCCGAGCAAACCTTGCTGGTTGTGACTGGCAGGTTTCTTCATCGAAGAAGCCACCGGAAATGATGCCGCCTTCGGAAGGTCGGAAAATTATTGACTCACATACCACAAACACAGATTTACACAAAATGCCAATACTTTGGCCATCGACGAAAATATGTTTTAAATATGAAACAGTCCAATGCAGGGCCGATCCCCATCGAGATGGCTCCTGACAGCCTCCAACTACATTCGACTTCCTTCTTTGAAACTTCTCAAAACTCGAAAGGTAACGGCGGAAAACGCGTGTGTGTATCAGACTGCAAACGTATCTCCACATCCAAATCCTTACGAATCCAACAAAGTTAAATCATAGAAACTTTTGAAGTTTCGAGAAAGTAATTAACTTCCTTTTGGTTTTTCTTGCTCCGTTTTTTAAATTATTGCAACGTTACCAGAGTTAGTCAATTAACTAGTTCAAATTTAAATATATCACTGAAAATATATTTTTTATAACACATGCATAATTTCAGCCCTTTTCGGTGCCTGTAAGTATAAAGTAGTGCTTTCCAAGCGTGGTGATATCAGATGGAGTAAACGTGTACTTTTGCTCCCTGGGAAGTAACAGTGAGGCGTCAGAGATGAATAATAAAACTTATGCAAAAAATGAGCTCACATTTTGTGCTCATAAAAAGTAGTCGTCAACCAATCAGTTGATCGCGTTGACCGACTGGACAAACTCGAAGCGATAAGTTACCATACATTGCCGATAAATTACCATAATTTACCTTGAATTAGCGAAAATTTTAGAAATTTTCAAAGACTTTCCATTTCCTAAAATTTCTCAAATTTTTAAAACTTCAATAATTTTAAGAAAATTTGAAAATTTTTGGTAATTTGTAAAAGCCGTAGATGGGTGAGCATGGATAGGCTGCAAATTATAAAAATGCTACGTTTGATTTTCGATATTTAAAAATTGAAGTTACCAAACATTTTTTTAGCTCCCGAATATACTGTGTGAGACCGTTCAGGGAAACCCTCAAAAACCACCCCTACTTTATGTGCACCGTAGATTAGGAAGGATAATCACATTTTCCAATTCTCAAAAGGAGACGTCCAGACTTTTATTTAAAAGATGTTATGAGATGCAACGTTTCGGTAACGTAACGTTTCCCTCATCAGGCACACAAGATGATAAGGAAAAAACTTCTCTGTCTAGATAAAAATTGGTCCTCAGGACACATTAAAGTTTAGAAGGCAAAGGGAATTCGCTGCGTGTTTATGTGACGTAAAAAATATAAAATATATACAAAAATTTAAAAAATGGGACCATCATATCACCACGTCTACGTCAATGGATCATGTAAATTTAACTTGAGAAAATCTCAGGAAACGGATCATGTACGATTTCAAACTCTTTACATTTTGAAGCTTGAAATGCATACAAATAAAAAACAAACGTTCTCTTTTGTCGTCATTTTCATCACACCTTTGATCACTTGAAGATCAGCGTGTCTCGCATCACGGTCCATGTAACATACCTGGATAAAGCCGTTTTTTCGAGAATGGTTGTAAAGTGCATTTTATTACTCATGCTTATTACAAGTTTGGTAATGACTACAAAGTTTTCTCTTTGAAAAAGCAAAAAGGGTTCATATCTTTTATAGCAAAACTGAAATAAACATTGAATATTTATAGCAGTATACAATATAGGTATATATGAACTTTCAGAGATTTCGAAGATCACTGAATCTTAAAACTAAATTTCCTCTTATGAATATTGTAATAAGGAAGTAACTAGAATCGAGAGACAAGATCGTGTATCTAGTAGGATATAGAAAGTGGTATGGAGAAAACTGGGAGGACTGGTTCGTTACCGGAGACGAACGCCAATTATATTTTAACCAAGGCGAATCCAATTTGTGGCCAAACTTTGGAGTGGGCTCGAAGTTCGGACGAAGGGTCGTCTATCCTCGATTTCTAGAAGCAGGCGTGCGCTGAGTGCAACACTTACATTGAGAATGGAACATAACGAGAATGTCCCATCGTTCGTCACATATCTTTCGAGTGGCCAATGTGGCTGCAGCTCCTTAAAAACGGCTCATAAATGCTTGACCCCCTATTGGAAAATAATCCACGTTTCACATTTTTGTATAGAAAAAATTTCAGACTTTAGAAATGAATTTACTGATATTCAAACGCAAATAGTTTGGACGGAACACATTATACAATATTTTTTACATTTCCATTCATCCTATATTATAAAAAAATCGGTGTTCTCGCAAAGCTAAAATTTGCTTGAAATGTTTACGGCTAATGGACAACAGAAAACTGAACTTTTTGCATAAAATTAAAATAGAAATGAAGCATGAATTCGATACTATAATGACTTTCGAACGTGAATAATAATAACGTCCATAAACACATTTTACATGTTTACGCAGAATCCTATTCACATTCACCGATGTTACGCAAAAATTAATCTTCAAACGAAATACACGAAATAAATGGAAAAGGGAGCAATTTTAACGATACACACAATAGATTTCAACTGGCATTAAATCATCCAATCAGACTGATCGTAAAAAGGAATTCCTGACTTTCATAGAATGGATATCCGCTCATCTTGTTTGTTTTTGACCCAGAAAAGGATTTATAAAATGTCTAGTTTTCTTCCTAGCTTCCCTGCAAAAACTGCCTTATATAGATATTAGACCGAAAAATTCAGATATTGGGTTTTATAATACAGGATTTGAAAAATTAACATTCAGACTGTACTGTTCCGAATTTTTAAGTCTAGCATCATAAACCACATAATCCATTTTTCTCAGTGTACTGTTGATATACCAAATTTATTTTTCCAGCAGCACAATTTACCAATTGATTTTCTAAAGTTTGCGAAGAATGAGTAAAATCATTGAATTGGAAGATATAGGCAAAACGATCGACCTTAAAACACAATCTGCACATGGATTTTAAAGTTTGGCGTTTAAGCTTGGATTTTCATTCGAAAAAAGTGAACTGATGGAAATTTAGATTCGGTTACTGAAGGGGTAAAAGTATGCGGACAGTGTGGTGGTTTTAGCCTCGGGCTCCAGGCAACCGTGGTCAGAGCCGATTAACGGGAGCAATTTATCAAAAAATAAAAGTGTACTTTTAAGCTGAAACGATATTTTTGCGACACATGGCTCCAGCTTGTGTGAAATTTCCAGGGTGAGCCTGATCTACAGTTCTTCTCCTTCTCACTTATTCTTATTTCACTCAATAAATACAACAAAAAATCAAATGTAACGAAACTTATAATTTAAACTCGCAAAAAACTACCGATCAATTCCTAGTTGAATCTAGATTTTTAACAATTTTTCGTAGTCATTCAAATTCAAGCGCTTCTCATTAGATAAATAAATGCATAATGCATAATTATAGGATTAAAAATTTGAAACCATGAAGTTTAACAATTTCAAATTAGACAATTTAAAACTAAGGGATTTTTAATATTAAACCGTTTTAAACAAAGGCATTTAAAACTAAGCCATTGAAACAATTCAATTTAATTATTCGATATGAGAAACTATGATATTTTACGAATTAATATAAAAGCATATTTTGATAAATATACTTTGAAGGCTTAAATTATCTAAATATTTAAATTTTTGGCATTTAAATCTAAAATATTTCGAAATAAAAGCATTCTTAATTTAATATTTTCAAATTCGCAGCGTTTAAATTTGATTGTTCATTTTATACAATTTATAAATGAACTTTTTGAAAATTCAAAATTTTTAAAATCGTTTATATTTGGAAATTAAAAAAGAAACTAGTAAGATGGATCACACTTAGTAAACCGAGTTTACTGGACTACTAGTCCAACTATTTACATTAAACTATTTAGTGAACTAGGGATATTAACTGAGTTTCCAATCATTTTACTATTTCTCTATTTAAGTAATTTTATTAAATTTAACGACTAATTCTATTTTTTCAATCTCAAACGAATTAATTTTTACCAACTTTCTATAAAAAATGTTAAGATTTAATAAGTTTAAGATCGATGAAAAATAGTGTAACAGATGAAAGCAAAAAAGTCCTACAAAATCGATGTAAAAACATATCATTCTCAAAAAACATTCTCATCGCGCGCTATGCGCCCGCTGTGTTTGCCTCGCGCTACGCGTTCGGTCTTTGTATTTCTCCCACATTTGTGCAGACCTTTTAAAATTAAAGGTCAAAGCATCGACAACTGTAATTTGGCGATTGTGAATTCTCTTTTGTTAAAGCTCCTTCGGCTTTCACGAACACATTCTCATCGCGTATCTCGTCCTTCGCACTCGCTTTTGTCCAAAATTCGAACTTTTCCACATTATTTTCAACACTATTATATTAAATGAATATTACATTTATTTCTGTACCACGGTCTGGGACTGCTTATTCAGATATTGCAAAATAAAGTACACATTTAATTTTCCGTGTTTACTTTAATATTTTCATCTTATTTTGCAGTAATTTTCATTTTTAGTTACCCGCAAAATTATATCATTTCAATACATTTATGTTATTACAATTCATAATATACATTGGTATTGAAACCGACGTGTTTTTATTGATTTGTTTTTATAATTCAAAAAAAATGTCCACCCTATCGAAAAATTAATTTTGTTATCAAACATTTTATTGCAACTTGTGTCGTTTCTTCATAAATAATTTCATTCAAATTTGAATTGAAATTTGAATTTTCCTTTTTTCTAAAAAAATAAAAAATTTGTTGTTATAATCTTATAGAGCTTTCAAAAAGCAACATTTTACTTTTCTAGACTTTTTTTTCATATCGTCCTTTTTTGGCTTAAAAAGTTAATTTTCGTTTTTTTTCATTTTTAAAATGCTATAACTCTGGTCATTTTCTTTATATGAAAAAAAAATCATGAATATGAATTGTTCTAGTTAAAATAGTTCTAGTAGAAACAGTGCATACAATTTCTAAATTTTGAAAAAGAAAATAGTCTGAAAAATTTGGAATATGCTCAACTTTTTGCATTTTTATCCAAAATAGCTGGTTAATGAACTGGATTTTTTTTAGAACCTAAAACTGTGTGCCAAAGCACAATCCAATTCAATTAGTCTTTCAAAAGTTATCCGTTTTACAGACGACGACAAGGATGATAATGACAACAACGACAACGAAAACGACAGAGAGACACCAATGTAAAAACGGTTTTTTCTGACTAGGAGGCCTCAACACGTCAGCATTTGATGGACCCACGAAAGTCATTTCTCGCATAAAACTAATACCTTCACATTGATATGAGAATGTGAAAAGGGAACCAAATAATTTTTCGAAATTATCAATCCAAACAAAACTAGGGTTTAATACGATTATTATTATTTTCAATGTATGTTATATTTCTACAACCTAATTTTAGAAATACGTGAAATTTATAGGAATTTTACTTTTATATACTTGCACTAATTTCAAAAAAATGTATGTTAACGTTTTCAAACCCTCAAATATAAAATAATAATAAACATAAAAACATAAAATATTTAATAAAATGTTGCTTTATGAATTTTATAATAGTGTGAATACAGTTTACGGTATTTTGAATAATTATTTTTTTGTGTACTATACCTCCATCCATTTGCGTGATTTCTATTTTATTATCACTTCACTTACAGGTAGGTTCATTTAATTATACAAGTCATCAAATATATTTTTTAATAACCAAATAATAATATTTGGGTTATTTCCGATTTTTCTATCTATAAGTGCCCAGGTTCCACACCACACCCACACTAAATAGCAATGTTTCTAAAATATCCAATATCTTCCAAATAATTGATAATAATATGTTCAATACTAATAAGTGCAAATCTAGCAACTAACATAATTTAGACACATACCTAATTATTATTTTACTATTATTTTTCTTTTAGGCTGGTCCATTTAAGTCCCGTAGCACTGCGGTATAATCTATTGTAATGTACCTTTATTTTAAAATCCATGTTGAAACAGAGTCCTACCCAGGATCCTCCTTACTGCTAAAGTATTATTTAATACATTTAGCATGAGTATGTATACCACCGGGCAACTGCACCTTACTGGCTACGGGTCTGTAAAAATTTTACTTTACTACGGTGGGATTAGAATCACTGTATGAATTTAACCACAAGCAATGATAACCCGCGGCTTTATCCGACTTTACTATAAGTGCTCCCATTTGCCTAGACGTTTTGCCAGGGGAGAGGAAGGCTGCAGAAAACCATCGACCCGATCTCAGCCACTTTTCCGACTGTCGAGTTTGAAAATATTCATTCAATTTCTGAACATCGAGTGTAGGCAGTCATTCTCGGCCTCAAACCTCCCGCTCGACATTTAGTTCAACGCAGCGAATACACAAACCTGGTCGTACATCGCAGTTAGTCACTCATCCGAGTGCTATCCGCACTCAAAATGGCTCAACCTCCACGACTCTTCCCGAGTTAAGATTCCCCGCACAGCTAATGCCTTTCTGTTATATACTTACTTATTTTAAAAAAATATATATTTTTTACAGATTTGTTTGTAAATCTAAAGAAACCTATTTTTATTACAGCTGATTCACTCTAATCGAACTTAAATGAAGAGTCGCAAACGCGTATGTATTATTCAAAATGTAAAAGTTTTTTCATTTAGCTATCTGTTGAAAGAGATTAGCGAAATGTTGAAAGCTTTTCGTTCTCGAGCAAGAAAAGGGGTGCAGCATGGTGTGGCGATCTAATAAAATACATGAGGAAGCGGCGTCAGATTTTGGTTCTCTCATCAAGGGTTACCGAGAAGGGAGAGATATTAAAAGTGAAGTACGATGAGCGAACTTAACTCATTAGAACAGCTTGTACAACCTAACCTTCTTACCCTTTCTCCTCAATCTAACGTGCGTTATAAGATATATCCGTGAACCACATTCTGTAGTATCAATAGTCCACCGAAGACTAGACATTTTTCCTTATATCTATTAAACGCCATTGAATTTCTGGATAAAGTTCCGAATTGCCCGTACATCTGACTTTTTTTAAACTCCGTATACTCATATATTTTGACACGCTGATTACGAAAACATAGTAAAAATTGGCGAAAATTTTATTTACATGATAAAAACCATAAAACCCCCATAAAAATCATGGTTATTCACGTTTATCTCGTGAATCCTTCAAATTATTTGTAAAATAATTTCAACAAAAGCTGTAGACCTAGTCAAAATACACATCTTATGTTTCATCCAATTTTTTCTTACGAGTGAAAGTTTTCGAGATATTTGATGATAAAGATAAAAATGTCATACCTGATATCTGCCGAAAATGTAAGTATTCTTGTGATCAATCACTGCAGTTATATATTTTTACATTCTCATCCTAATGAGAAGGTAATGGTTTATTGTGAAATTTGACTCAGTCGGTTTTCATTAAATCTCTAAGTTTTGAGACCCCCTAAGTCAAAAAAACAAGCGATTTTTACCAAGGCATCTGTCTGTCGGTCTGTATGTCTATATGTCTGTCTGTATACTTTAAACAGGATAACTTTCGGAAGATTGATCAGATTAAACTGTGCTTTGGCGCATTTTTTTAATGCCTGAAAAGAAAGAACGAGTTCGTTAACCAGCGATTTTGATTAAAAATTCAAAAAGTTTGAGCATTTTCAACATTTTGGAGACCATTTCCTTGAAAGATTTAAAAATTCTATGTACGGCTATTCATAGTGCTCGGAAACTTGAACAATTGACCCTGCGGGTGCAAGAACTAGCCCGACGCTCGAAAACGCGTAAAAGTATTGTCTGATCGTCTCAAAAAAAGAAAATTTTCAAATTTGAAAATGTAGAATTGTAGAGAATAAGTATATGAAACTTTTTCCTATCAGAATTTCAGTTGCCAAATGTTTATTTTTTATAATAAAAACAAAATATTCAAAAAAGTTTCTCCCTGATTTAATTAAGTTTTAAAACCTAAATCGTTCTCACTCGGCTAGATATTATTAAAATGAGTTCATATATACAGGACATATTCAAAATACTCCAGCGCTGCCTAGGAAATCATAAAAAAGTTAACAATCGTTTATTCTCAAATAATGTTCAATTGCCAAATGAGGTCAATGGATAATTGGGTTTTCTTGGTTTCGCCGGTGAAAAGTATCTAGGTAACTTCGACTTTCAAACAACTTTCAGTGAGCTATTTGTTTAGTAATGTTAAATGAAGTTTTTTAAACTCAACTGCGATCAAACCGTTTAATAAACTCGAGCAAAAGTTTTTTTCCCTAAATCGAGATTTTATCAGTTTTCCTACAGACACTCTCGTTATCTGACAGTTAAACTCTTATTTTCAGTATAAATTTATTTTCAATTGCATGTAAACAAGTGGAATTCATCACTCAGGAATTGTCACTTTTGGACAACAGATGGCGCCAGGCTGTTTCCGCGTCCGTACTCAATAGGAATAGTGAAGTGATACTATTTTTCCAAAGTAGCAGACAATATTATCGGAACAGAAAGTTCCTTATTGATACAAAAATTTGCCGGACTAGAAACATTAAATACGGCAAAATTTGCTTTTTACTTCTACACTTAATTCTTCAATTTTTAACAAAATATATAAATACTTTAACCAAATTGTTGAATTTTCAATCAAAAACATGAAATATCAACAAAGAAGATTAATTTTGTACCGAAAAAGGAAAATTTTGAATTAATAATCAAAAAAGATACATTTTTAACAAAGTAGTTTAATATTAAACTACAAATTATAAAATTTTAAACAAAAATTGAATCGTAGAATTTTCATTTTAAAATTAATTTTCAACGAAAAAAGAACGAATTTTCAACAAAATAGTAAAACTTTTAACCAAAAGAGATGAGTACTCAACAACATAATTTTATTGTTGATGTTTCAAACAAAAATATTTAAATTTCAAATAAGAAACGGCTGAATTCAACCCGAAAAGACGGGTTTTCAGCAAAATAGTTGAATCCTCAACCGAAATGACGAATTTTCATCAAAACAATTGACTTTTCAACTAAAACGGATATTTAGAAAAAATTGTTTAATTTTCAGAAAAATAGTTAAACTTTTAACCAAAACCATGGACTTTTCACCAAAAAGATTAAATTTTTACCGAAATAGACGAAATTTGAACCAAAAGATGAAAGTTCACCCAAAAGATACTTAAGAAAAGTGGTTAAATTATCAACCGAAAAGACTAATTTTTAATTAAAATTATATATCTTCAAGCAAAAAATTTAGTTTAACAAAGTAGTTCAACTTTCAATTGAGTAGTTGAATTTTCAATAACAACAAAAAAATAATTTTCAATGGAGAAGATAATATTGTACAACAAAAATTTCTACAATATAGTTCAATTTTTAACAAAGAAGATGAATTTTCAACTAAAATGATACATCTTCAATCCAAGAAATGAATTGTTAACAAAGTAATTCAACTTTCAACCAAGTAGTTCAATTATCAACAAAAATAAATGAATTTTCTACCAAGAAGAGTAATTTTCTGCTAAAAAAGACTAATTTTTAACAAAATGTATTAATTTTGAACACAAAAACGAATTTTTAACCAAAAAGAATAATGTTCTACCAAAAGATACCCATTTTTAACAAAATACATGAATTTTCAACCAAATCGGTGAATTTTCAACTAAAACAGATAATTTATTGACTGAAAAGTAAATAGTTGAAATTTCAGTTTGAACATTTATTTCTCAAACAAAAATAAAAACAAATTTGGCAGAAAACTAATCTAGTTGATATGAAATTTCCTCTTTTTTGGTCAAAAATGCAGCTGTTTGGTTGAAAATTAACTTTTTTCTAGCTTTTATATTGCCAATTCACATTTTTTAGTTAAAACTTCAATATGTTTATTGAAAATTCGGTTTTTTTATCTTGAAAGTGTGTCTCGAAACAATCTAGGTGAAATTTGTTGTCTTTTTGACTATAAAATCTTTCTTTGTCAAAAATTCTTGTTTTTGGTTGAAAAGTTGAATTTTTTGTTGAAAATTCCTTTTTTTTATGTTAAAATTTAATTGTTATACTGAAAATTTAACTTTCACATTTTCAGTTGAAAATTTATTTTTTATTTAAAAATTCTATTATTTGTTAGAGAATTCAGATATGTATATGTAGGTTCAAATATCGATGAAAGGTTTTGCTGATGATTTATTTTTGTACTCGTATTTTGTTGAAAATCCTACTCTTTTGTCAATACTTAAACTATTCTGTTGAACACTCATTTTTTGTTGTTGAAATATCAACTATTACATTTTTGTTTGGGAATTCATATTTTTGATGAAAATTCAACTTCTTTCAAAAAATTTGTCTTTCGACTTTAAATTTGTACTATTTTGTTGAAATGCTACCGCTTTTGGTGGAAGTTAATTAATTTGGAATTAAAAATTCGACCATTTGGTTTAAAGTTCAACTATTGAGATAAAACTTCAACTGACGTTTTGTTGAAAATTCATCTCTATTGCTTTAAAGTTCAACTATTTGGTTGAAAATTCGATTCTTTGCTTGAAAATTCATCTTCTGAGGTACAAAATTCCAGTATTTCGTTCAAAAATCAGCTATTTTGTTGAAAATTGATTTACTTTGTTAAAAATCCAAGTACATTGTGAAACAGCAATCTTTTTTTGTCAAAAATTAAACTGTTCTGTTGAACATTCATTTATTTTGTCAGAAAATTCGTCCTGCAGGATTGAAAATACATCTTACTTTGGTGAATATTTAAAGGTCTTATAACACAAATTAATTTGGTTGAAAATAAAGCTGTTCTTCAATTAAGTCTATTATTTTTTGTTTGAAAATTTGACCATTTGGCCGAAAATTCAAATGTTTTGTTGAAAATTCTTCCTTTTAAATTGAAAATTTATATTTTATTGTAGAAAAGTCATCTTCTTTGGTTGAGATAATTAAATAAATTTAAAATTTTAAAATTATAATATGGAATCGTTTTGAACCGTTTATAAAAGATCATATGTTAAAATTTGTTCAAGATAAAAATGCTGGGTTTTGAATAATTATGATTAGAGAAAATAATAAATTGGTCACGGAAAATTCAGGGAACTATGAAAATAAATTTTTGCGGCCACACTGTCTGGTTTTGATTCTCCGACCCTTCAAGTTCAACTAATTATTGATAAAAGGGCTTGCTAAGGCAATTGATGAACAATGTTTTTCAATTTATTTTTCCAACGAGAAAAGTGTTACAAAATTTAAATCTGAGAAATATTTATAAGAATTATTTCTAAGTGCGAGTTGAAGTCGCAATGAGATCGTGAGGTCGTAATCAGGAGTTACGAGACCAGCTCATGATCACGAACAATTCAAATCGTTATCTGAATTTATGAACACGAAAGACCATGTTCAGTATATATTACTACATGTAGATAATTAATTCGTGATTGGTGCTCATTCTCTTTTTATTTCCTATCGTAGAAACACGGCCAGGAATAAAAAATTACAGTTACTATTCTTAAGAGTTGAAAGAAGACATTCAAGAATTATTTCTTCAACTGTGTTTTAAGTTACTCAATTTAAATTTAAGTTTAAATATTAATGGCACGTTTTATTCCACTTACTTACACTTCTTTAAATCGGCAGATTTTTGTTATTTATAAAATATGACTCTCCGCGTGTATAATAATCCGACACCGTACTGTAAATATTTTTCTTCTATTTAAAAAAAAAAATACGTTTTCAATGTATTTTCGGATGAACTCATCAAGGAAGAATCAGATTCGACTATTTTAATTTGATTTGAATTTCCTATAAGGCTTCATTTAAACCTTTTTTTTTGTCATATTTGTCACATAGATGTATTAAACTAGTTTGTTTTTTTATCTCAATTTTTATTTTTTAAATTCCATAGTATGACAAATGTGACATTTATGTTCATGAAATTTAGCCGAAACGGTTAATTTTGGCTAGATTTATTAAATATTTGAGCTTCGCTTTACATACTGATCCTGCAATATGACAAATTTCACTGTAAAACTTTACGCTTTAGAGGTACAGTGAAACCTGGATTTAGCTCTTCTGGATTTCGCCCTTCCGAGAATTGACGCCGCGCCGTGGGGATACGTCAAGGTCAGCCCCAAAACCGGCATTAAATCCAGGTTCGACTATATTCCATATTTTTCGAGATGAATACCTCACAGAAAGAAAAACGGCCAAATCTTCAATTTACAGGTATAAAGTCATTGTTGGTTCAAAATTCTACTTCTTAGTTGAAAGTGGAACTACTTTTTAAATTTTTTTGACTAATAATTTAACCAGTCCATTTATCGTCGGAATTTTTTTTTTTTTATAGACATTTAATCTTTTCGTTAGAAAATTCATACGTTTGGTTGAAAATGTAAATATTTCTTTACAAATGTATTTAATTTGCTTATAAAGTATTTTTTTTTGTAATTTGTCTTTTTTTAGTAGAGAATTCATCTTCTGGGTTGAAAATTCAACTATTTGCTTAGAATTTATTCTCCTGATTAAAGATGCATCATTTTAGTTGAAAATTAATTTATTTGGTTTGAAAATTTAAGAAGTTTGTTTGAAAGATCATTCTTTTTTCTCTTCCGAAATGAATTTTTTATACAAAAAACGTAGCTATTCCACTTTTCTAGAAATTTGATCTGTTTCAGTTGATTATTCACTTACTCTGTTGAAAATCGTCTTTTTTAGTCTATAATTCGATTACTTGGGCAAAGAAGTTATAATATTTGAGCGTATTTCAAAAGAATCTATAGATTTCAATAATTTGGAAGGATTTCCAAGATTTTATGGTATTTTAAAATATTCCCACGAATCTTCAAGAGAATAATTGATTTTAAGGGATATTAAGAGATTTCAAGGAATTAAAAATAGTTCAGGGAATTTTAAAACTCCAAGATTTTTCAATAGATTACAATAATTTGAAGGTATTTTAGAGTACTTCAATGATTTCATGGGATAATGAAAGTTTTTCAAGAATTTGAAATATTTAAGGGTATTTTAAAACTCCCAGATTTTTCAATCGATTTCAATAAATTGAAGGGTTTTTCAAGGATTTATAAGATCTTATGGTATTTCAAAAGATTCCGTAGAATCTTCAAGAGAATAAAAAGATTTTAAGGGATATTAAGAGATTTCAAGGAATTTAAAACAGTTGAGGGAATTTTAAAACTCAAAGGTTTTTCAATAAATTTAAATAATTTGAAGGTATTTTAACATATTTCAAAGATTTCATGGGATATCAAAAGGTTTCAAAAAAATTAAAATATTGAAGGGTATGTTAAAACTCCAAGATTTTTCAACCGATTTCAATTAATTAAAGGGATTTTGAAGGATTTCAAAGATTTCATGGTAATTTTAAAGATTCCAAAGAATCTTAAAAAGAATAAGAAAAGAATTTAAAATAGTTAAGGGAATTTTAAAACTCCAAGATTTTTCAATAGATTTCAATAATTTGAAGGTATTTTATAGGATTCCACAGATTTCATGGGATATCAAAAGATTTCAAAGAATTTAAAATATTTAAGAGTATTTTAAAACTCCAAGATTTTCCAGTCGACTTCAATAAATTAAAGTGATTATAAAGGATTTCAAGGATCTTATGCCATTTTAAAAGACTTTGAAGAATCTTAAAAAGAATAAAAAGATTTTAAGGGATATTAAAAGATTTCAAGGAATTTAAAATATTTAAGAGTATTTTAAAACTCCCAAATTTTTGAATCGATTTCAATAAATTGTAAGAATTTCCAAGGATTTCAAAGATTTTATGGTATTTTAAAAGATTCCAAAGAATCTTAAAGAGAATAAAAAGATTTTAAGAGATTTCAAGGAATTTAAAACAGTTAAGGGAATTTTAAAACTCCAAAGTTTTTCAATAGATTTAAATAATTTGAAGGTATTTTTAAGTATTTCAAAGATTTCATGGGATATCAAAAGATTTCAAAAAAATTTAAATATTCAAGGGTATGGTCAAACTCCAAGATTTCTCAGTCGATTTCAATAAATTGAAGGAAATTTCAAGGATTTCAAAGATATTGTGGTATTTTAAAAGATTCCGAAGAATCTTAAAGAGAATACAAAGATTTTAAGGGACATTAAGAGATTTCAAGGAATTTAAATTAGTTAAGGGTATTTTAAAACTCCAAGATTTTTCAATAGATTTCAATGATTTGAAGGTATGTTAGAGGATTTCAAAGATTTCATGGGATATCAAAAGATTTCAAAGAATTTAAAATATTTAAGATTATTTTTAAACTCAAAGATTTTTCAGTCGATTTCAATAAATAAAAGGGATTTTAAAGGATTTCAAAGATCTTATGGAATTTTAAAAGATTCCGAAGAATCTCCAATAGAATAAAAAGATTTCAAGGGATATTAAGAGATTTCAAGGAATTAAAAATAGTTACGGGAAATTTAAAACTCCAAGATATTTCAATAGATTACAATAATTTGAAGGTATTTTAGAGTATTTCAAAGATTTTATGGTATTTTGAAGGATTTCGAAGAATCTTAAAGAGAATAAAAAGATTTTAAGGGACATTAAGAGATTTTGAGAAATTTAAAATGGGAAAGGGTATTTTAAAACTCCCAAGATTTTTCAATTGATTTCAATAATTTGAGGGTACTTTAGAGGATTTCAAAGATTTCATGAGATATTGAAAGATTTCTAAGAATTTGAAATATTTAAGGATATTTTAAAACTCCGAGATTTTTCAGTTGATTTCAATAAATTAAAGGGATTTTAAAGGATTTCAAAGATCTTATGGCATTTTAAAAGATTCGGAAGAATTTTAAAGAGAATAAAAAGATTTTAATGGATATTGAGAGATTTCAAGGAATTTAAAATATTTAAAAGGGTATTTTAAAACTCCAAGATTTTTCAATAGATTTCAATAATTTGAAGGTATTTTAGAGGATTTCACAGATTTCATGGGATATAAAAAGATTTCAAAGAATTTAAAATATTTAAGTGTATTTTAAAACTTCAAGATTTTTCAGTCGATTTTAATAAATAAAAGGGATTTTAAAGGATTTCAAAGATTTTATGGCATTTGAAAAGATTCCGAAGAATCTTAAAGAGAATACAAAGATTTTAGGGGATATTAAGAGATTTCAAGGAATTTAAAATATTTAAAGGCATTTTATAACTCCCAGATTTTTCAATCGATTTCAATAAATTGAATGAATTTTCAAGGATTTCAAAGATTTTATGGCATTTGAAAAGATTCCGAAGAATCTTCAAAAGAATAATAAGATTTTAAGGGATATTAAGAGATTTTAAGGAATTAAAAATAGTTATGGGAAATTTAAAACCGCCACATTTTTTAATCGATTTTAATAATTGGAAGGTATTTTAGAGTATTTCAATGATTTCATGGGATATCAAAAGATTTCAAAAAAATTAAAATATTCAAGGGTATTTTAAAAATCCAAGATTTTTCAGTCGATTTCAATCAATTAAAGGTATTACAAAGGATTTCAAAGTTCTTATAGCATTTTAAAAGATTTCGAAGAATCTTAAAGAAAATAAACAGAGTTTAAGGGATATTAAAAGATTTCAGGAAATTTAAAACATTTAAGAGTATTTTAAAACTCCCAGACTTTTCAATAGATTTCAATAAATTGAAAGAATTTTCAAGGATTTTATAGATTTTATGGTATTTTAAAAGATTCCGAAGAATCTTCAAGAAAATGAAAAGATTTTAAGGGATATTAAGAGATTTCAAGGAATTAAAAATAGTTCAGGGAATTGAAAAACTCCAAGGTTTTTCAATAGATTTAAATAATTTGAGGGTATTTTAAATGATTTAAGAGATTTCATGGGATATCCAAAGATTTATAAGAATTTGCAGTATTTAAGGGTATTTTGAAACTCTAAGATTCCGCCTATTTTACTTCATAATTCAGATTAAATAGTATTGCACTAAGAAAAATTTAATAGGGAAACTAATGTTATAGACATTAGTTATTCTTGAGAAGAAGACAGTGCACATGATATGTGATAGTTTTTAAGGCGATTTTGAAAATCAGACATTCGCAACTGCGCATGAATTAAAATGGGCGGTACTATTTTGAATTATATAATATACACTTGCAATATTACGTTAATATTAAATTTTTTAAAGAAGTTAGGTATGTCTATTATTCAATTTAATTTGTCTTAGAAAATAATACAAAATGTTTGTTAATTTTTATCTGTATAATTGTTCATAGTATTCGTTGATTTCAAATAAGCCCGCGTTTTTCGGCACATGCGCAGTCGAGAACGTCGGCACCCGCCAATAGCCATCTATCGGATATGAACAAACTAAAAAGAAACCCTCAAGACAGTGATCCCAATGTGGGCGCCTTGAGTTACTGCGCTTGCGTTAGGATCGCGTGTTAGTTGGCCGCAGTTGGCGCGGAATTCAAAATGGGAATTGTAAACAATTCTTGTAATCAAAATAAAAAATTATCATAAGATGCACAAGATTGTATATAAACTTTATTTATTACATTTTTTGGTGAAATATAAGGTATTTTTTCGAATTCAAGGAAAATAAACAGTGACTTAGAAAATATGTGTTATAAATTTGTTTCCTAACAGGAATCAAAAGTTATACAGTGTATATATATTCTCGAGCATTTTATAATAACGACTTTTTTTAATAAAGGAATTGTTTTTAATACCCCTTTTGAAAGTCGCGCCAACCGCGGCCAACCAACAGGCGACCCTAACGCAAGCGCAGTAGCTCAAGGCGCCCACATTGGCATCACTGTTTTGAGGGTTACTTTTTAGTTCGTTGATATCCGATAGATGGCTATCGGCGCGTGCCGACGTTTTCGACTGCGCATGTGCCGAAAAGCGCGGGCCTATTTGAAATCAACAAATACTATGAATAATCATACAGATAAATATTAACAGAGGAGGATTCTGTTTGTCGCGAGACGGTAGCATTGGAAGATAAGATTGATACTAGTTGATCAGGACTAGAAAGAAAGATGCAATTCTATTTTATTTCTCTGCGAAGTGTTTCATAAAGAAAGCGATAATTCTGTCCACAGACTGGTAAGCCTGAATGCGGTCATTCTTGTTGATCCTGAAAGGTGGCTGAGGAATATGCATGCATAGTGCCTCGGACACGCGGCTTATCCAAGTGCGAATTAAGAGACTGCATTTTATTAATTCTGCGTCGCGATGCCCTGTAGCCACGCGATTCTGCCTACGCACGTCGTCACCTTCGAAGATAATTAATGTCAGTCCGGTCCTCCCTTGGCTCTCTGGTGATATTCTCGTTCGGGTACACTTACCTGTTTCCCAACAGCTATGCTCAAAACTGGATTTTAATGACGCCTTTTTTGCGGCACTTTTATTTAGTCTTCCCAGCAGTCTTTATGAGCCAAGGAAACGAGGTGCTTGATCGAGCACTAGAGTTTATGAATGGTGATTACATGCGCGGGATACGTGGATGATGTTACATTTTTTTATCGCACAATAGAGCCACAGGCAGATGAGGATATGATTTTCGAATTGGCTTTAAATTCACATGTTTACGGGTTTTTTTGAGCTTGTTAAAAGAAGGCTGCGAATTGCTTTCATTTTTTTCGGTTTAAAGAGGGTTAACCTTGGGTTTATCATCGGCTAGATAAAAATTAGAAAGCTCGGAATTATGCTAGTGTTAAAACTTTTTTTTACCTATGCATTTTTTTTTAATGTACCTTCATATTTTTGAACTTCACATTTTTCAATAACATTCACTGGGATTGCTCTTTTGAGCAAGCAAAAACTTCTCGCGACAAAAATTCGGAGAAAGTATGATACAGTTTTTTGGAAAGTTTCAGATTCGGTAGTCGTGTATAGTCCTTTAAAATCTTTGCAAATAAAAATTCGTGTGAATATTTTGTTATTTCTTGAAATTCTCCAAAATTATTTGAAATCCCGTGACTTCTTTTGAAATATTCCAAAATTTCCTAAAATCTCTTGAAAGCTCTCAAAATTACTTGAAATCGATTAAGATCCTTTTTAATCCGCGGAAATTGTTCTTAATTCCTTAAAATTGCTAAATCTTCTATTTTTCGTTGAAAGGTCTACTTTTATATTTTTGGTACAGGTTTTATATTTTTTTGTTAAAATGCAACTGTTTTATTAAAAAGTCATCTTTCTAGATCAAAAATCCAAATCCTTGGTTGAAAGATGAACTACTTTGTTAAAAATGCGTTTCTCTGGTTGAAACTTCATCTCTATGGTAGAAAATGTAACTATTCAATTTTCATCAAATTAATCTTCTGGCTTAAAAAATCAAAAGTTTTTTGAAGCTATTTTATTTTAGTTTAAAATTCAACTCTTTGGTTGAAAATTTAACTATCTTGTTGAAAATTCGTTGTTTTCTGTATTAATTTTTTAAAACTAAAAATGTAACTATTCCATTTTGGGTTGCAAATTAATGGCTTTAATTGAAAATTGATTTTTCTAGTTAAAAATTCATGTAGTTTGTTAAAAATTCATTTTTTGTTTGTTTGTAGGAAATTAATCTTCTTCGTTGAAAGTTCATGCTTTATGGTTACAAATCCAACTGCTCAATTAAAAATTAATAAATTTTGTTTGAGGATTCAACTATTTTGTTGAAAATTCGACCTTTTTAGTTGGAAAATACCAACTACTTGGTTTAATGTGAAACTACTTCTAAGAAAATATTTATTTTTCTTTTTGACTTTAAGATTCAATAATTTTATTGAAAATAGATCTTCTTTTTTAAACTTAAATTAATTAATTATATAAACTATTTGGTTGAAAGTGAAACTACTTTTTTGTAAGCTGAACTATACTTTGTTGAAAATTAATTTTTTATGATTTAGCTCAATGGTTGAAAACTGACCTATTTTGTTAAAAATTTGTTTTTTCCTTGGGTTAAAAAATAATTTTTCATCTGAAAATGAAACTATGCCAGTTTTGGTTCAAAATTTATCGTCCATAATTGGAAAATTCATATATTTTGTTATAAATTCGCCTTTTTGATTAGAAAATTAATCTTGCTTGTTAAAAATTCCACTTTTCGGGTTAAAAATTCGTCTGTCTTTTAACAAATTTATCCTTTAGGTTAAAAAATTAAACTGTTTTTGGTGGAGTTTTAATTAAGTTGGAAAATAAACCATTTTGATGAATGCATTTCTTTTTAATATGAAATTCAACTATTTTGTTAAAAATTTGTTCTTTTTCATCGAAAATTCATCTCCTATATAAGAAAAGTTATCTTCCTTGGTCGCAAATTCTTTTTTTTTTAATTCATCTTTTTGGTTGAAAATGTAAATGTATGGTTGAAAGTTCATATTTTTTGTTCAAGAACTCAAGTCTTTCGTTGAATGTTTCACTGCATTGTTAAAAATTATTATTTTTTTTTAAGATTTAGCTCTCTGGTTGAACATTTAACTATTTTTTTGACAACAAATTTGCTCTTGAATAATTTTTTTTGTTGAAATTAAATTTTTTAATCTGAAAATATAACTATATCAGTTTTGTTTGAAAGTATATCCTTCTCATGTTTAAAATTCATATATTCTGTTGGATATTCGTCTTTTTGATTAGAAAATCATTCTTGCTTGTTGAAAATTCATCTTTTTGGTCAAAGATTCAACTATTTGGCCAAAAATCCGTCCTTTTGGTTGAATTCAACTAACTGAAAATTTGTTTGTTTTTGTTGAAAATTAATTTTTCAAACTGAAAAGTTTACTATTTCATTTTGGTTCAAAAAATATATTTTTTAGTTGAAAATTTTACTATTCGGTTTGAAATTCACCTGTCTTGGTTGAAAATTCATCTATTTGGTTCAGGATCCAACTATCCTGTTAGTAATTCTTAATTTTTTCCTATCGATTCAACAGGTTGAAAATTATTTTTGTAGATTGAAAATCAAACTATTTTGATAGTCATCTTTTTTTGGAAGCGAATTCAACTGTTTTGTTAAAAATTCGTTCTTTTGCATTGAAAGTACATTTGTAATGATAGAAAACTTATCTTCATTTGTTGCGAATTAAACTTTTTGTTGTAAATGCAACTTCCATCGAGAAACTTCAACCTTTTGGCTTAAAAATTTAACTATTTTATTAAAAGTTAAACTATTTTGGTAAAAATTCGTCTCTTATACTTGAAGCTGCAGCTGTTTGGTTCTTAATAAACCTGTTTGGGTAAAAATGACTTTTATCTGTTTGCTTTTTTTTGTGGAAAATTCAACTACTTAAAAGAATTTATTCTCCTTTTTTGTGAAAAATCACCCTTTTTCTATAATATAAGATGAATTTTCAATCCAAAAGGACTAATTTTTTATAAGAAAGTTGAATTTTTTACCAAAAAAAGATGACTTTTTAACAAGAAAGTTCATTTTCAATCAAGAAAGACAAATTTTCAATAAAATGATTGAATTTTCAACCAATAAATAAGAATTTTTAACCAAATGGTCGAAATTCCAAACAAAAGAGATTAAACCTTAACCAAAAACAGTTACATTTTCAATCAAATAATTGAATTTTCGAGAATATAGTTGAATTTTCAACCAAAAAAGGATACATTTTTAATATAAATGGACGAATTTTTACCAAGAAAGTTGAATTTTTTACAAAAAAAACGATAAATTTTTAACAAGAAAGTTCATTTTCAATCAAAAAAGACAAATTTTCAACAAAATTGTTGAATTTTCAACCAATAAAGAAGAATTTTTAACCAAATGCTTGAAATTACAAACAAAAGAGATTAAACTTCAACCAAAAACAGTTACATTTTCAATCAAATAATTGAATTTTCGAGAAGATAGTTGAATTTTCAAAAAAAAAAAAAAAAGAATAAATTTTCAATCCAAAAGGACAAATTTTCAATCCAAATACACGAATTAAAAAAAAAAAACAATTAATTTTCGTCCAGAAAATATGGCTTCAACAAAATTATTAAATGTTCAACTACATTGTTAAATTTTTAACCAAATGCTTGCATTTTCTAACTAAAAAGATGAATTTTCAACCAAATAGTCGAATGGTCGAACAAAAAAGATTCAAATTTAAATAAAAAGCGACGTATTTTCAACCAAATGGTTACATTTTCAATCTAAAAAGTCAAGTGCTTTTGAAAAAGGTTGATGTTTGAATCCGAAAAGATAAATTTTCAGTAAAAAAATTAATTTTCAATCAAGAAAGATGAATTTTAAACGAAATTACCGAATTGCTAATAAAAAAAAATTACATGAGATATCCACCAGTTCAATTTTCTTGCCAAAAGGATGAAATTTTTTAGAACACATTTCAGTTGTCAACAAAAAGATGAATTCTCAATAAAAATGTAATGGTAGCATTTTTAACAAGAAAAAAGAGAAATTTTTACTAAAAGAGAATTAAACTACAAATTTCATTTTTATCAAAAAAAGATAAATTTTCAACTAATAATGGAATAATTGAATTTCCAGTTAACAAAAATTATTTATAATGAAAAAAAAAAAAATTCATCAAAATAGTTAAATTTTCAAAGCAAAGAAATGAATGTTTAACTAAAATGGCGAAACTTCAACCGAAAAAAATTAATTTTTAACAAATTAGTTCAATTTTCAACAAAATAGTTTAATTATCTACCAAAAAGATGAATTTTAAACGAATAATATAATAGTAAATATCCCAAAGAAAAAATATTTTAATCCTAAATCAAAAACAGTTGAATCCTCAGCTAAAGAAGAATAATTTTCAACCAAATAACTCGCAATAGTTTCATTTTGAGCCAAAAAAGTATGAAGTTTTTACTAAAACAGATGAATTTTTAAACAAAAAAGATGAATTTTCAAAAGATAGTTATATGTAAATCCAAGAAAGATTTCGCTTGAATCTGTACCACCAAAATATGAATTTTCAACAAAAAGCTAATTTACTGCCAAAATTGTTGAATTTTCAAACCAAAAAGACAAATTTTCAAAAAAATAGTTGAATTTTCAACCGAAAGTTGTATATTCAATCGATTTTTAGATTTTTTTACTAAAAATATAATCGTCATGAGAAAGCAAATGCAAGAAAAAAAAAAATTATATCAGGCCGAGTTGACCAATTTTATATTTCCCCCCTAAAAATTAACATTTAAAGATGAGAATCTTAATCCTGTGAAATTTTAAACATAGAATCGTGTATAAACGAAAGAACAATTTCAAAATTTCAAATTCATTCATTTCTACCAAAAAAGTTGACTTTTCTTTCATAAAAGATTAACTTTCAATCCAAAAGAACAAATATTCATCAAAACAGTTAAATTTTCAACCAAAAAAGATTACTTTTTGACAAAATTGTTCAATTTTCAACAAAATAGTTTTGAGGGGAGCGGAAGAGAAAACTATGAGAGAACTATGATTAGAGTAGATTTTTTCCTTTTTTTTTGCTCTCCGAAAACATATGATACGTATTCCAAAAAACTACACATAAGTCATACATACCTACCTCTCGTGATCAAAAATGTTATAAAAGTGTAAAAACAAACTTGAACTACGTGAAGACTATCCAGAACTCTACATTAATTATTTAACACTTGAAAATTTACGCTTGTTACAATTTCTCTTAAAAACTACCCTTCCACGTAAATTTATGTAGCGGAACTTACATATACTTATAAAACGCATCAAAAATAATAATACTCATAAAACCTGCTTCACATTTAAAAAAAAATCTTTTCTAATGTTTTTTTTTTAAATGTTCCCAGTAATCTTGACAAAAAATGTCATCACCATAAAACCTTTCAAAATCCTTAAAAATTTTATTTTTAAATCATAAAAAATCTGGGTTTTGTAATAAATTAAATTAACTTTTAAAATAAACAAATTTCATTAAAATCATTCGCATTTTTTTGAGATTTTGAGAAATATTTTGAAATATTTTTCAAATTTTTTTTGAAAAACAATTTTTCAAAATAAAAAATTATTGGTACTTTTCCCATGAATTTTCAGAATTTTTTTCTTTTAAAACCTTACAAAGATTTTAAAAAAATTTTTCGTAATATTGGAAAATCGAAATTTTGTTTTAAAATTGCTCCAGTATTTTCAAGTTTCAAATTATTTTTGTAATTTTTGAGTATTAAAAAACTCTGCTTTACATTTTTTCCCGCAAATTTAGAAAATTATTTGCAAATTTTTTCAATTTTCTCTTAAAATAAAACTTGTTTTGAAATTTTACTACAAATTCAAAAAAAAATCTTATTTACGTGTAATTTTTCGAAATTCTTAAAAAGCTTCTTTTTTTAAATCTTCTTAAGATTTAAATTACTTTCAAATTTTTTCGAAATTTTAAACTGTCTTAAAATCTCAAAAATCCTTTCTCGACATATCTTGAAATCTTTAGAACTTAAAATTAATTTTTTAAAATAAAAAATTACTTTTAATTCGAAAGAATTTGGCAAAAGTAAAAAAAAAATCAACGGAATTCTAGATAATTCCAAATTTCCTGTAAAGAAATAAGGATAAATTAACAAGAATTCAGGTAAAATTCCAAATTAATTCAAATAAGTTGAAAAAATTCAAACTATTCCCCTGATTTCACTCAAATTGGAAGAATTTGAGAAAAATTAAAGGGAATTGAAGAGAATGTTACGAAATTAATAAAAATTCAGAAGAATTTAATCGAGAAATGTAAATTGTAATAAAAAAATTACGTCGAATTGAGTAAAATGAGTGTGAGCAAAATTCAAAGCAATTTCAACAGAATTTAAGGGAATTGAAAGAAACAAGGAATGAAATAAAATTCAGGTTAATTCCAAAAAATTAATTGAATTGAAAAATAAAATTGAAATGCAAATATTTCATTCATTTTAGTAAAATTAGAACGAATTTATACAAATTCAGGGGAATTTAAGAGAATTCTATGAAATTCATACGGAATTACGATAAATTAAAAATAGTTCGAGTGCATAAAACAAAATTATTGAAATCCAAATTCCATTGAATTCAGACAAATGAGAGTGAATAGAATTATTGAATACGTATCTGAAAAACTTCATAAGAATCCAAAAGAATTGAAAAGAATTCAAAGGAATTAAGTTACTGAGGTGATTTTTTTATTTTAAAAAGTGACAGATATTAATAAGTAACTAAAACAGTAACAAAGAAAAAGTTACGTTTTGAAACGAAAACGATAACCAGCAGTCCAAGTAATTTTTTCCTCAATAAATTAGGTGTAATTTAAAAAAATGCAAAATTAACTAGAAAAATTCAAATTTTTCGAAATAAATTTTGAGTTTTGTGATTTTAATGGAGCTTTTTTGTGATTTTAGGGTCCGGTCGGGGAAGTGGGTGGCGTGAGGCTGCCTTTGCAGTCACTGCATGGATACGGATCAGTTTTCATGTATTCAGCCTCGACCAGTCCCGGGGGTGGGAATGGTCAAGGGAGCGGAGGCGGAGGTGAAGTCACCCTCCGCCTCCGCGAACCTGAGGATATTCCCGAAGAGGTCCTCGCTCGTCTCGAGGATACGGCCACTTTATCCATCTCCTTACAAGGCGATGCTGTCCTTAGGCTGGGGGCGGCTAGTGCAGGTATGTCATGTATTTTTTACTCTTATTATTATTACTTTTCAGGTTTATTTGTTGAAGACTCTATTTTTCAACAAATCGCATCTTTAACAAAAAAAAGAGAAGAATTCGTAACGATAATTACAATAGTTTATATTTAAATCAAAAAATATTCTAATTTTTAATCAGAAACAGTTGCATTTCTGCAAAAGATGTGAATTTTCAAACCAAAAAACCAATTTTTTAATTAATAGTTTAATTTGAAACCAAAAATGATTTTTCAGTAAAGAAAAATTAACCAAATCATAATTTTAGGGGGAAAATAATTTTTAATTCAAAATGAAAATTTTGAATAACTATTTACTTTTTAAGTTTATTTGTTAATTTGATTTAAGGTGTTATAAATACAATTTTTCTAAGATTCTTGGAAAAATTGAGAAGAAAACTTTCAAAATTTCACATATGTCAATTCAAAATTTACATGAGAGAATTCATTTTCAACAAAAAGTTGAATTTTCAACAACAACAAAATTTCATTTTCAAACTAAATAGTTTAATTTTAAACCAAAAAAAGAAATTTTCAGTGCAGAAAAATTGACCAAATTATAATTTGAGCGGAAAAATAATTTTTAATACAAAATGAAAATTTTGAATAACTATTTACTTTTTAAGTTTATTTGTTAATTTTATTTACCGTGCTATAAATACAATTTTCGTAATATTCTTGGGAAAATTTTTAAAAAAACTTTCTAGATTTCAGATATGTCAATTCAAAATTTACATGAAAGAGTTCATTTTCAACAAAAAGTTGAATTTTCAACCAAAAAAGATTTCATTTTTGAACAGTAGTATTTTTAACCAAAAAAGATGAATTCTTGAGGGAAAATGAAATATTGGATATTTCAATAAAAAAAAATTTGTATCTAAATCAGAAACCATTAAAATGATCCAAAAAGATTAATTCTCAACCAAAGAGATGTATTGTAAACTAAAATGATGAATCTTCAACCAAAAAGGATAAATTCCCAATAAAAATATGAATAGATATTTGATATTCAAACAAAATTTTTAAAATTATAAATCAAAAAGAATTGAATTTGTCCAAAAACAACCAACTTTCAACTAAAAAGTTGAATTTTCATACCAAAGAGACAAATTTTCACGAAAATAGTTGAATTTTCAACCAAAAAAAATATTTTAGAGCAGGAAAAAAAAATTAACGAAATTATAATTTAAGGGGAAAAATAATTTTTAATACGAAATTAAAATTTTGAATAACTATTTACTTTTTAAGTTTATTTGTTAATTTGATTTAAGATGTTATGAATACAATTTTCTCAAGATTCTTGGGAACATTTTTTTAAATTCCAAGATTTCAGATATGTCAATTCAAAATTTACATGAAATGTTAATTCTCAACAAAAAGTTGAATTTTCAAAAAAAAATTTCATTTTCAAACAGTTGTATTTTTAACCAAAAAAGATGGATTCTTGAGGAAGAATGAAATAGTTGATATTTCAATAAAAAAATTTGTATTCTAAATCAGAAACCATTAAAATGATCCAAAAAGATTAATTCTCAACCAAAGAGATGTATTGTAAACTAAGATGATGAATCTTCAACCAAAAAAGATAAATTATCAATAAAAATATGAATAGATATTTGATATTTAAACTAAAAATTTTTTTATTCTAAATCAAAAAGAATTGAATTTGTCCAAAAACAACCAATTTTCAACTAAAAAGTTGGATTTTCAAACCAAAGAGACAAATTTTCACGAAAATAGTTGAATTTTCAACCAAAAAAAATATTTTAGATCAGGGAAAAAAAAATTTGACCAAATTATAATTTTACGGGAAAAATAATTTTAATACAAAATAAAAATTTTGAATAACTATTTATTTTTTTAAGTTTATTTGCTTGTTCATTTTGAGGTTATATAAATTTAATTTTCCTGAGTCAAAATTTACACAAAAAAGTTCAATTTCAACCAAATAGTTGAACTTTCAACCAAGAAATATTATTTTTCGAGGAAAAATGTAATACTTAATTGATATTTCAATCAAAGAAGATTTAAATTTTAAACGAGAAACAGGTAAATTGATCCAAAATCTAATTTCTAACCAAAAAATTGATTTTCAAATAAGAAGATTAATTTTCTGCAAAAATAAACGATTTTTCATCCAACTAGTTACACTTTCAATCAAAGTGATAAATTTTAAACTAAAAAGATGAATCTTAAACCAGTAAAAGATGAATTCTCAACGAAAATATTATTAGTTGATATTTTAACTAAAAACGATTTCAATTTTAATTCATAAATAGATGAAATTATCCAAAAACAACGAATTTTCAACCAAATATTTGAATTCTTAAAAAAAAAAAATTCTACAAAACAGTTGAATTTTTAACAAAAAAGATGAAAGTTCTGCTAAAAGAGGGTGTTGACATTAATTTTTCAGAACAAAAAATCATTAAAAATTTTCCCAGTAATCTCGAAAAAAAAAATGCAATTATCATAAAACCTTTCAAAATCCTTAAAACGCTTAAAAACTTTATTTTTAAATCATAAAAAATTTACGTTTTTTTTCTTTTGAAATTTTTCAACGTTCTTGAAAAGGTTCTAAATTTTTTGTTCGTAATATTGAAAAATCGACATTTTGTTTTAAAATTGTTCAAATATTTTTAAGTGTCAAATTATTTTTGTAATCTTGCAAATTTTTTCAATTTTCTCTTGAAATTAAACTTGTTTTGAAATGGTACTAAACGTTAAAAAACAAATGTTTATTTTCTTGTAATTTTTCGAAATTCTTAAAAAGCTTATTTTTATACATCTTCTTCAGGTTTCAATCGTTTTCGAATCTTTTCAAAACTTTAAATTATCTTAAAATCTTTGAAATTCTTTTTCGACATATCTTGAAATATTTAGAACTTAAAATTAATTTTTTTTAAATAGAAAATTACTTTAAGTTTTCCCTGAAATATTAAAAAAAAAAATTATCATCTTGAAGCCTTTCAAAATTCTAAAATAATTAAAAATTTTATTTCAAAAACCTCCCAAATCTACATTTTCTTTCACATTTTTCGAAATATTACAAAAATTTAAATTACGTATGATTTTTTTTTCAAGCTTTTTAGATATC
This sequence comes from Andricus grossulariae, assembly GCA_011634705.1. Lineage (NCBI taxonomy): Eukaryota > Metazoa > Arthropoda > Insecta > Hymenoptera > Cynipidae > Andricus > Andricus grossulariae. Next base: position 192,373,604 of record JAABKJ010007545.1, read on the forward strand.
TTTTAAAATTATTTGAATTTTCCATAAAACTTTTTAAAATTTTGTTTAATTAAAAAATTGTCCTAAAATGTACTAGATTTGTTTTTCACATTTGTAGAAATCTTTTGAATTTTTGTTTCAAAATAATTTTTCAAAATAAAACATTATTCTTAATTTTCCCGGGAATCTTAGGAAATTTTCTTTTTTTATTGAAACCTTTCAAAATTCTTAAAAGATTATGAATTATTTGTTTGAAATATTGAAAAATCTACAATTCAAATTTTCTTGTTTAGAAATAAGTTTAAAAAATTGAATTCCTGATTTGGCAATTTTCATTCAAAAAATGACCTCGTGAATACGATATCTTAAGAAAGGAGAAAAGGAAAATAAAGAAAATAAGAAGAAAAGAAGCAACACTATCTTCGTAAAGTCACAAATGGACCTGTCAGACCGAGTAAAAGCTTTTAAATTTGGATCCTTTGGAAGAAATTGAGAACCACTGCTCGAATTTGAATTTCAACCTTTCGAGTCAGCCTCATATCTCCTTCGTCCTTTGTTTTTGACTTACACCCACTATCAAAAAAACTGAAAAAGATAGTAACTTGAAACGTATGTGCTAAACAGTGATTCTCAACTTTTGAATTATCCAATAAATAATCAGCTATAAGTTTTTAATTCGTACAAATGTCGATGTTAAGATGATTACTTTAGACAAATAATTTTTGAAAACCAAGAAAAAAACGCTCCACTCATGGAGAGTGGCGTTCCTGGTTCAAATCCCGGCTAAGGCAGATTTTTTTTGTTCTTCATACACTATTTGTCCGATGTAATCGCTGTGACATCGAAATTTATAATTATTAAAAATTAAAAAATCTTTCAAGACTAAATTACATCCATAATTTGTACGTTTTCTACTGGAATGATTATATATGTAAATTGTAAGCAGTAGAGCATTTAGGGATCGAAAATTTTGATCGTTTGGATAGTGACTAAAATTACTGAAACTTCGGAACTTCACTTAGGAAATTCACTCTTGCAAAGTGTTCAAGAGGCTTCCGGTAGGGAATAACTGACTTTGGCAACTACCTTAACTCAAAATTTCACAGAATTTGTGCTTCAGTAACCCTATAGAGTCATTAAAACAGTTTAAGTGCGAAATTGGTTTAAAGTAATTCAACATTTCGAAAGTAGCAAAATTATTCAGCTTTGGACGTTAATCTTCATCAATTTTCAACTGAACTTTTAAAATCTAATAAAATTCTTTCAAGTGAATTCTTAATAAGGGCCATAGGTCAGGGAAAACCTGGAAATTAGGGAAACATCAGGAAATTTGATTGGTATGGAAAAGTCAAGGATTTTGACAAATTTCTCCTGATATATCTGTAGTTAACAATTTTATTCTTCGTTGAAAATTCGAAAATTTTGTTATAGTCATCTTTTCTGGCTGAAAATTCAACTGTTCGGTTGAAAATTCGTTTTGTTGGTTTGAAAATTCAACTCAAACCTTTCTAGGTTGAAAATTCAACTAGTTCTTTAAAAATTTCTCTTTTCGAATTAAAAATGTTTTCTTTTTTAAACAAAAATGCAACTGTTATTTATAAATTAATCTTCTTTGGTTGACGATTGAATTATTTTGTCAAAAAGGTGTCTTTTTGGTTTAATTCAATCGTTTGTCATTGAAAATTAAAATCTTTTTTTTGTGTTAAAATATCTGTTTTTTTTTAATATATCTACTTGGTTGAATGATTTTGTTAAAAAATCTTTTTTTCTGTTGAAGATTTATCATTTTAGTTGAAACTATTCTAGTTGAAGATTCATAATTTTAGTTGAGAATTTATTTTTTTAAATTGAAAATTCAGGGACTGGGTGAAAAAAGAACTATTTTGTTGAAAATTTTATTTTTTGTGTCAAAGGTACAACTCTTTGGTTAAAAATTTAACTATTTTGTTGAAAATTGTTTTTTTTTTGGATTAACATTATTTTTTTGAACTGAAAATGTAACTTTTCTTTGTTTTAATGAAAATTGTTGTTCTTTTAGTTCAAAATTCGTCTTTTTTGAAAAAAAAAAAAAACAGTTGAACATTCTTCATTTTAGTTGAAAATTCATCTTTTCAGTTAAAAATTTAACTATTTTATTGGAAATTTATCCTTTTTAATTAAAAATTTGTCTTTTTTGGTAAAAACTTAGTCTTCTTAGATTAGAAAATTTCGCTTTTTTATTTAAAAATGCAACTGTTTTGTTAAAAATTACATTTTTTACAGAAAATTAGACTTTTGGCTTGAAAGTTCAACAATTTGGATGAACTCTTTTTCTCTTTTGACTCGAAAATCTTTTATTGTAGAGGATTTGTCTTTTTAGTTGAAAAATCCATCATTTTATTTTAAAATTCATATCTTTGGTTGAAAATTTGGCTACCTCGTTGAAAATTATTATTTTTTAAAATCAATTTTTATTTATTCAAAATTAAAAATGTTATTTTAGTTGAACATTCATCTGTTTTAGTGGAAAATACAACTAATTTTTGTTACTTATGTATTTTCTTGAAAATTCGTATTTTTTGGTAGAAAATTAATTTTCTTGGTTGAAACTTCGTCTTTCTGCTTCAAAAATTAATTTACTCTGGCAGAAGTTTCATCTTTTATTGATTGAAATATCAATTGTTAAATTTGTTTAAATCCATTTTCGTATGTTAAAAATTTAATTATTCCTGTTAAAGATTCATCATTTTAGTTGAAAATTGATGTTTTTGACTTGAAAATTTGCCTTTTTCGATAGAAAATTAATCTTCGTGGTTAGAAATTCTCCCTTTTTTGGTTAAAATTCAACTGTTTGGTTGAAAGTTACCTTTTTTGTTGAACATTCATATTTTGGGTTAAAAATTCTGTTTTACAGAATAATCGTCTTTTGACTCTGAAGTTAAATAATTTTGATGAAATTTTTGTTCTATCTTGACTCAAAAATTTTTTATTTTAGGAGATTCGTCTTTTTACTTGGAAACTCCATAGTTATAGTTGCAAATACATCTTTTTGATTCAAAATTTGACTATTTCGTTGAAAACTAATTCTTTTTATTGAAAATTGAACTTGATTATTTTGGTTTAAAACTTATCTTTTACACTTGAAAATTCAACTACCTTTTTGAAATGGAAAATTCGTCTTTTTTTGGTAGAGACTTAACTTTCTTGTTTGTAAATTTTTCTTTTTAGTTTTAAGATTTATTTCGTTCGGTGGACATTTCATCTTTTTTAGTTCACATATTGTTCAAATATTTTTTGTTGCGTATTTCTCTTTGTGGGTTAAAAAATTCAACCATTTGGTGAAAATTTAAACTATTTTGTTGAGATCCTAATTATTTTGTGAAAATTTAACAACTATTCAATTTAAAAAAAAACTTTTTGCAAGAAAATTTAACTATTTGGTGGAAAATTCGTCTTTTTTGATAAAAAATTAACTTTCTTTTATCAATTATTATATTTTTCGATCAGAATTCACATTTTTGGTTGAAAATTCAACTATGTAGTATAAAATTGAACTCTTATGTTGAAAATTTTTCTATTTGGACAGAAAATATTCCCTTTTCGATTGAAGATTTATCCTAATTTGTTAAAAACTCAACTGTCTTCTAAAAAATCCGATATTTGGTTGAAAATTCAACTGTTTTGTTTTAAAATTCGACAATTTGGTTAAAAATCTGTCTTTTTATGCTGGAAATGAATCTATTATGGTACAAAAACTCATCTTCTTGTGTTGAAGTAAATAAATTGAAAAATTTTTATGTTTAATCTGAAATATTGTTTTTATTGCGTTCATAAAAGATACTTGAGTTAAAAATCTTACAAGATAAAAATTCTGGTAATTGAATATTATTGGTCAGGGACAATGAAAAATTAGTCAGAGAAAAATCTCAGGAAATTTTGAAAATAAATTTTTACAACCACCCTGGGTGAGAGAATATAATACTTAATTCAAAATTGCAGGATCTGAGAATGAAATTTCCTGCCCCTTAAGTAATATACTCATATATAATTATAATCAGTCATCCAGGTTATCTGAATATCGATATCTGCTTTTTATTTTTCTTCTAGAAGTCGACCTAGTTTCTGACTCTGATTCCTCTTCAAGCTCATCGTGATGGTTGATTTCTAATCTTGGATTTCAATCAACTCCCTAGTGGAGTCAACTGCAGGCTATAGAACTGTTATAAGAAATCGAGGCTCTAGAGCTGATTGCACTATTTTCAGCAATATTTGAAATTATATTAACTCGAGAAGGACTAGATCTAAAAAAACATGTTAATAAATCTATCTAATAAGCTAATATTATCATAATATAATGGGCTCGAGTGTGGAACTTTACATGATGACTTTGTGAAGCTCTTCACCTAGGGTGCTTGCTAGAGAGATTGATCAGCGACCTGGGTCGAAGCGGTTTTACGGTACGAACGTTTTATTTGAATTAACACGGGAATTCTACATAAATCTAAGAATCTATACCCCTCCTTCTCACTTTTATAATAATAATAATAATATTCTAAAAAAATGGTTTCAATCAAATTATAAATTACGTTCGGGTTTAATGGCAGGGTTAGGGAAAACCTGGAAATCAGGGAAAATCGGGAAAAAGTCAGGATTTAAAAAAAACGCAAAATTCAAAGAATTTATGTGATAAGCACTTTTGATAACTGTGAAGAATAATCAGGGTTTCTGTATAGTTAGTTTCGGTCAATTTTTTTCTCCAATCACTTTTTAGTCACTTTTTTAAGATGAAGTCACTATAGTCACTTTTTAAAATGAAAAGGTCACTTTGGTTAGTTTTCTTTCAACGAATTGTTTTATTTTATATTTTATTCTGAATTTTCTCGCATTTTTTAAAAATATCTTAGTGTAGTTTATAAGATTCTAAGACATTTTCAATGTATTTTACTAATTTTAAGGGGTTCCACAAGAATTTTGAAGATTTTAAGGTATTTTTAAAAATTCCATGGAATTTTTAAGAGCTATAGAAAATTTTGAGTGATTTTGAAAGATTTTGAAGTGTTTAAAAAATTCTAATAGTTTTTTAAAATACTGAGGAATTTTTAAGAGCTTTAAAAAATTTTAAGGAATTTCGAAAAATTTTATAGGATTTAAAATATATTTGGGTATTTTTATTAGAGTTCAATAACTTCAAGTTATTCCGAAGAATTTGAAAGATTTTAGTGTATTTATAAAAATTTCAAAGAATTTTGAACATCTTACAAAAATTTTGGGGGATTTCAAAAGTCTTTAAAGAATTTAAAATATTATAGAGTATTTTTAATAGATTTCAATCATTTGAAGGGATTTCAAATTTTTTCTTTCAATTTACGGATAGTTTAAAAAATTTCATGGTATTTTCAACAGCTTCAAAACTCTACAAGGGACTTTAAAATATTTTAAAGTATTTTAACTATCTTAAGGTATTTCTATTAGATTTTAATCAATGCAAAGGAATTCAAAAAATTTTAAATATTTGAGAGTATTTTTAAAAAGTCCAAGGTATTTTTAACAGCTTTGAAATATTGTAAGGGATTTCAAAAGATTTTGAAGGATTTCAACTATCTCAGGGTATTTTTAATAGATTTCGGTCATTGAAAAGAAATTCAAATAATTTTAAAGATTGGTGGGTATTTTTTAAAATTTCGAGATATTTTTAAGAGCTTTAAAAAATTTTGAGGGATTTCACAATTTCTAAACAATCTTTAAGATTTAAGGGTATTTTTAAAGGATTTGTAATTCTTAGGGTATTTATAATAGATATCAATAATTTGAATGGGGTTTGAAGATTTTCAATAGATTTAAGTAATTTAAAGGTATTTCAAAAAATTTGTAACATTTAAGGGTATTCTTAAAGTATTTGTAATATCTTCAGGTATTTTTAATATATTTCAATCATTTGAACGGAATTCAAAGAATTTTAAAGATTGGTGGGTATTTTTAAGAATTCCAAGGAATTTTTAAGAGCATTAAAAAATGTTGAGGAATTTCAAAATTTTTAAACAATGTTCAAGATTTAAGGGTATTTTTAACAGATTTGTGAATCTAAGGGTATTTTTAATAGATATCAATAATTTGAACGGAGTTTTAAGAATTTCAAAGATTTTAGTGTATTTTTAAAAATTCCAAGGTATTTTGAACAGCTTTAAAACATTTTAAGGGCTTTCAAAAGATTTTAAAGAATTTCAACTATCTTAGGGTATTTTTAATAGATTTCAATCATTGGAAAGAAATTCAAAGAATTTTAAAGATTTGAGCGTATTTTCGAAAATTCAAGAAATTTTTTAGAGCTTTAAAAACATTTAAGGGAATTCAAAAGTCTCTGAAGCATTTAAAATATCTCAAAGTATTTTAAATAGAGGACAATAATTTGAAAGAATTTCAACGAATTTTCAAGATTTCAGGGTATTTAAAAAAATGTTGAGGGATTTAAAAAGATTTTAAATGTGTTTGGGTATTTTAAATATATTTCAATAATTTGAAGAGAAATAAAAAAAAATATCAAGATTTTTAGGTATTTTAAGAATTTTTAAGGATTTTAAAGAGCTTCAAAAAATGTTAAGGAATTTTCTGAAAATGTTATAGGATTTAAAATATATTCGGGTATTTTTAATAGAGTTAAATAATTTCAAGTTATTCCGAAGGATTTAAAAAATTTTAGCGTATTTTTTAAAATTTCAAGGATTTTTGAAGAGGTTTAAAAAATTTTGAGGGATTTCAAAAGACTTTAAAGAATCTAAAATATCTTAGAATATTTATAATAGATTTCAATAATTTGAAGGGATTCTAATTTTTTTTTAATTTACGGGTAGTTAAAAAAATTCCACAATATTTTTAATAGCTTTAAAACTTTACAAAGGATTTCAAAAGGTTTTTAAGTATTTTAACTATCTTAGGGCATTTCTATTAGATTTTAATCAATTGAAAAGAATTCGAAGAATTTTACAGATTTGAGTGTATTTTTTAAAATTTCAATGAATTTTTGATAGCTTTAAAAACATTTAAGGTATTTCAAAAAACTTTGAAAAATATAAAATATCTCAGAGTATTTTTAATAGATTTCAATCATTTAAAACGATTTCATAGAGTTTTTAAGGTCTAAGGGTATTTTTAAAGGAGCTGTAATATCTTAGGGTATTTTTAATAGATTTTAATAATTTGAACGGAATTTGAAGAAACTTAAAGATTTCAGTATATTTTTAAAAATTTCTAGGTATTTTTTACAGCTTTAAACCATTTTAAGGGATTTCAAAAGATTTTAGAGGATTTCAACTATCTTAGGGTATTTTTAATAGATCTCAATCATTGGAAAAGAATTTAAAGAATAGATTTGAGAGTATTTTAAAAAATGTCAAGGAATTTTGAAGAGCTTCAAAAAAATGTAAGGGATTTCAAAAAAATTCGACGATTTAAAAATATCTTAGAGTATTTTTAATAGATTTCAATAATTTGAAGGGATTTCAAAGAATTTTAAAGATTTTAGTGTATTTTTAAAAATCCCAAAGTATTTTTACAGCTTTTAAATATTTCATGGGATTTCAAAAGATTTTAAAGGATTTCAACTATCTTAGGGTATTTCTAATAGATTTCAATCTTTGGAAAGGAACTTAAAGAATTTTGAAGATTTAAGGTTATTTTTAAAAATTCCAAGGGATTTTTAAGAGTTCTGAAATAATTTAAAGGTTTTCAGAAGACTTTGCAGAATCTAAAATATCTTAGAGTATTTTTAATTTATTTCAATAATTTAAAGGGATTTCGCATAATTTTTAAGATTTAAGGGTATTTTTAAAGGATTTGTAATATCTTAGGGTATTTTTAGTAGATTACAATAATTTTAAGGAATTTCAACGAATGTTCAAGATTTAAAGATATTTAAAAAAATGTTGAAGGATTTCAAAATATTTTAAATGATTTTAAATGTCTTTGGGTATTTTTAATATATTTCAATGATTTGAAGAAAATAAAAAAAATATCAAGATTTTTGGGTATTTTAAGAAATTTTACGGACTTTTCAAGAACTTGAAAAAGCTTCAAAGGATTGAAATATTTTTGGATATTTTAAAAGATTCCAAGGATTTTTTTAGATTTCCGAGGAATTCAATTATTTTAACAACTTTCAAAGTATCTTAATAAATTTTTCACAGTATTTTATATTTCAAGAGATTTTGAATTTTTTGTTTTTTTGTTTTTTCTTTAATTTTCAAAGGTTTTTCAAAAGCTTTAAAATTTTGTAAGGAATTCTAAAGATTTTAAAGGATTGGGAAATTTTCAGGGTATTTTCAATAGATTTTAATAATTTGAAGAGAATTTGAAGAATTGTAATGATTTTTGTTTATTCAAAAAAATTTTAAAAATTTTGAAGATTTTATGGAATTTTTAAATATTCTACGGGTTTTTTCATAGAATTCCATAATTTAAAGGAATTTTCAAGAGATGAAAAAAACTAAACAGAAGATTTTCGAGAATTTCAATTATTTCATGGGATTTTAAAAGATCTCAAGGAATTTAATTTTCTAGAATTTCACGGGATTTTAAAATATTAAAATGGATTAAAATTTGTTAAAGAAGACAGTGTAATATGTTTGTAAATTAAAATTGATCTTGTAATTTCTCCACCCGCGAACAATGGAACCGTCCCGGTTGGTAACAAGTAGGCTAAAAGTGAGTTTGTTGAGTCAAAGAGCCGGTTAGAGTATAATAGTACATTATGTAACAAGGGGCGAAAGTAGCAGATTTTTCCTGCAGAAAAGTCTACTTTCGTCCCGTGTTACATATAGTATTTTATTTCGCACTCGACCGTGGTCACCTTTTAGCCCTGAAAAGCGGGTCAATTTTATTTTCGCTCCGCAAATCTTACTTTCGCCCCCCAAATTTTACTTTCGTCCTGCTAATTTTACTTTCGCCCCGCTAATTTTACTTTCGCCCCGCTAATTTTACTTTCGCACCGCTCATTTTACTTTCACCTCGCGAATCTTACTTTCGCCCCGCTAATTTTACTTTCGCACCGCTCATTTTACTTTCACCCCGCTAATTTACTTTTACCCGGCTAATTTCACTTTCGTCCCGCAAATTTTACTTTCGTCCCGCAAATTTTACTTTCACCCCGCAAATACAGGTTACGGGAAATATATGCTACTTTCGCCTGTATTTTCAGGGGCGAAAGGTGGCCACTTCGGTCGAGTGTGGAATAATAGTAAATTGCACAACTAGGGTTGAAAGGCTATGATTGCAACGAGTGTGAAGTTTGCTGCCCGAGCGAAGCATGGGCAGCACTCACACTTGTTGCAATCATATAGCCTTTCGACCCAAGTTGTGCACGCTATATTTTATCATACATTTATCGGAGATCGATTTTCCTTTGTTCGCGAACCGAATTCATTTTGTTGAGAATAATCGACTATAATATTTTGACAGTAGACAAGAGGTTAGAGTAGTGGCAAACGTACTGCAGAATCACCAGACTCGACTTAATTCTAAGGAATATTTATATGCCTTTTCTTGTGCACAAATTCAAAATAATATACAAATTTTCAGAACCTACAACTTCGTAATAGTATTACCAAATTCCTTCAGTAGGTATATTTACTAATTCATTTAGGCGGTAATTCTTACACATTGGATTAGATTTTTACTAACTAGCAGTAAACGAATCAGCGCTATTTGAATTAGTAGAAAACTACTACCAATTAGTAGTTTTCTACTAATTCATATTTAGAGAATGACGCCGCTTGAAATTCCTTTTTACACATTGCAACTGTCGTTTTAACTAAAAATATCATTTCAAATGAGCACATTACCAGCTTAAAGTACCTCCGTCGACTCGCTAAGGCCGTTTCATCCGTCCAAACGAAATATATGTGGATAAGGGGTAGCCACTCGCAGAAACATGTAGAGCGGAGGAGTAGCTAAATCAATGTCATCGGCGAGTTTAATTACGGGGGCATAGCGCGGCATAATGCTGCCTGGAGGGAGACGGGGACCCGCTGGGCCTTTCCTTCGGGTGGTCCCGCTTTCTGCTGCCTTGTGCGTTACTCACATCGGTTTATCACGACAAATCGACCACGAGGTTTCAAGACTCTTTTCAAGCCTTTCCCCTCCCCCCGCCCCAGCCCACCCCCCTCCCGAAAAAAAGTCAGGAAAAAAATCCGAGTTATACGAACATCTTGTCAAGACAAAAGATACTTATGTAGGTAGTTTGCCGAACGAGTTAAGTGCTTGTCAATTCATCAGACGTCGATGAGTGACGACAAAAAGTTGACTCTGAGCGAGACTCTGCTATCCCACTTGAGTAAGCAGGCTCAACAAAAAGTTGGAATCTGGATCGATTTGCCAGTTAGTGCAACACTTAATATACTTGTCAAATGCAATTCTTCAAATTGCAGCTGATGGTCTTGTTAAATACCTTTCTTTTTGCAGGTAATGTGGCAATCAAGGCATATTTTTTTAAATAAGTAGCAGAGTTCTTCATTAATTTATTATTAGATTTAATTTTATTGTTACTTATTACTTTGACACAAAATATTTTTTTTGTGCTGTTGCTAAAGGGTTTTTATTTGTATAATATTAAAGTTTTAATTTTATTCCCGTCATAATAGCACGAAAGGTAATAAAATTCTGCGTCTAATAAGATAAAGTTGAAGGCAAAATGTGAATTATTAAAAAAAATATATTTCAAAAAATCTTCAAACGTCGATGTTTTTGAAAAAATGGAATAGCTCTGGAAATAATAGTATTTTGCTCATTTATTAATATAATTTGAAAAATATTTCCTAAATTCTACCCTAGTGTGGAACTTGGTGCAAAAATGCGCAAAATTTCAAATAATGATTGTTATACATAACACATGATTTAAAAAAATTCTAAATAATGATTTAAAAAAATATATAATCAAAATTGACCCTAGGGCAGAATTTAAGAAAAAAGCTAAAAATAGCTTCAAAATTAAAAAAAAAATACTATGGAGAATCACCTTTCAAATGAGCCCCAGAATTTAAAAAAATGATAATTATTTCCAGAGTTATTCCAATTTTTCGAAAACATCGACATTTTCGAAGAAGCGTACGAAAGAGACAAGCGTGCGCTAGAAACACTCTTATGCACTGCAAAAGAGAAGAAGAAGGAGAAGAGAGAAAAAGAAAAATGAGAAGAAAGAAAGTGAAGAGAGAAATCCAAGAAGAGTGCGTTAGAGACACTCTTATGCGCTTCGAAAAAGAAAAGGAGAAGAAGTAATGCAAAAGCGTACGTAAGAGACACCCTTATGCACTGCACGAGAGAAGGAGGACAAGAGGAAAAAGGAAGAGAACGAGATGAAGAAGAAGCGTATGAAAGAGGGGAGTGTTCTTTACTAACACGCGTAAGACATCCTTCTGCGCTGCAAAAAAATAAGAAAAAGGAGAAGAGAGAAAAAGAAAAGTTAGAAGAAAGATGGAGAAAGACAAGAGAACAGAAGAAGAAGTGACACTCTTATGCGCTGCGAAAGAGAAGAAGGACAAGAGAGAAAAATTAAGATAACGAGATGAAGAAGAAGCGTATGAAAGGGGTGAGTAACCTTTACAAACACGCGTAAGAGACATCCTTATGCGCTGCAAAAAAAGAAGAAAAAGGAGAAGAGAGAAAAAGAAAAGTTAGAAGAAAGATGGAGAAGGACAAGAGAACAGAAGAAAAAGCGTGCGTTAGTGACACTCTTATGCGCTGCAGAAGAGAGAGGGAGGAGAAGAGAGAAGAAGAAATGTGTGTGTAAGAGGCACACTTATGCGCTACAAGAGGAAAGAAGGAGAATGTGAAAAAAGACGGATGAGGAGATGTAGAAGAAGAAGAAGCATACGGAAGGAAGAAGCGTCCGTGAAAGATACTCTTATGCGCGGCAAAAGAGAAGCACAGATAGGAGAAGATGAAGAAGAAGCGTTCGTAAGAGAGAAGCGTGCGTTAGAGACACTCTTATGCACTGCGAAAGAGAGAAGGAGCAGAGTGAAGAAGAACCTTGTATAAAAGACACCCTTATGCACTGCACGAGATAAGAAGAACAATGGGAACAAAGATTAATTGTGAGATGCAGACGAACAAGCATCCCTTAAAGATACTCTTACGCGCGCCGAAAGAGAGAAGCACACGAAGGAGAGGAGAGAAGAAGAATCGTATGTAAAAGATACCCGTATGCGCTGCAAGAGAGTGTAAGGGCAAGAGAGAATAAGAAGGAGAAGGAGCAGAGACAAATAGAAGAATGAGAAGAAAGAAGGAGAAGAGAGCAGAAGAAGAAGCGTGCGTTAGAGGCATTCTTATGCGATGCAAGATAGAAGTTGGAAAAGGGTTCAAAGAAGGAGAAGGAGATAAAGAAGAAGAAGCGTGCGAAAGAAACAATCGTGCGCTAGAGCCACTCTTATGCGCTGCAAAAGAGAGTAGAAGAGAAAAAAAGATGAGGCTTGTGTTAGAGACACTCTTATTCACTGCAAAAGCAATGGTGCTAACGTACCGCAACTTTTTCAAGTGCGCAGGCGTCATGCAATGCTGGAGTGAGGAAAAAAGGGTTGATCTCTTCGTGACTCCTTCGCTGCGCGATGCAAAGAGAGAAAGAGAGAGAGACAGAAAAGAAGAAAAAAAGAGAAGAGAGAAGACAAATAAGCGTGTGTTAGAAATACCATTATGCAATTAAAAAGAGAAGGATAGAAGGGAGAAAGAAGCGTAGGAAAGATACAGCGTGCGTTTTAGACACTTTTATGCGCTACGAAGGAGATAAGTAAAAGAAGAAGAAAGAGGAAGGCGAAGAAAGAAGGAGAAAAAAGCAGAAAAAGAAGCGTGCGTTAGAGACACTTTTATGCGCTGCAAAAGAGATGAAGAAGGAGAAGGGAGAAAGAGAAAAATCAGAATAAGGAAGAAGAAGGATAAGAGAACACAAAAAGAATCGTGCGTTGGAGACACTCTTGAGCGCTGTGAAAGAGAGGAGGAGAAGAGTGAAGAAGAAGATTGTGTAAGAAACACCCTTACGTATCGCAACAGAGAAGAAGGACAATGGGAAAAAGATGGATAAGGAGATATAGCAGAAGAACAAGCGTCCATAAAAAACACTCTTATGCGCGGTGTAAGAGAGGAGCACAAGAAGGAGATGAGAAAAGGACAAAAGAAGAAGAATTGTATGTAAGAGACACCCGTATGCGCTGCAATAGAGTATAAGGACAAAAGAGAAAAAGAAGGAGGAGTAGAGAGATAAAGAAAAATAAGAAGAAAGAAAGAGAAGAGGACAGAAGAAGCGTGCGTTAGAGGCATTCTTATTCGATGCAAGATAGAAAGAGGACAAGGGGTAAACAGAAGGAGATAAAGAAGAGGAAGCGTATGAAAGAAACAATTGTGTGTTAGAGCCACACTTATGCGCTGCGAAAGAGAGTAGAAGAAGAGAGAAAAATGAGAAGCGTGTGTTAGAGATACTGTTATTCACTGCAAAAGCAATGGTGCTAACGTACCGCAACTTTTTCAACTGCGCAGGCGTCACGCAATGGCGGAGTAAGGAAAAAACGGATGATCTCTTCGTGACTCCTTTGTTACGCAATGTGAAGAGAGAGAGAGAGAGAGAGAGAGAGAGAGAGAGAGAGAGAGAGAAGGGAGAAGAAGAATAAACGTGTGCTAGAAACACCCTTATGCAATGAAAAAGAGAAGGGTAGAATGGAAAAACAAGCGTAGGAAAGACACAGCGTGTTATGGACACGTTTATGCGCTACGAAAGAGAGAAGTAAAAGAAGGAGAAGAGAGAGGAATAAGGAGGAAGAGTAGTGGATAAGAGACACCCTTATGTGCTGCAAGGGAGGACAAGTAAGAAAAAATACTAGAAGATGAAGAAGTGTATGAGAGAGACACAAGGAAGTTCAGTATTCAAATACATCGTGGATTCGTGAAGAGTAAAGAATCAATTTTTTTCATAAATATCTCCTAATTGACCTGATCTAAACAAACAAACCTAAAGGGGTTTTGACACTCTTTTCGCCGCAAGTCAACGAGGTCATCGTGCACGAAACCTCATTGACTCGCAGGGTGTCCTGTGACCTGAGTTGCGATCGTGGAAATGAATGAAGGGTGGCGAAAGATAGGATGCGCTACGATACAACACCGAAGTTAGAAGTGAGCTTTACTTGCACTGAGTAGGAAGCAGACAGCTGGCACGCGAGGTCAAAATGGGGCGACAGAAATCGGGGTGGTGGGAGCCATCAGCCCATTTAATTAATTAAAAGTGCATTAGCGGGAGTCCGCAGTTTACGGGAGTTTGAGATATTAGACGTGTTACGTCCCTCTAACCGGAACGACAACACTATAGGGTTACGGCGCAATTACTTTTTCCAGCACGAAGCGACTCGTAGAACTCGACCTTTCCACAGTTTTTGAACTGCACGCGAGCAGTCATTTTGCACGCAATAATAATAATAATTCATTGAAGGCTGAGAAAGATTGGAAGAAGACATTTTTATAGGCTAGCTAACTGCTCACTGGCTTCATCAAGATTTAAGGGATGAGTAAAATTAAGGTTAAGTATTGTTCAAGATTTCCACGATCAATGAAAACCTAATTTCTTATCTCTAATCAAACTAATGGCTCTCTGTATTAGTTTTTAATTAGAGGCTTTTAATTAAATGAAGCAGGTGTATGAAAGTGATCAAGCAAATCACTTATAATTATATATCGAGGTCACTCTAGATATTTTACTCGCTGAATCATTATTCTAAACGACTTGTGAAGAAACTAGTTATTCCTGATCAATTAGGTCTTGCTCTTCTTACAATTAGACATTTTATCAGCGAAACAGTGATTAACTATCACTATATAATTGGCCAACAAATCCACAACAACAATCTTGCTTGCAGATAAGGGTGACAATTTATATTGTGGCGGAGGAACATTTAAATCTGAGATTACATCGAGAAGACTAAACTCACTACTCAGAGTATCAGAAAGAAACTGATTGCTTTTTAAGAGTTCAAGCCGCACGCGTGTCATTGAATAAAAATAAACGTGACATGATCTTAATTGCGATAGTAGAGTGTAGGAGTCGATATATTCAAGGATTATTCGCACACTTATCAATATCGGTGTTCAATGTTGAACCGTAATGTTGACACGTAAGTGTTCGTAGTTAGCAATTGAGATATCTGATGGTCTATTCATCAAATGATGATAACTCTCTATATGGCAATGTGCAATACAACTAAGTGCTTACTACAATAACTGTCATTTGCAATTTAAACTTTTCCTTTTATTGCTCCTGGCTGCAATTCATGGATGGTGTTCTCATATTCCAAATCAAAACTTGCAAAATTTAACACTTGTTCTTGGATACGATTCTTGAATGATGATGCCAGGAGTGAAAAAAAGTCTCATTGGGATCCCATTAGGAAAACCAGATCCGCTGGTGATGAAACAAAACAGTATTGAAGGACCAAATGTTCATACAATTCTTGTCAAAGTCCAATAGAGGCAAAAGTACTAGAAATTTTACGATTTAAAAAAAAATGTTTACAAGTTCTAGTTAATTTTTGGGTCATTTTATTATTCATTAAGTTTCATTTTATGTGTCCCGTTTCAGGAGGACAATTCTTGGATAAAAGCTTTTTTTTTAACTTTTGCAAGTCCTAATTTACTTTTCGAACTAAAGTGCCAGGAAAGTTCTATTTTCCTTATTGTTAGAAATTATTACAAGTGTTCATAGGATTTATGTTTCAGAAAAGTCCTGCTGAAACAGGAAGTATACTCAATTTTTTTGGTTCTTCAGTTCTATTTCAGCAGGACTTTTTTTAACATAAATCCCGTGAGGAATAGTGAAAATTTATTAAAAAATTAGGCAGAACTTTTTTAGTAATTTTGTCTCGAAAATAAAACAGAACTTGAAACTTTTTTTGTGAAAATTAAGTGGGACTTTTCTAGTGCTTTTGTTCTAAAAATGAATCAGAACTTGTAAAAATTAAAAAAAGTCGGTCTTTTCGGGTACTATTGTTCTAAGAAAGTTCTATTGAAGCAGGATGTATTTTGGACTTTTTTGTTTTGATAGTACTTTTTTGGGACATAAATCCTATGAGCACTTGTACATATTTTTAAAATAATAAGATCGAACTTTTGCAAGACTAAAAGTATTCTCAAAAATAAAGCAGAACTTGAAAAAATTAAAAAAAAATTAGGTGGGACTTTTGGAGTATTTTTTGTCCAAAAATAAATTAGAACTGGTAAAAATTAAGAAAAATTAAGGCGAATTTTTTTAGTACATTTTTTATAAGTCCGGCTGAAACAAGAAGTATTAAAAAAAAATTATATAGTACTTGTTGGGACATAATTAATGCAAGTACTTTTACAAGTTTGAAAAAATTGAACATTTCTATCACTTTTGCCCCTATTTAGAGTTACAATTTTTTTGTTTCTAATTTTATTACTTTAATAACTGATATATCTCATACCCAGTAGATACCTTATTAGGACTTTATTCAAAATCCAATAATGGTATCCCACTGGGACTATTTTTTGTACTCGGAATGTGAATGTCCAACCATAGTTGTGTAATAGTCAACTTCTTCAGTCCAGAGTTTAAAGTCGATAAGCACTTATAAACATTCGATATGAAGATTCTCGTTGGCAGAATAATAATTCTTGTGGGTGGCGTGTGAGGCAATATGAGGAGGTATAGATAGTTAGATAGTGTGTGAATCGAAGAGAGCAGCCGCTCTCATTAGAGTTCTAATGTTGATGTTGTCTGTTTAATCGGAGAGCGATCGCCTCCTCCCATACATATAATAGCGATAAAATCAAAGCACCAGGTGCGAATTATAAGGGGAATGCGTATTGCGGCAGCTTGACTTTCGACCAGCTGACTCTTGGGCTCTTCGCTAACTAGTGACTAGTAACTATCTCCTCTCCTCCATATCCAGAATCAGAAACTCCATAATCACGCTAATGCACGAGTGGACTTTACCCGACTCGGATCCGCTCAGCTTGCCTCAAACGGCTCACCTTTCCTCTTCGAGGGGTCGTTCCCCAGTAAGGCATTTCTTCCAGTGACTCACACGCGCCACTGCGTAATCTTTCACTTCAGGCGCTATGAAAGTGAGAAGAAGAAGAAGCGTACGAAAGAGACAAGAATGCTCGAGGGATACTATTATTATCAGCTGCAAAAAAAAGAAGGAGAAGAAGTGTACAGAAGAGGTAAGCGTTCTTAAGAGACCCCCTTATGCGCTTCGAAAGAGAGAAGGAGAAGAAAGAAGGAGTCTACGAAAGAGACAAGCGTGCTCAAGAGACCCCCTTATGCGCTTCGAAAGAGAGAAGAAGGAGAAAAGAGGAGCGTACGAAAGAGAGAAGCATGCTCTAGAGATTCTATTATTATCCGCTGCAAAATAGAGAAGGAGAAGAAGAAGCGTACGAAAGAGTCAAGCGTGCTCAAGAGACACCCTTATGCGCTTCAAAAGAGAGAAGGAGAAAAGAGGAGCGTGCGAAAGGGAGAAGCGTGCTCAAGAGACACCCTTATGCGCTTCGAAAGAGAGAAGGAGAAAAGAGGAGCGTGCGAAAGAGAGAAGCGTGCTCAAGAGACACCCTTATGTGCTTCAAAAGAGAGAAGAAGGAGAAAAGAGAAGCGTGAGAAAGAGAGAAGCGTGCTCAAGAGACACCCTTATGTGATTCGAAAGAGAGAAGAAGAAGAAAAGAGGAGCGTGCGAAACAGAGAAGAAGGAGAAAAGAAGAGCGTGCGAAAGAGAGAAGCGTTTTCAAGAGACACCCTAATGCGCTTCGAAAGGGAGAAGAAATAGAAAAGAGAAGCGTGCGAAAGAGAGGAGCGTGCGAAAGAGACACTCTTATGCGCTTCGAAAGTGAGAAGAAGGAGAAGAAAGAAGAAGTGTACGAAAGAGACACATGTGCTCAAGACATACTATTATGCGCTGCGAAATGGAGAAGAAGAAAAAGAGGAACTAGAAAAAGTAGAAGAAGAAGAAGACCTAGAAGAAGAACTAGAAGAAGTATGAGAAGAAGAGGAACAACAAAAACAAGAAGAAGAAGCGTACGAAAGGGGCCATTCAAAAACTGTGTGACCCCATTTTGGAAACTTTTTCCACCTCTCCCCTTCTTTGTCACAGATCAGCACACCAATCGTGCACGCTTCAGAGTGACGTCACAAATACGAACAACCCTCCCTTTTTTTTAAGTTAAAAATTTTCCTTCAATTTTATTTGATGAACGCCTAGAATAAAATGCAAAAGATTCAAAAATAATATATGAACAGACTTCACAGCCCCAAAATGCTAGCTCTCAAGATAGGGATATTAAGGTGATTTTTTTACGAGAATGAGAAAATAATAGGGGAATAAATTCTTTTATATAAAATTAATTATCGGTACATTTTCAACGAAAAAGTTGAGTTTTGCACGAACAAAAAAATTAATTTTAGACCAAGCAGTTACAACCGAATAGTTGAATTTTCAAGCATAAGAGACGAATTTTTAACCATAATAGTTGAATTTTCAACCTACAAAGATGAACTTTTAACTAGATTGTCGAATTTTCAAACAAAAAAGAATTCACTTTAACCACAAACAGTTGCAAAATAATTGAATTTTTAAAGAAATAATTGAATTTTCAACCAGGAAATATTTTTCAGTCAAGAGAGAAAAAAAATGTTAGCCAAATTTTTGAAAATTCAAGACAAAAAGGCGGATTTCCTACAATACAGTGGAATTTTCAACTCGCAAATATAAATTTTCAACAAAAAAGTCAATTTTCAAATAAATAGTTGAATTTTCTACCAAAATAGTTAATTTTCAACGCGAAACGACAAATTTTACAAAACAGTTGAATTTTTAACCAAGTAGACTTATTTTCTAAAAAATTGTTGAATTTTGAACAAAATAATAAAATTTTCAAATCAAATAATAAAATTTTTAACCAAAAAACATCATTTCTAGACCAAAAATAATTGGATTTTGGACGAAAGACATGAATTTTCAACTACGAAAATGACCAAAATTTGCACCTAAAAAGACAAATTTTCAACAGAACAGTTGAATTTTTAAGCGAAAAAGATGAATTTTCTATAAAGTAGTTGAATTTTCAGCCAAAAATTTAAGTGGATGAATTTTCAATTTTTTATTTTATTATTGTGATAGATTTTCCGTCTAAAAAGACGAATTTACAACAAAATACATCAATTATCAACAAAATGGTGAATTTTCAACTAAAAATGGTCAATTTTCCACGAATAATAGAATAGTTTAATTTTCAGTTAAGAAATTTGCTTTCATCTATGTGTGATGTCACATTCTGCGTTAACAAAATCACAAGTCACAAATCGCCACAAAAATTGGTCGCCCCCCCCCCCCTGGTTGCATGACAAGCGTACTTGAAAGGCCTTGTTATGCGCTTCGAAACAGAGAAGGTGAAGAGAGAAGAAGAAGTGAACTACGACAAGCGTGCTCAAGAGACCCACTTATGCGATTCAGAAGAGAGAAGATGGAGAAGAGAGAAGAAGCGTACGAAAGAGACAAACGTGCTCAAGAGAACCTCTTATGCGCTTCAGAAGAGAAATGAAGAAGAGAGAAGAAGAAGCGTACGACAAGCGTGCTTGAAGCGGGAAGCACACACTTTTGCACAGCGCATAATGCGCAGTAGACGTCGAAAAGTTTGCAACGTTGAACTTTCATGCGTTCTGCAGTCTTCTTGTGCAATCTGCAGCCGCTTGTAGCAGGCGATTTAAAATTGTCTGTTTCATAATCAAAGACAGACGAAGAAGTTATTTCACATGAAATCACTTACTTTTAGAAATATTAGAATAATTGTGCACGAAAAACACAGTTTTCACAATTCTCACGTCAATAAATTACAGGTTGAGGTTACAAAACGCTGGTCGACGCCGCCTAAAGCTAGCCCGCTGAAACCCCGTGCATAGGAAGCAACTATGCGGATCCGTTTGCGTTGATGCGTGTTCTTTTGCGCGTTATGCGTTGCGCTTATTCGCTACGCAAAAGTGCGTGCTTCCCGCTTAAGAGACCCTCTTATGCGCTTCGAAAGAGAGAAGATGGAGAAGCGAGAAGAAGAAGCGTGCGAAAGAGCAAGCGTCCGTAAGAAATTCCACAATCACGCTAATTCATCAGTAGACTCTGCTCTAACTCCGGCCTCAAATGGCTCACCGCGTAATCTTTCACTTAATGGTTGCATTAATGCAACCCATAACCACGATAAATGTGTGAACGACAGTCGATCAACAGCTTCACCCAATCTCTCTTGCGACTCCGTGGCACCTTATCTCTTATCGCTTCCATCTTTTCTTTACCGATAATTGAAATTTATAACCCTCGATTGCAGTCTACTCAATTCAGTGTGGTATATAATGCCTCCTAAATTCAAACTGTGGAATAAAGGTTCTTGTGCAAGTCAATCTGTAATAAATAGTGACCTTTTATAAGCTAGAGGTTCAACTTTATATTAGAAATCATTGAAGATTTGATCGTTCGTATAAGGCAGTTGACCTCAAATAAAAGCCCCTCACCGTTGAGAAATAAAGGGGCAGTACAGAACTAGATAACTAACATTATAATCGAAAGTGGCTTCATTGCATAAAACATTATTAAAAAATCAAATACACCTTAGGATGGTTCAAAAAAGCTAAAGTTCGAATTTCGTTTGGTTGAAGTGGAAGGTTTGTCTACGTTATTCTTATGGTGAAATAGAGGGACTGAACCTTTTGATATTGTCCGATCGAAAAAAAAATCATTTGTTTTTTGGGAACCTCACAAAATGAGCTATTCCTGAAACGAAATTTAAACTTGGCATTTTTTAACCATCCTAATACACATTATGGTAAAATGATTTTTTAAACTTTCATTTTTTGATGAAATAGTAAAAAAAAATAAAGTTGATAAAATTTTAATGTACTAATTTTTTTTTCAACTTCTCAGCATTGATATTTTTGGAAAATGTAATTTATTGTCGTGCCCTTAATTTTGATTTTCTGGTCACAGAATAATTTTTTTGGATCAACAATTTTTTATTCTCATTCAGTATCACCATATCTCGGAAGCATGTTTTTATTTTTGCGGTTTTTTCTGGAATTTTCAACTTTTTGTCTACTTTCCACTCTGAGTGTGGTAATAATTAATGAAATTCAACAAACATAATTGTCTTAACAAATCATTATTGTTTATAACTATCACCTCCTATAGTAATGATATATAATTGAGGTTAATTCCTGAAATTCTTGACTTTTTGTCAACTTTTCACTTAGAGTGAAGTAATAATTAATGCAATCTAACAAACATAATTGTTTAATTAATTTATTATTGTTTATCTTGTCCTATAATAATGCTAGATAGTTGCGGTTTTTTCTAAAAAAATTTACTTTTTGTCCACTTTTTACGTAGTGAGATAATAAATAATGCAAGTTAACATAGTTTCATAATTTTTCAGATTTTTTAGAACTTTTTAGTTAGGAACAAATGTGGGCGTCCGCATGAAAAGGGTTCTTAATATATAATAACTAAGAAGAAAGAGATTATTTAAGAAACGATTCTCTTTATTATTTCTTTATTATATGTTCATAACTAAAAATACAAAGGAAAGTAAAAAATTTCAGAAAAAACCGCAAATTTCTAATTATCTGAGAGAAGACAGTTAAAATCAATAATAAACTGTTTAAACAATTATGTTTGTTAACTTGCATTAGTTATTACCTCACAAAGTGGAAATTTAAAAAGATAGTTATTGACAATAATAGTTTGTTTAAAGAATTATATTTATTAAATTTCACCAATTATTAAGTCACTCTAAGCGAAAAGTGAACAATAATTGAAATATTTCAGAAAAAACAGCAAATGTCTGGAATAGTTGAAAAAGAATATTATTAAAAATAATAATCACTTGCATAAACAATTATG
Source organism: Andricus grossulariae (assembly GCA_011634705.1). Taxonomy (NCBI): domain Eukaryota; kingdom Metazoa; phylum Arthropoda; class Insecta; order Hymenoptera; family Cynipidae; genus Andricus; species Andricus grossulariae. The sequence goes on from JAABKJ010007545.1 coordinate 192,395,473, forward strand.
TTTGTTAATTTAAATTAATCATTGCCTCACTCTGATTAAAAATTTGATAAAAAGTGGAAAAGTTTAGAAAAAACTGCAACTTTCTATCATTAATCTGAGAGAATATTATTATAAATGATAATAAATTATTTAAAAAATTATTTCTATTAAATTTAATTGATTGATGCCTCGTTGTAATTAAAAAGTTGAAAATAAGTTTACAAATTCTGAAAAACCGCGACTTTTTAAATCTATTCTAAGAGAAAATTGCCAAAAATAATAATAAATTGTTTAAAAAATTCATGAAAAAACTTCTTTTTTTTTCCAAAGTATGGATTGAAACGGTTTCAATGGAACCCTTTCTTCACTTCAGCCTTGACTCACTACGAAGATTTTACAAGTTTATGGTGTACATTTTACTTTTTAATTCGAATTAAATAATATTGAACTGGGAAAAATTTAATGAAGAAACTAAAATTATAGATATTAGTCATTCTTGTAAGGAAGATGGTGTACATGAAATATGACAGTTTTTAAAGTTATGTTGAAAATCCGGCGTTTCCAACTGCGCATGCACCAAAAAAGCGCAATACTATTAAAAATTCTATAATATACACTCGCAATATTACGTTAATATTACATTTTTTAGGAAGGTAGATACTTCTGCCATTCAATTTAATTTGTTTAAAAAAAAAAAATTTTGTTAATATTTATCTGTATGATTATTCAGTCTTTATTGATTTCAAATAGGCCCGCGATTCTCGGCACATGCGCAGTTGAAAATATGATTAGCCATCTACCGGATATCAACGAACTAAAAAGGAACCCTCAAAAAGAGTTCTATTGGAGTCTCAGTTCTAAATGATACCAACTTTTACTTGAGCCGCAACTTTACTGAACCCTCAGTTTTTTCTGTGATCTTTAGTTTATAACGCATACTGGTATGATTAGCTTTTATCTCTCTCAGGAATTGGATTGCACATATACCAGAAGAAAATAGACATACACAAATTCGTAAGGAATTCGTTAGTGGAAGTCCTTCCATTTCTCTTTTACGTAGCAGTACCTTCGTCCTTGATATTTCTCTTCCTACGCTCTCTTTCTGCCTCTGTGAACCCTCTCGACTCCAATGTGATCCAATTTAGTCTACGGGTATACTATATGCTCGGATTGTTACAATATCTTTTCTTGTCCTAGTACGAGGGGTTACACCCCCTTTCAGAAGAAACATAAAAAACTACATGGTCGGAGTATAATGTGTTGGTGAACTGTGCGCAAAAAAAGACATACCAGCTGGAAGCTCGCATCCTAGTGATTGAACGAGAATTCTCAAGTAATTGGTACTTCCAACGAGACAAGCTCGTAAGCGATGCTCTAGCAGTCTGAGGAAAATCCTCAAGATGTTTTTCTTAGCTTCAGAGAAATAGTAATGGCATTGTTAAAATTTTCTCAACCTAATCATTAATAAAATTCATTTTTGACATTGTTCCAGTTTATAAATTAGCCGATTAAAATCGACCTAAAATAATATTATACTAAACAAATAATGATGATCAAATAAATGATGGCAAGCACTTTTTTCAATGAACCAAGGAAAGCACAATTTCTTCCGAATTTCGCCAAAAAGAAGTCTAGTTTTTGTTACAGCTTGTTTCTATTAAACTTTGCTTAATTTGAGCGCATTTTTTGTACCTACAAAAGACTGTAAGCCTATTTTTTTTCTTAAAACATGGCCTCTTTGTCTTTTAATAAGCCAAAAGAAAAACTACACTTTTCTCGGTTGAAAAGTAACTAGACTCCTCAAGGATGTATAGCTTGTACAGTAAAAATTAAAGCGTTGTTTTAAATGATTTATAAAATAGAAGAAAATAAACACATCAATTATTGTGAAAAATATGGAGTAGAAGCCTCAGAATTCCCAAGATTAATAACACAGGCCGACAAATTTTAAAGCCAGAGACCAGACCTAACATTTCCGAAGGATTTTGATGCGCTGAATCCGAATTTGTATCGGTGAGGTGGTCACGTGGTGTAGATTACAAAGTGGGGATACGCTAGTCAAGGCAGAGGGTTAAATATAAGACTTAGATTGTAACAAATATTACGAGTTTAATTACTTCTAACTTTGGTTTGAAAATAAGAGCTCGTGTTTCCTTTCGAAGCAAAATCTCATTTTACGATACAAGGCAAACACAAATGAAGTATATCTGGATAATATGACTCTTGACTTTCACGGCTTTTCTACCAAGTGGGTCCACAAACTACGGCTCCCTTGAAAAACTAAAAATTAAAAGTTGTTTCTTCTGAAAGTATGTCTAAGTACTTAGATTGACCTCGGCTTCAAATCACTCTTTACGACAGAAAAGCTGTATTCTGGTTAATATCGGCCTGAGACCTTCAACGCTCGTAAAAAGGGGCTGCATGTTTAAAACCCCAGGAATTTGTGAGGCATCATGGTCGCTAGCCCACGTGCGTACACTAAAACTGCGCACGTTTCTCTTACGCCCCGCCTATTGCAATTGGCTGAGCAAAGTCGCGAGGGTGGGTTTTGGGTCCTCTGAGAGGGGGCTTGTAGCTTCGGATACGATCTCTCGACGAAACTCGTCAGATTTGATTTTCACCGCGTGTCGTGAACTTCTCTTAATTATCTGGCTCAGCTGTTCTTTAGAAAATTATAAATTCCTTTTCGAAATGAGAGACGAGTTACGAACTCTGCATCTTTGCGTGAATGTAATAAACGTGATTTCAAATGTAATTGTGTACTAACTTTGAGCAATGTTGCCTGAAGTTTAATAAATGTGTTCGCGTAGAGTAGGTGAAGTGCGCGCCTCAATTTCGATTTAATTTGCAGCATAATAAATAAATACTACAATTTAGTGTTGTGCCATCTCTTGAGAGCAAAATCGCACCTCTCAGGACGTAACAACCTACACTGTCAAAAAAGTGAAAATAAAAAGAACGATCAGTTGTAATTTAACTTGTCGTAATTCATAAAATTTACCGTGTTTCACGTGATAAAATTACCAATGAAATTTCTAATCACAATTTCATGTGTAATTTAACTTCCTGTATAAGTGTGATAAAACATGGGGTAGATGATATTACAATCTTCGGTGAAATTACTACGTTCAACGTTGGAAACTATTCGGGTCACCTTGAACGAGGTGAAATAATAATTACCTATAAATTTATCTGTCGATTCTGAAATCCCAAAATGAAAATCAATTTAACAAGTGCACTGTCATTTTACAACATGATAGTATGGTTATGTGTGGATAGTGGTACAATTACATACGAAAAGTCATGTGAGGCAACTTCGTGATTTCCGACAGCCGACGTAGACTGCCGAAGTCAGCCGAAGTTGTTCAAATGCAAGATGGTGGAAGATGCAAGTATAGAGCGAAAAGCCGTTAGCCGCTACGCGCTGGACTCACAAAAATTGTAATTGCAAAAAAGCAGCATTCGGATGCAAGTCAAGGTTTTTACCGTTCTTTTCTTGTTTGAAAAGTTTTGCATACAAATTTAAGTATTACCATTGTGCTCTATGGTGAATTATTTATTAGACCAAGAAGGTAAGTATTATTAGTTTTCTAACTATGACTGTGACCATAGCTTTTTAAATATAGTAAATATTAGTTCGCTCAGAGTTGATTCAGCATCATATAGTGCCTCAATTATTGTTTGTTTGATTTTAAATGTTATTTTAAGGTGCACGGGTCTGAAAAATTGCATTTTCCACGCACATTTGAATGGGTTCAAATACGCTAAGTATACTTTATATATATATATATATATATATATCACGGTTGTGAGACGTGGCCATGAGTGGGATTTACCGCGGTCCTACTAGCAAAGATATTTGCTACTGGGAGCCGATCTCATTTTTTTTTATGACAGTTGCTCCCAGTGGGACCCTGCGGTGGTTGTTAACCTTTAGTTTTTAATGATATATTTATATATATATTGAAATTAAACCTGATGATCAAGTGAGCTTTAAATTTTTAATTGTATTACTTTAGAGTTAAGATTCATATTTAAAAGGAAATAATAGGCAAAAAATAGTTTTTGAAGTGAACACAAAACTCTGTCATTTTGTACAATTTTGATCTTATTTTGTGTAAAAACTATACTTGAAGTAAAATTTTACGACTTACCAAGAATAATTTTGATACCATTGTACATCAGAATCTACCATAAATTAACTGATAAATTATCTTTTTTATAATGTAATGAATTATTATGTATTTTTTTCAAACTTGTTCTCGGGCAAACCCGGTTTTTCATCATAGCCACGGACTAAGTCAAGTGACTGATGAGATGAGGATTTTATTAGTTAATTTGATACGATGTGTGAAATCATTTGCGATGTTGTATTAGGTACAAAATTAGGAGCATGGTGTAGTTTGCAGTTCTTCTTTTTCCGCTGTTATGCTGAAACAGCGGTGGTATTATCATTGATAATCATTATTTTAATTATTAATTACCTTTGTAATTTGATTAATTTAATTCGCCAAAAAACGCACATTTTACAAGCTCGTAGCTTCTTCCTGGGAGTTTCGAGAAATCGGAGGCTTGGCATATACTCAAAATACACTATTTTCTAAAGTTAGCAGACCATTAGCAGGCCATTAGCGCTTTGTAACAAAAATGAAGTATAACCAAATAAATATAAATTGGGTATATGTGTTAGTCACATGATCATCATTAATATTTTACAATTACTACTACCAATTTATGAATGATCGATTCCTTGAATGAAATAATGCTATTTATGCTTGAAAAATATTTTAAAATTTTATTTAAAAAAATTATAAATCAAAAAAAGATATTTAAATAAAAGAACAGTTGCGTGCGGAAATAATTGGCCTGCTAACTTCAGTTCATTCCGTAACACATTCGGAAAAAACCTTATTTTGAGGAAATTTCGAACATAATTATTTTACAAATCAAGCAAAACTGGTTCGTGAAATTTTAACAGTCAGAAGAAAATAGTGAAATTTAGTTATATACCAAGCCTCAGATTTTTCGAAGCTCCCGGGAAGACGTCACGTTGTTGCCGGGTTTAATTTAAATATAGATATACTTTGCCTGTTTAAACCCATTCCAATGTGTGTGAAAAACGCCATCTTTTACACCCGTGCACTTCAGAATAATTTTAAAAATAAAAAAAATTAACAATAATTGAGGTACTATATGGTGCTTAATCAATATTTACTATATTTAAAAATCAGATTTTTAAAAATTTTCCCGCAACACGTTTCAGACGAAAGTCAGTGGAATGACCCTCTAGCAAGTAGCATTGATTGAAAACTCATATTTGTTGTTAATGGGAGAAAATAGATTTTACGAATAATTTTTTATTTTTTACTTTAGTTCTTACACTTTGGAAGAAGCAATCATTATTGTTTCAAATTGAAACATTGAACTTTTAATTTTCTTCCTAAAAAACTCCAATAATTTTATTTTCCATCTTGCTTCCAATTTTAGAAACTTAAACCTTATTTATTTTTGAGTTTTGTAAATTGGATAATGTTTAAACATTGTGTTCAAAATGTTCCCATTCTTTAAAAATAACGCTTCTATATACGTATACACAACATACAAGAAAGAAGGTTCTTACGAAGGTTCATGAACGCTTATTACAAATCAGTTGTGGGTGATAGCCAAAATGTTGACTATTTTATACAAAAAAAAACTAGTAGGACAGACTTTGAAGTGATACTTGAAATGCTTATCTGTGAATCTCAACTATTGAAAAAATGGTTGATAATTAGCATTTTTTCATTTCAAATTTGTAGTTTGGGGCAGGTGTGTTACCATCAGAAAAATATTTATTTTGTATTGAAGAAACCGTTTATTTAATTTTTTTTTTTATTCAACCAAAAATAACTTCAAAATGAAGAAAATCATTCGAAATTAAAGAAAAATTGTCATTGGGATAAAAAACCATTACTTCAAATAAAAAAAATTTCTTTGAGTCAAAAGAAATTTCTTTGACTGAGAGCTGAATATTTTTCTTTAATTCAAAGAAATTTGCTTCGAATCAAAGAATCTTTTTTCTGGGTGTGTCAAACATTTCGGATATTTTTTTACTTATAATTTCTAGACGAAGCCGTCTAAAATTATGAAACTGCCCTAAAGTGTGCTGGGATGTAAGTGCTTTATAGAGATATTTTTACACAAAATTTATTATAATCGAAGACAATGTGGAAAATGGCTGGGACTTCAAATGGTCAATTTTTTGGCAATCCTTATTAATACTTGAATATATTTTAAGGAACGCATGATATGTATATATATATAATTTTGATTACTCGAAATAAAAGAGTCTGAAACATGTTGCAGTAATCCAGTGTTAACAACTGTAACTGACAACCGTATCACCAAGTGGAATCGTAACGCTTGACAATATCCTAGTCCTTACGCACTGTTCATTTATTATTATACAATTCTTAGAATTCATTACGACTCAGTCAAAAAATGTTTCAATGTAAAATTTGTAAAAACCATTTTCCAGCAATTCGACAATACAACAAACATCAGTTTAGCCATGCTCATGATCGTGGTGCGACATTTTTTGTTTGCATTCTCAATGCGAAAAATCATTCTCAAAGTACGCTCTTTTCAGAGATCATTATAATAGAATGCATAATTCATGGGAAACGAGGGGATCAAAGCAAAGTTATTGGTGCTATACTTGTAAACATAGATATTGCAGTTTTCAATGTATAAATAAGTATACCCTGCGGAAACATTCGCTCAGTCATTTTAGTAAAGATGTCTTAACAACGACATGCGCATTTCCTGGTTGTCGTCACTCCAACCAAATTTTTCAGACAAAAAATGCTTTGAAAATCCATGGAACTAGATACCACAAAGAAGATACGGAGCATAAACTAGGAACTTTCAAAATGCATTCAAATGTTGTTTCAGTCGATGCCTGTATAGAGAATAACTCCATAAATGAAGTTGCAACTTCCAGTGAACTTTTAAGTTCAACTGAACTTCAAAGTCCAAATGAACAACATTTGTCTGTGATTCACAAAAATTCCACACGTGATTAGGCAAATGTATATTTGGGACTGTCTGCAAAACACTATGCAAACGAAAGTACTCATGATAAAAAAAATGGTCTCTCGAGAAATGCATATTGCAGAAAGCAATATTATAACAGAAATTTCAAATTCATAGAATCTATTCAACAGAAATTTCACACTCCTGAAGGGGAAACACTTCGTCATTATCAATACGTTCCAATTTTGGAAACGTTGAAGCTTTTATTGATGGATGAGGACATCTTCAATTATTGTACAAATCCTTATCCCGCAGAACACAAAAATGGGTACTTGGACATTAGAGACGGGAATGTTATAAAAAACAGTGTTTTTTTCAGAATGGTGCTTTGCAACATTTTTTTTTTCAAGATGTCCGTCGCAAGAGGAATTCAAAATTGTTGATATTAAAATGTTGATCGCTAATTTGCCACCTTTTTTAAGATCAAAAACAGACAATTTTAAATTAGTTGCACTGTGCAAAGAAAAGTATATAACTATATTTGGCTGAAAGGCTTTCCTCGAAAGGTTAGTGAGTGACATCAAAATTTTGGAATCGGAAGGCATAACGATCACTGTATCCGGGAAAACTCAAACTTTCTTTGCAAGTGTAGCAATGATGTTATGTGATAGTTTAGGGGGCCATCAAATAGGATTTTTCACTCAGAATTTTAATAAATCTACTTACTTCTGTCGCTTTTGTTTCATTACTAGATATAATTTGGAGTCTAGTGATTACTACGTAAAACAGTTAAGAAATCCGTTTAATTAATGAGTTTGCGCCACTCAAGCAACAAAAGCCGGAAAATTGTGTCTAGGTGTCTCCGGAAATTCACCAGTAAATTCTCTGCAGCATTATCACGTTTGAAAATCAGTTTGGCCACCATGCATCGCACACGATCTTTACGAAGGATTTGTTCCGTTTGATTTGTTTTATGCAATAACTTACTTCATTAGAAAAGGTTGGTTCAAATGCGGTTATTTGAATTATAACTTACAAAACATTAGGTTGTCAACAAATTCAAGCGCGGATAAAGTTCCTCTCAATAACTTAGAAGCAAAAAAGATTAACGGAACAGCTAGTGAAGTTCGTAAACTTTTACTTATATTTCCTATAGCTGTATCTCATGTAATCAAAGACGTTGATGACGAAGTGTGGCAAATGATTCTACGTTTAGGGAAAATAAATTCTTTGGTATCTGCTCCGTCTCTATCCGTTGGAGAAGTATCTATCTTTGACACTTTTATCAATGAGTATATGCAATTGAGACTGAAATTTTATCCTAACGTTAATTTGCGTCCAAAGCATCATTTTCTTGCGCACTCCCCATCTCTAATACTCGAATTTGGTCCACTGAAACACTTGTCAACTCTTCGAGCGGAAAGTAAGCACAAGTTTCTAAAATTCCACAGTAAACATGCTGAAAATTGCTCAAAAAACGTGACAAAAATGTTGTGCGAAAAATATCAACTCATGGAATGTTTTAACACACCTGACACTGGATTGGTAACGCTTCACAGTGGAGAAGAGTATATCACAGACAATTACTGTGAGCCTACTGCCACTATAGTCTCAGAGTTTTGTACAGCACAGTCCCAAACGATACGTTATATATGCAAAAAACTTTGCTTCCGGGGTATTACTCACAAAGAATGTATGTGTGTCTGTATTGGAATAAGCCCGTGCGATTACTTTCAAGTCTGTAGAATTGAATTAATGTTCGTTGACGAAACCATTAAAAATATGTCCTTCTTCGGCAAACCATTTGAAATTTTAGAAAATGATGAACTTGGCGTATTGGAAAAACGAAACAATGATCAACATAATATTTCATTTCAAGGTGCATCCATTTTCCAATATTCTGCCTCATTATCTCCTGATCCTTTACCCAGAGTTGTCATACCATCTACGGCATTAATTTTGCCAAAATATAAGTTCTACAATCCGGAGTGGTAAATATTTTACAAATACGTAAGTATCCAAATTGACAAAGAAAGCGGAGCAGAGTACTAGCAATCATATAAACAGTTTCTAGTAATGAGTCGTACCAGTCTGTTTTTAAATTTATAATATGAAAGTGCAATTTTTCGAAAAACTTTTTTCAATCTATGAATATTGTGCCGAATGGCAGTTTCTGAAAAAGACATGGTAATTCTAATAGAAGATATTGAACAAAATAGTGAAGATTAATAATTTTGCTATTCCAATCATTAATAATGACCTACAAAGGAATTATTACCTTACAATGTTCTTAGGCTAACTTGAAAAGTTGTATTTCTATAACAATCCAACAATTAAATTACAAATTTTACTTAGTACTCAAGAAAACTATTTTATGTGAAAAAACTAATACGAAAATCAAAAAACACGATCATTATTTGCAAGAGTCACCGTGCCCCGTACTGACACCATACCCCACTTTCCCCTGTGTGTTGAGACATTATTTTTTTCTAAAAATATCTTAGTAAAGTACCTATTACAAAGCACAATCTGCGGTAAAGTTTTAAAACTTTAGAAGACTTTGTTTAGAAATTACAAATAAAAAAATACGCAAAATGTCCTATCATTCACATATTTCAAACTACTAATGTAAAATAAAAAATTGTTACATCATACATAATAATGTTGCTATTTTATGTGAAAACTCGAAAAGAATCAATCAAATTATTGAATATACGCACTAAACTTGTTAATTTTTGACTTACAAAGATTTTGTTATATAGATCAAAATCAATTTATTGACGTTGATTCCAGATAAATAAAATAACTTAAAAGAGCTTCAATAACCCAATTCCTTTCTGATTGTGTTTTAGGACGTCTTCAGAGTATTGTAATGCTGAAATGGAAAAAGCTGTTAAGGCGCCCTTTTTGAAATGAAAAAACAAATTTTTGTTTCTTTTAATTTTTGACACAGAGTTGATTTAGAAAATAATGGGACTGAAGTAAATGATGATGATGTGCTGGACTTGTGTAATACACAAGGAGAAGTCTTTATAATTTTAAAAGAAACGGAGATATGGCTACCTCCTCTTCCCATTGTCATAAATGGTCCAAATGCACTACAAGTTTCGCCTTCCTTATCCACGAAGGTATTGGACAACGTTGAAGCAATGTCACTTGAAGAGATAAATGTAGTAAATGTGCACTTGATTAACGAGAAAGTCATGATAGACGAAACGCTAAATAATGGTAAAAATAATGATTTGGATTTGGATGAACCTGTCCCCTCGCCGACAGTAAATGCGAAGGCAGCAGAAACTGAATCGTCAAAATCCACACGGGACAAAGTAGTACACTCTAGTTTTCAATTCAATTGGGGATCATGCTGAAAGTCGAAAATTAGACTGCTGGAAGAAGGCTCCAAAGATCCAAGAATTCGGCAGTACTTTATCAATCAATACGTAGATCAGATGACTGATGAAACGCCGTATGTCACTCTGCTGAGTTAAAAAGAGAAGCAAAATCCTTGTGGACGCATATTCTGAGGTATTTGAACACAGGAATCAAAACAACGAGAAACTTGGAGATGGATACCACTTAACAATAACACAGTTTATTAACAGATATCACAATGAGGCTCGGCCAAAACATGATTCCGATGCATTGCCAGTCAAACCAATAAACTTGAGAGCGTTTAAAATGGCACATGCAGGATGCGTAAACTGGCAACCTGAACTGAAGCAGTCACTGAAGAAACTGGAATCAAAAAGATTATTTATCTTTCGAATGTTGAACGATTCAGAGCTTACGGACAAAGATATGGAGGATAGAACCATTGATCCCAGTGATGATGAACGAAAACTGACTGTGGAACAAAAAGTCCAAAAGAGAAAGACAGATTTTATATTTACATTTGCATGTCAAAGAAGATTTTTGAACAATTTGGACTATCCACCTACTGTGGATGATATTGAAGAAATGTGACCCATACTTTTAAAGGTTGATTTTTTCTTGTGGCATTACAAAATTTTAATGGGACATTCCATTTGTATTTTAGTAGATTCATTCAAGAGTATAGCTCCACGGATTTTTGCATATGAGCATCAACAAAATAAAATTTGAGACTCAAAAATGACAAAAGAAGAAATTTTTCGTACCATCGCTAAACATTTTGGGGAAGATCACGATTTGTTGTTCCTTAAATATCCCGTAAGATGATTGCAATAAGTAATATGTTCTGTAATTGAACTATTTAACCAATTTTGCAAACTAATTTTTATTTATATTACAGGAAAATAAGGTACCGAAGGAGTTTGAAGTACCCAACAATGCCTTTGCTCATGCTGTATCCATTGGTAATTACAAGAACCTAATTTATGAAAAATATTTAAAAAATAATTCTTTCACTCTCATTATCTTGTTCTTAATCGTGCTTACAGAAAGCGAGCCTGTCTTTCATTTTTGCCTTGGGAATCGATTAGTTGCTGAATCTCTTACGTTTTCGAATGCCTTCCAAATTTTGTTTGCATCTTATTTTGTGTTTAATAAGCACTTTCCACGAACAAATTCCATGACACTTGACTTCGTCCGAAGAGTAATGCTAAATATGGATCCAAAAATGGGAAACAAAGCAGTTAACTCTGCTCAATCCAAGCAAAGAACAATGAGTTTCCTAAATCGCCTAAATAAAGTATTAGTAACGGAGCCTGGAGCCTGAACTTGTACAAATATATGATTTATTTGAAAAATTAATTGTGCTCTAGTCAGCAAATTAAAAATTAAGTTAAAATCTTAGTTAATTAAATTGAGCTATATTTTTCTATTTTTGAAACTACTTTTTCACATTATTTTTTATTTTCCAGATCAAGTACGTAGATTGAAAGGATTTCAAATTTGATTTGGAATGATTGTGGTATTTCTTTTCTGTTACAAAATTTTGTGGATGAGCTAATTGAATTTCAACGTTTTGAACTTTATTGTAATTTTGTTTTTATTTGATTTGAAATCATCATCTTGTAACAGATTATAAATTTCATTACAGAATCACAATATCACGGGTTTTTTAAAATGAAAGGAAGATTCACATTTCAATGACAATTACGTCTACGCTCAGGCGCAGATGTTGAGGTATTGCGGAGTTAAAATTTTAGCGTATGATTAAAACGGTCATATTTTGTTTGTTTTAATTTTAAATGTCCACGAAGCTTGAACGCAACCTGAGGTGTTTATTTTGAATAAACATGTTCTTCAAAATTTTAAGGAGAGTGCATAATGAAAACGTTGATATATTATTTATTATTTGAAACGTTTACGAAACTTGAACGGAACTTGCAATGTTTATTCCGAATACAAATTTCGTTCTTTAAAGTGGTATTCGCGCATAATTCAAACGTTCATATATTGTTTATTATAATTTCAAATGTTCATGAAGCTTGAACGCAACCTGCAGTTTTTATTTTCAATAAACATGTCCTTCTTCAAAATGTTGAGGACAGTGTATAATAAAAACGTTAATATATTATTTATTATATTTTAAAACGTTCGCGAAACTTGAATTCAACTTACGACGTTTATTTCGAATAAAAATTTTGTTATTTAGAGTGTTATTTTTGCATAATTCAAACGCTCATATATTGTCAAATATATTTCCAATTGTCCACGAAGTATGGGCGCAACTTGCGATATTTATTTTCAATAAAAAATTTCGTACTTGAAAGTGTGTTAAAGATAACATTTATTCCTTCTATCATGATTCCAATTCCTCATTTTTTTTGCAACCAAAAATTATCAATCATTACAAATAGATCAATTTCTGTCATAGATATTACATTCCTGGGATTTTTTTTTCATTTATTATAAAGTTTTATGTTTAAATTGAGTACATCAATAAAATTTCAAAGTTCCACCGAATCACGTTGAATTACCAACCGATGGTAATCTTACGCATTTTACGATTAGGGTTATATCAGGTTATATTACAAGCAATGTATTTTCACACATTTTTAGGTTATTTTACGAACGAACTGTGAATTGACAGCTGGTTGTGAAATCACAAGCCTTTTGTAATTTAAATTATCTACATTCAGTTTACAAAAAAACACGTAGATTTACTACGTTACAGGTGACCCGAAAAGTTTCCAACGTTCAACGTGGTAATACGAAGTACTACAAGGAGACCGCATGTCTGTGGCGGAGATGGTGGGAAACAGCCCACAACCGCGATCGCCTGTCCTCGGATTTTTATTTCTTCCCAGATGAGAGCGCCTCAAGTGGCAAATTAAGGAATTAAGATTCCTACAGTAGCAGACGACAATTTAGTTACAAATTTTCTCTGAAGAAGCGCTATCATCTGGGAAGAAATTTCGCTATGGAGAATATCGGAGGACAGGCGATCGCGAAATGGCGCCAGGTGAAATGCATGGCGTGCGATCTCCTTGTAGTACTTCGTGGTAATATTACATCCACTTTTTTTACAGTGCGCGCCACCACACGTTGCCCGTTGCTTGTTCGACTTTTGAAGAGTTCTTGAATTTTTCCTCTCAGCGCTATATTTATGATATTTTAGTATTTTTATGGTGCAAGTTTGTGTTATGTGAGTGCTATGGTGATTTTTTCTTGCGGCAATGTAAGTATTTTTTCCTTTTCTGCCTACACTTATGAAAAGCATCAGATTTTACTGACAGTATGAAAGGTTAGGTGTCAGTTCCTCAATTAAATGTTTCACCACTTTTATAAAAGTGTTGTTTAAACAAATTTACTTCTCAATTCAAAAAGAATATTTGTTTAAAGAAGTATCTAGGCCCACCGACTTTCCGTGAACCTGGCCGACCTTTTTCATAACTTTAACCTCAAAATTACGTATTTAATTTATGATATTCTACTTCTCTATCTTCACTGAATTTTATAGTGTATTTAACAGGAAAAAACTACTTTAGTTGGCTTTGGAATATTTTCTTGCAGACCAAATTTAATTCAGTAAAGTTTAAACTTGTCCGTCAATTATACCTACTGACTCCAGAAATTAGGTTAGCTCAGTCCGCTCAGTCCTGACATACTACAGCATCCTCGTTGTCTGTTCTACCGCCTCAAATTCAAAAGTCATGCCTGAATTTTTTATTTGTGAGAGAGACCTGCCACTTTACCAAACTTGAGAAAAAAAAAGCATAAACGCCTTCCTTGTTATTTAGATTTATTAAAAAAAATTATGCAGCATGATGTATAAAATACACGGTCATAAAAACAAATGACAAGGGCATTTATGAATTTTTTTCTAAAGTTTCCTAAGTGACAGGTGACTCATCTAAAATATAGATACAACTTTTGAATTTGAGACGGCAGAATTAAAAAGATTGACAGATTATATAAATTTGTGAATCTTGCCTCAGACTTCTGTTTTGCATTTTCAGTGAAGAAAATGGAGGATTTCGTGGAAAATACTTTGCTCAGTTGGAGTTGCGATGAATCTATTCTCCAGACGTTTGAAGGTAAGAATTCCCAGGTATGATCGAGGATATGATAAAGACGTTCTGATATTCTTTAATTTCATTTTGTTATTTTTGAATTTTAGATAATTATTTTCATAAAGGAGCTTTCTTTCTATTGGATGACGAAGAAATTCGTCGTTTAATATCAGCAAGTGGACCGAGATTACAATTTTTGAAAAATTTTCATCAGTTGCAATTGGTGCGAAAAATGTTTATATTTTGTACTTCGACTATAATATTCAGTATTTCAAATATTAACTTAATATTTCATACACTATAAAAAACGCAATAAGGAGTTGTTGTTTTGTGATGAATAATAAATTATATTACGGGCGATCGGAATTAAAAGACATACGTAATTAATTAATTGTTATTCTAGAGTAAAAACTCAGTCACGAATTTTTGCACTTAACTCATCGCTGAAACAAAAGAATTTTGAAAAGATAAATCATCGGCAGAATTGCTTGAGAATGCTACAGTTATGTTTAAACTTTCACGACATGAATTGCAGGAAGCACTTTAAAAAAAAAATTTGCTATCGGAGACTGAATTTAGTATCAATGACAAAAGCGATTTCAGTAAAGAAAACTCTGATGCAAATATTTGTGAAGTCAGGTGCAAGGAAACAAGACCATTTGTGATAAAAAATCCTGCACAACAAAAGAATCCTAGTAATGAAAATCCATTTTAATGTTTGCTGTTTCCAAAAGTAAGTTTTAATTAATATTCTTTTTATTTTCACTTCAAATATTTAATTTGACATATATTTTATTTTGGGCTTCCGATCATTATTTAGGGCGTAAAAAACACCTAAATCGACTGTTGATGGGAGCAAAGCGCCTAAAATTGGGGCTAGATTGAATAATAAATATTCTTACAGCACACACTACAGACCAAACAACACAGGAGGCTGGATCAGAACCTCGGGCAGCCTTACAATATGTGAAGAGCAATGTGGGTGCAACAAAAACCCTTCAAGAAAATTGGAATATATGTCGTACTGAACGAGAAAAATTCCTAAACGATCACACAATTTTCGAATATCTAACCGAATTCCCTGTTTTGCGTACACATTTTGAATTCGAACTATTTTTAGAAGACTTTAACTTCGTGTAAAACTCATAGAAGGATGCTTTCTTTGATGCATGGGAGTATTTATCACATGCTATAGTTCTCAGTGGGGTTTCAAGAGTCGATCTTTCTGAAAGTCTAATAAATAATCCGAATGGTAAGAAAAGCAAATAATGATTTTCACTTTACATTCGTTTTTAACATGTTATCTTCTCAAAACTTTAGGTTTTAGAACTAATTTTGGGCTTTGTTTACCCCCCTCCCCCTCGTTGACGATTGTGGTTTAGTATTTACCCCTTCTCTCACCTCCTAAATTGAAGTAGCAGGAAAATGACTTCTGCCACCAAAGGAGAATATTTAATCCAAAAGGATCATTTTTTAACAAAATAGTTGTATTTTCGACCAAAAAAAAAGCTTTAACAAAATAGTTGAATTTTCCATCTAAAGAGGTGAATCCTCGAATGAAAATGAATTTTTAACAAGATAGTTGAAGTTTTAAACAAACAAGCGGAATTTTGAGCCAAATAGTGCTATTTCCAACCAAAATATGAATTACCCACAAATCAGTTGAATTTTTAACTCGAAAATATGTTTTTTTGACAAAAAATGTAATTTTTTTCTCAAAAGTTAAATTGTATGATTAATAATAGATTTCATACTTTCACGATGATTCATTATGATCAATTAAAATTTAAAGCTTTTTCGGCTTTCAATCGTATGCAAAACTACGAAACTTGCCAACGTTTCGTGAACATTGCAGTTCCACATTCAACCCCAAGACATCTTAGTGAGCTTCGACGTATAATCTCTCTTTACGAAAGTACCAATCTCTGATACAATCGATATTATTAAATCCTTTGCAAACTTTCCTTCCGATTACTCTCTCGAGCGCCAAGGTGTCGTATAGCGTTTCTGTCGACGAGCTCAGGGTCTTCGAGGATGCCTTTAAGTTTTTTTGTCTTCAAATGCTAGATGTAGTTTCACTTTATTTTTAGCATAGATGTTAAGATCATTCATGTAAAATACATGAGTGACCTTATGCTTTCGATTTCCATGTTTGCTGCAGAGGTATCCTACGGAATGCCGAAGTGCGAAAGGTAGTGGCAATAATGTGAGGCAAAACAGGATAGGGTTCATGGTGTCTCCCTGAAACATACCTCTCTGAAAGGCGACACTGTTAGTGATCACACGATATTATCCAGATGAGATAGTAAATCTGGTTTTCCAAAGCGGCATCAATCTCTCTATGCACCGCACGATGTGTGAATGACCCTTCAAGCTTTCCAACAGACAGACGATAAGTCTATGAGAGGTAGAATCGAAAGCTTTCCAGTAATTAATCCAGGCCATCGATAGTTAAAGCTGATAGGATGCTGCATTTTTACAGTCACATCTATCAATGAGCAGGTTCTCCCGACATCCTGCTATGCCTTCCTTCGAACCGCACTGTTCGTACATCTCTCGGCACACAAGTCCAATTTTCCGAACAATTCTGTCATTTAGGAAAGCTGTGAAGATCTTATACAGTGTTTTCAGACAAGTTATTTGCCTGTAATTCTTAGGGTCAGTTATGTTGCCCGTCTTCGGCAGGAGCACTGTGCGCCCTTCCACCATCCACTCCGGAATAGTCTCTTCCGACCTTAGATATGAGGTGAAAATGCAGGCCAGATGCTGGTGAGTTTAAGGAAACTTCTTCCACCTGAAGGTCTTGATACCATCTGGTCCCGAAGCGGAATAGTTCTTCATGCCTCTTAATACTTTTTTCACCTCCTCAGTAGTGATAGGTAGGCATTGCGCCTCACGTGTTATTAGGGAACTGCACAGCTCCTTGAAGCTATTTATATTATTTGAGTTTTCTTTCAGTGGATGCTGGACATCATAGACTTCTCTCCAAAATACCTCGAACTCCTCTAGTGTGAGCGATTGGACAACAGTAACTGGAGGATCTTGAAAGAGTCGAGATGGGTTAGACAAAAACTGTTGATTTTCTCTGACCCACCTCTCTCTCCGCTCTAGACTTCACCTAGCGTTCGATAGTACTCGTATTTTGTCAACAGTATGCTGCCTGACGGTCAGTAACTTTGACTTCTTGAGTGTGTGATGACGGATCCGCAGTTTGCACGCGAACTGTCGGATCTTCGTAGTGAAAGTCCTGCCAAATGTTATGTAGTCAATCACACACTGAATGCGGGACGCGTACTACCTTGCCCAGCCTATCTTTGTGCTGAGTCAACGCATTCGTCTTTTGGTCTTATGATCAACCGTTGGTTTTGTTTTACAGTTTGCATCTGCCAAAGCTCTCGCTGTATTAAACACACTACAATTGATAGTCCAGAGGTCGGATTCTTCGGAAAAATCACCACGAAGCTCATCATCCAGTTCAGCTAGATCTTTGGGCTTGAGAGAAACCTGAATTTTGACGTTTCTCCGGGTCCTGAAGCATCGCTCTTCCTCTATTGGATGCCTGTATTTGAAAATTAAACTACATTTTCATCTTGAATTGCCGTCCGAATGCTGCGCGCCACAGGTGCCGCACATTGACCGACGTCAATGCCAGGATGGAAGTTTCCTGCCAGCCCGTCACATGGCCACATGTCCATAAAAGATCAAACTCTTTAATAATTGACTACTTATTTATTGAAGTTTTGAGTGTGCATGCATGCTGCGAAAAGAAAATTATATTATGAGTTTGTAAAAGTGAAGGCATCACATTTTTGAACGCTTAAAAATAGTGAAATTGTGTGGTTGAGTACTGTCATTCTAACCACTTATCGTCAATGTTTTTGTAGAAAATATATAGTGCAAAAGTAAATTAAAAAAAGACAGTTTTAAGAATTTTACGTGCTTCAAGTGAGTGAATGTAAAAATGTGGCTATTATATTCGAATTCTTTTTTTGTCTATTCAAACAATAACAAATTCTATTTCAAACAACTCAGTTAGGAACGCCGACAAAGTTAAAAACGCTTTCGGGAAAAATCGTAAGCACCAAAAAGAGGATATGGTCGGGGAACCCCGACATATGGTTACCCAAATTAAACTTAGCAGCAAAATCCAGATAAACTGCAAATGTAAGAATCAGAATGTACCTAGCGATTTACATTTCTTCTAAATTCATTGCATAAATGGCGACTAAGAAACTTAGAAACAGATTCACGGCTGCATATACACTAACCCTTATGAGATTAATTATATTATTTTTGTCTTTCCACAAAACTTATCACATCTAAACAAATGGTACTTGTCGTAACTTTTAAGCGAGAAAATAAATTAAAATTAACTTTGCCAAACATTCACTTTACTCAGTGTCGGCTTAAACATTAGGCAAAGACAAGAAAAACAATTTCGGATTTTTCTTTTAGAAAAATTTGTTATTCAATTTGAAAGAGACTAGCATCGTCAATGGCGTTAGGTGCGTTGGTAGTTTCTTGATGTGAGGGGAAAAACAATCATCAATACGTCAAAACAGTTGAAAATTTTTGAAAAATTTCAAGGCATTTTGAACATTTAAAAGAAGGATTCACGGTTTTCAAAGACTTAAAAAAGTCGTGTACACTAGATTTGAGAAATTTCACAGAAACTTCCCAAAGATTTTGAACTTTTCGTCAAAATTTCAAGGATTTCAAAGATTTGAAAAAGGCGAGTACACCTGATTTCAAAGATTTCATAAAGGTTTCGAACATTTCACAAAGATTTTAAAAGTTTCATGAAGATTTCAAAAGAATACAAGAATTTCAAAGATTTCAAAAAGGATACCAGACTTCAAAGAATTTAAACGATTTCAATTTTTTTTTAGAAAATTTCAAAAGATTTCACAAAGTTTCCAAATATTTAAGTGATTCCAAACGAACACAAAAGATTTAGGAAAGAATTCACAAATAGTTATTAAAATCACTTTGCAGTCACCTTGCAATCACTTTAAGTCACCATGAAATCATTTGCAATCACTTTGAAATTACCTGAGTTCACCCAGCAACCACGTGCAATCATTTTGCAATCACATACATTTTCTCACAAAAAGAAAAAAATTCCTGTTTTGAATTTTTCCCGAGCAAGAATTTCCAAGATTTCAAAGTGGGTTCCACAAACTTGAGAAGATTTCAAACGAAGACAAAAGATTTCACAAACAAAGATTAAAGAAAGATTTCACAAATATTTTAAAGATTTCATAAAGATTTCAAAATATTTCAAATAGTTGCACAACGCTTTCAGGAATTTCAAAGATATAAAAGTTTCGTGGATTACAAAGATTTCAAGGATTTCAAAGATTTTACAAAAATTTTAAAAGATTCCAAAAGATTTCATGAAGATTTCACAGAGATTTTATATACTTCAGAAAATTTCAACGAATTCACAAATATTTCCAAAGTTTTCACAAAGATTTGAAGACATTTGCGAAGATTTCAAACGAACACAAAAGATTTCACAAACAAAGTTTAAAGAAAGATTTCACAAATATTTTCAAGATTTCATAAAGGTTGCATCGCAAAGTTTAGGCAAGCTTCACGCAATTAGGATAATGTCCGCTATATGGAAATATTGCAAAGCAAGATTGAGGGATCATTGCCTGGTAGTCTTCAACTTGATCAATTGCACAGTACTTTCTATGGAAACTACGGCTGCGCAGTAGTTTCTTTTCCGTTCGCCCAGCATGCCGCCTTATGTGTCTACAGTAGTGAACACTTATGCGATGCAGACAAAGGACCGTCGCGTTTATGGAAGATTTTTCGGAAATTTTCCTACAAATAAAAATCTGTACAGAAGATAAAGGCGCACAACGATTTTTTTGGCGAAGAATGGATTATATTCGGAGCGACATCAGCCCCTAGTACATTATGAATCAAAATATCAGAAAGCTAGAAAATAAATATTCGTTGGATTTCAAAGCGATAAGTAAGAAGCATGACGCCGATGTCTATTAAGACAGTGTTGATACGATAGAAGAAAGGATACTGAAAGAATCTAAAAAGTCACAATTTCTGATCCTCTGGTAGTGCAAAATCTAATACGATTAGAATCAAGATATTGCTCCAGGACGTGCGGCGCAGTGATATCGCAAAATCGTGGCGGGGAAAGCAAGGACAGGTTTTGGGAAATCTCTATCAATTCCCTGAATGAAAGTACAAGGAGCCTTACTAGCTAGTCCATTCAGAACCGGTATTATGTGCGTGCTCAAGATAAACATCAAGAAAGAGTAATTTGGACCGTCTTTTGTATAATTCATCGCTGGATTTGATGGGAATCGATCAAGCGGATCCTAGACGCTAACTCGTGAAGAACTAAAAAAGGGACACTTTATATGCCTGAATGGGGATAGCTGGCCAGACGCCGTTTAGATCCAGGTCCTGTAAATCTTCGTCTGACCAGTAAGGGAAAGGTCCAACGTTCAATATCCCTTCTCCACCATCCACGGTATTTTCCTTCCATTTTTCCTTTAAATCCGCCCCTTTATCTAGTTAGTTGAGAGCTGGAGCGAATTGGGAACCAGCGATTCGCAAAGAGCGTCAGTTGTAGTTTATCTTCAAAGCAGCTAAGACCTTGACTTGGTTATGCAGTTGAAGTTCTCCTCCTAGGTCAGTACTTTACCTGAGTTAGAAATCGGGTCAACGATTGCTCCCTGTATCAAGCTCTTAGCTTCTTTTGAGCCTCATTTGGCGCAAGCAGTATCGTTCCGTCCTAGCAAGTTCTCTGCGGAGGTGGATCTTTTGATTCGAGGCCAGTCGGTGTTTCGAGATCTTCTTTTTGCCCAGTAACTCTCTTCATGAGTAACTCCTGTAGTTTTTCGACCATAATACATAAAAGTGAGTTTTCATCGATTTCAATAACTAATTTTACTTTCCTTCTTTTCACTCTATCAGCCTTTTTAAACAAAAAATATAGAGTGTGGGCGATTTTTATATCTCGATAGGGCAAGGATCCATCCTAGTAAATCCTTTCCAACTGCTCGAGAACTATTTATTCTGCAGTAAGGGTTGTATCATTATTTTTATTTAAAGCATCAGTTTCTTTACTTTCTTGAAATACTACATTTTGCTGACTTTCTGTATGAATTTCTAACCGAATAGCAGAATGTTACCTTCCTCATAAAGTTAACTCTTCTATTTGCCAAGTTGCCTCCATGGGGCTAACATATCGACATTTAGTATATTCAGTAATTTCGTCATATATTTTTTTCATTACAAAGCTGAATTTGTATCATTCTTTGAAACTGTGTATGCTTTATCAAGATGTCAACGCAATTAAACCCCAATGTCGAGGGTATACCTTAAAGAGTAATGTCCTTCGACTTTGAGTCGCTCTGGAAACACGAACGCGACATCGGCACTATCTATGCATAATAATCAAATAATTTTTTTCTGATGCAAATTTATAAAAGAAGTAAATAGATCATTCAAAATCGTAAACTGAATTTAAATTACAAATCGAACTTGTCCAATTAAATTTCATATTGAAAGCATCTGCAGGTTGTAGCACCCCAGTTGTTACAAGGAAACTCATCTTCCTCATCCGAAGCATCTGGATCTGAAGTGTAAGTCACGCTGGGTGGGCGGACGAACAGCAAAATCGAGGTCACACGAGTGACATTGTCAGCTTCGGTGTCAGAAAGTGCATCCACTTCCGTTAAAATAGAATGTACCTTTCCAGCGATAGATATTGCAGTGAAACGAAACAGAGCTTTTACAGCAGCGTCTTTGATTTCATTCTATGCAGGGTCGGCAACTGTGTCCATAAATTCGGACTCGTTCAAAATCTTGAAACTAGGCAGCGTCTTCAAGTCTACGATTGGTTGAAATAGATGCAGTTTTTCACCGACAACAAGTGCTTGAATGATACGTAGCCGGCAGGTACTGAAACACTACCATATATCTTGTGGTGTATCCTTTTCTCAAGAACCCAGTATACGAACCCTGAACTGTTTTCTGACTCCTGATAAGGATCAGTTCTAGAATCTCCGAGCTTTGTTTTGTAGCCTTTGAATTTGTGGGCAAGCTGGTGATTGTCCGTGTACACAGACTCTGATATTGAAGCATGGAAGAGCTTGCATACCCTCATTGGTTCGTCGCCTGATGCTGATGAGCCTCTTCTTTGCGCTGAAGGTATTCCTCGGGTTGCTTCAGAGGAAATTGATCATGGAAGTGCCATTTTCTTAGACGAGCAATGTTCCTTTCAAAGAGCAGAAAGCTAGAGGTGACTCCAGTTGCTGCATTTCGGCGTCTCCTGAGGCCGAACGAAAGCTTGGGTAGGCATTTATTCCAAGTTCCTTCGTTTCTGCGGAATAAACGTAGCCTGAGTCTCTTCTTAACCTCCTAGTTCCGTCGCTTGGTTGGGTTTGCTCATGCATCCCAGCAAAAAAGAAAGTATTGATACGAATTTAATTGAAAAGACTATGACACCCTGCAAATCCCGCTTTGCGACAATGACCCATTGGACCTATGTGTCAATGCGTGTAAATTCGTGAAGACGGTATTTCAAGTTTGAATCTTTCTATATGTACAAACACGGTGCAGAAGTCTAAAGTCAGCGAATACACTTCAATGCGTCAGCACGCAAACGCGTAAACATTAGTCAATGCGTCTGAATTCGCTAGAGTAAAATACACACTTGAATTCGCCCCAATGCGTCACGGCGAATTTCAGCATGTGTTGATTTATACAATTTAATTCGTAACAGGAAAACCAACGTGCGGAGCATATAGAATTTATTGCAAATGTTTTGTAAATTGTCTCGTAGCTCAGTGGCGAGTACTCTGGACTGATACACGAGGGATCGCTGTTTCAAGTTTCGACGCATGCACTTTTTATTAGTTTTTTGTGTAACGACCTTGACTACGCATTCATATGAGAGAAACTCCGATTTTTTTCTGCCTCCTAATGTCCACACTACGCATTTAATTATATGATTTGCTTATAAACTTAACAAAGACTATTGGAGCAAATTTTCATGCTCAAGCATGCATAATTTAATGTGAAAAATCCCTAATGTTTGCTCTTTGTTAATTTAGTTCGTTTATAATAATAAACTTCGCAACGTACACATTTTTTTCTTCCAAATACCCCTTCGCATTAAATCCAAACAATACTGAGCAAAGAAAAAATTTGCACAATTTCCAAATTTTCTAACAAAAATTTCTATTCGTCCTGTAAGCTTGTATAACTTCCAGAAAGGGAACTCGGAACTGCTCTAATCCAAAGAAAAACTTTTTGAGTGAAAACAAATTTTCTTTAGATTAAAGTAGTTTAGTAAAGTAGTTTTTCAAAACATTGGAACGACATCTATATAATGAGTTATCTACACTGTAAAAAAAGTTGGTGTAAATTTACATCCTGCGACGATGGAAATAACTCGACCGATGTGTGGCATAGTAAATAAGTAGAATTCTGTAAAAATACATATTTTTCTTGTCAACCTGCGTCCGCTGGAAAGAAATACGGCATCGGAAAGACATTCTGAGTCAATTCCGTAAACGAAAATTGAGCGTATTGGCATTAGCGCTAACGGACCACGCCTTTTTCAACTGCGCAGGCGTCAGTTCATGGTGGAGTAAAGAAGAAAAATGATGTTCTCTTCGTCACTTCTTCTTTACGCGACGCCTGCGCAGTTAAAAAAGTCGCGGTCCGTTAGCACCACTGCGTATTGGTTGAAAAATAGCCAAACCCTAAATTTGTTTGAAAATATTATTTAAATAATGAATTATTATTATCAATTTGAAAAATATCATAGTCAAGAATCAACGGAAAGGCATTCTTAGTCGATTCCATAAAGAAAAATTAGGCCAATTCGTTCGAAAAAAGCCTAGACTCTAACTTTGTTTATGAATATGATTGAAATCGAATGTATTATCTAGTCTAAAAATTTATTTGTCCGAAGAAACTTGATTTGCCTCACTGTGCGTCGTTAGAAGTAAATCACGACACCCATAATTTACTTAATTGCGATAAGAAATAATTGAACATACGCAGCACAATATATATATCAAAAGTGATGAAATATGTAAAAGGTTCCATGTATAGTAATTACCTCACGTGAATTGTAATAATTTTAAATAATTACTACTTTTTGAACCACTCTGCCCCCTTTTGGGGGAGGGTGGTGTCTGTCTGTCTGTATGTCTGTCTGTATGTATCCTGAAAAAGAGGATATGGTCGGGAAACCCGACAAATGGTCACCCTAATAACACTTACCACAAAAATCCAAATAAACTGCAAATATAAGAATCAGAATGTAGCTAGCGATCTCCATGTCTTCTGGATGGATTTCCCGAACGGCGACTGAGAAATTTAAAATGGATTCTTTGCTATATATACAACCCTATATCAAATTGACTATTGTTATCTTTCCTCAAGGCTTAAATAGATTTAAACAATATTGCTTGATATAAATTTCAAACGAGAACAGAAATTAGAATCGACTGTGATAAGAGTTTTCAACGAAAATGTCAATTTTAAACAAGATTAATGGGGGCTTCTAGCTTATTTTTCTCAATTCACCCAATTAGTTTATTTATACTGGGGTGGTTTTCAATTATTTGCAACGTTTCCATATCCGGGTTTTTTGTGTGATATGCCACAAAATCTAAAGAAATGAGAAATCGACATAATTTTCTCAGCTTCACTTATATCTTTTTTATTTTATTTCTTCTTTATTTATATAATTTTATTTTTGGAAAATGGTACGAGTGTGATTAACGAATTTGCATTTAAATAAAACCCTTTCTCGACCCTTTTTTGCATGGATGCAATTTCCGGGATATGCCTACGCCACTCTCCGCAGATCAGGCCTACACCTTGGAAGTTGAATATCTTCCAGAAAGGAACGTGGAAACTAAATTAGTCTAAAGCTTCTTTAATTGTTTTGCATTTTGTGTATCTCATGAGAAGTTTCTTTTGCTTAAATCAAGAATTTCTCTACTTTTTTACTTAGAGTTTAACTCCTGCCATGAACTAGGAAAGTTGTCGTAAAAATGTAAAAATTACAGAGCGTAATCAGTAAAATCTCATTTTTAATATGAGACGAAAGTACTTACAAAATCTTTACGGGTTTTCGAGATATGACTGAAAATATCCAAGTGTTGCGTCGAGTTGCAGTCGGCAATCACCGCTTTTGAAAACCAGGCGCGAACCGCGAGTATCGTGCTGAGAACGTGTGTCGCGAAGACTACAGAGTTTTGAAAAATGCAATATTTTTGTAGAAAATTATTAGGCTTCATAGAAAATCTAGGATTTAATAGATGCGAGGAATACTAGATTAAATCCTCCATAATCATACCATATTGCCATTTTAATGTAATTACCAGTTACATGAAACATTTTGATCCGAATTCGGTACAAAAACAATATTATATTTTAGTTTAAAATTTTTTTAAATTAATGTTTTTAGGTGATTGTGATTTACACGGTTTACATTCTCTACCTTAAAATTAATCATGATTGTGCGGCGGACACCTACTGGAGTTTCTTCGGCTTCTGCTCGGGTCAATGAGGTAACCGCGCCGCTTGTCATGTTTATTTTCGCCCGTCTTTTTCTGCGATCAGCATATATGTATATTCCAGTAAGAACATTATAGGTCTCCAATATTGCAAAAGCGTCACCATCAGATGATGATAATACAATTCTTTCTTCGGATGGCATGGGCTCAAAGGCATTATATCCTACTCTCAACAGAAGTTTACTATCCGCAGGAAAAGTGTATCTTCGAATTTCAAACATCCGGCGGGGATTTGTCTTGGGAATAAGCCGAATAAATCTAAGTTGTTCAAGGCCACATCCCAATGTGTCGTCAGGAGAAGGAAGCCATATTGGAGGAGCCCTGAACCTGGCAGAAGATGACCTTGACCTGGCACGAAGAGAAGGTTCGGCAAGAGCAAACTTCCTCTCAGGTGAACGTCTTTCAGAATAAGAAGAAGGTCCGGCACGAGGAACACCAGGAATAGGCTCGCCATTAGGTAAACACTCGAACTGTAAAGTTAACTCTGCAACAGAAAAACAGGATTAGATTTTTTCAAATTAATATTTCGTGGACTACTTGTGTAAATATTGTGAGTCAAGACCGAGGAATAGAGGGAAATTTGTCCTGGGAAACTTCTTGTAGGTCTAGAAGATAGTAACAAAATAGTCCCCTGATTATAAATATCAAGGGTACTTTTTCTAAGTCTGGTGCAACAATTTTTATATACAATAGAATGATTTTTTACAAGTAATTGTTTATAAGGCAATAGTTAACAAATTGTTTCAATTAAAACAAAAGAGAATGCAGATATGTTCAGACCAATTATTATTTAGGGAGAGCTTAGAAATATTATTCTTTTTTAGATGTATATATCCGGTGACTGGAAGCCGGTGCCATTTTTTAGATGGCATTTGCTCCCACTGGGACCCTGCGGTGGTTGTTAACCTTGTTTTTTAATTATATATTATACTATTATATTTACCAATAGAATTAAAGATGATTATCCAGGTGAAGACTATTGTATAAATGACCCTCATTTTTCCACGTAGAGGATTAACTAATTGATGTATTAATGGAGAATTTCCTTAATAGTGTAACAAAGGAATATTCTTGAGCTTTATTATAGACTATATAATATATCTTAGGGTCGTTATCGCATAGATGAAACGTGTCAAGCTTATCTATCTGAGATATTTACATTTCATTAGAGTAAGTTTCAAAAAATAAAATAAAGTTAATAAATTCGTAAAATCTCATATTACAATTTATATACATTACCTTTGAAAATTATTTACACGGCAAGCGTGAGCAGTACTAAAAATCAGTTATGACTTTAAAACACGTGAATCATTTGAAAATATAGCTGGATAGCTAAAAAACGGTTAGAAAGGTTTTGAAATTCCACTTCATTGGCCCTACAATTTACAGGACGTAATCATTAAAATTCTAATCTAAAAGAACATCTTTAGAATTAAAAAGAAATTTAGTTGAAAATTGTTACTCCTGGGTTTTGGGATAGTTGATTGCGAATACAAGGTATAAATCACAGAATCAACTAAAAATGTATTTCTCGATATAAGGTCGGTCTCGAGCATTGCCTAAAGTGGCCCTGGCGTTGAATCGAAGGTCTCGGGATTAACTCCGAATGTAAACAGCCAGGGCCGTGTGAACTATTTCCAGTAGAAATGCACGATATCAATTAACTGTATTGTATATAAATGTAAATTTTTGGTATCTCAATGGATGAAAATTTTTTAATAATGAAGACTAATTAATGAAAAGAGAATTTCCATCGTGTTTTAAATATAAATTGCTTAACATACACGTTAGTGTTCGCAGTACCCGCTTTGCGAATACGGAACTGCCGAACCCCTCCGTGCTCAGAAGCGCCTCTCACTCTGGACCCCCTCATCACTAACTGCACCCGACAGAAATTTCAGGAAGGAATTACACTGTTCGGGATTACGTCTTGGCTTAAGTAAAACACAACACGATAAACACAAATATTATATTTATTGAGTAGACCAAATAAACCATTATAAAGAGATATCGAGAACATTTTACTCGCACTACGCAATTCTTCTGGGAACCTCTGCAGCGACAAAAATAATCGCTGGCGCATGACAACTCACGTATTTCATAAAGATGACCTGAAGATAAATGCTTTTAGTCAAAACCAACTTCAGAGTGCTTTAAATCTCGTCGAGGGGTACATAAGAAAATTTGGTATAGACTTTGTATTGGACAAGTGTGCCAATATTCAGCTGCAGCGAGGACAAATTACTGGTGTTCCCGTGCACCCTGAACATGTGGACATGAGTGTTGTTAGACGTTCATACCTAGACATGCCTAAGCCCTAACGGAAATCTAGATTATTTCTTGATTCTTTCTAGACTCAGCTCGTCTAGCGAACGTCTAGGGCAATTTCATCTAGAAATCATCTAGATTTCCGGTAGGGAGAGCCGCATTCTGGACATAACCTCGGTGAAGGAGTCTCTCCGAAGCATACACTAGCGTCTTCTTCGATAGATTTGGTCTCCCAATCTATCGGCGTTGAGCAAGGTATCTGCGACTAAAATGCTTGCAATCCCGGTTCTACTTTACTTCCATGCCGCCAAGGCGGGCGCGGACCTCTGAATCTCCAATGTCTT
The DNA here is from genome assembly GCA_011634705.1 of Andricus grossulariae. Taxonomy (NCBI): domain Eukaryota; kingdom Metazoa; phylum Arthropoda; class Insecta; order Hymenoptera; family Cynipidae; genus Andricus; species Andricus grossulariae. Next base: position 192,424,096 of record JAABKJ010007545.1, read on the forward strand.
CATAACCGAATTATCTTAGGTGCAGCTTACATCCTTCCAAATGGAAGAGATCCTCTCCTAATAATGGTCAGGAAGCACGAGATGATGGAGAAATGAGTGTTCCTTTACAAAGCCGCGGAGCAGGCGGCCGAGACCCTTGGTCTCAATTTTAGCATCAGAAGTGAGGAAAGTGCACTACTGTATCTAGATGCCTCACGTTTAAAAGCCTAAATAAAGATAGCGGAGGTTGACAAAATCCGACAATAGCTCCTCGACAAGAAAATGTATGGGTCGAAGCAGCAAGCTTTTATTTTCCTCAGATCATCAGGACTTAATTCAGGTACAGATGAGTTCATTTTCTCGTGCCAGGATGGCGTCATTAGGGAGTTTTTGCATATCGTTCCGTAGCTTACGGTAAAAGCTGAAGTCACGTGATGACGTTTCTGCGCAAAAGTTCAATTTACAACGAAAAAATAGAATAGTTAAATTTTCAGTGAAAAAAATTATTTTTCAATCTAAAAAATGAATTCTCAACAAAAAATATAATAGTTGATATTTCAACCAATTCTTCAGAAATGAATTTTTCAAATCTTGCATTTAACTCATTGCCAAATTTGGAAAATGATTCCTAAAAATGTGTAAAGTACCTAAAGCCAAGAGAAAATCCTACACGCTAAATCTAGACCAAGAACACGAGTAAATATTACGTGATTGCTGAATAATTATAACAAATATTTAATCGTGCAATGGAAATTTCGGCGAAGCCAAAAGTAAGCGATTCGTCTCTGACGTTGCATCTGATAACAAATAATCACAAGTGACATAGTAATATTGATGAAGTAATATTTATTCATCTGCCTGGTATTTTATCATATTTAGGTATCATTTTCTAGACTTATCAATGAGGTGAACGCAAAATTTCACAATGGTGTTTTTTTTTTGTAAATCCTCAGTCTTCGAAGCTGCATGTATTTTTTTTCTTATTAAAATAACTTCAACATAGGCGGATTCGATGCCAAATTTTCTAAACTTTCAGAAGGTTATTTTAAAGTCGTAGAGTTAGTTTCTGCACAGATTTTGGCCTTTGAAGTAAAGCAAGCATTTTCAAATGATCATTGCAACTTTTCGCGGGGATTATAATATGAATAATTTTGATAAACAAATATACTTATTTCGTGCTTTTAAATATAGCCCATTCTTATTTCTTGCGGGATCATTTCATATCAAGAATAATATCTCATTGGAATAGATTGTCTGCTAACAAAAATTGCGATTGATTTAAATAATTGTTATAAACGAATACACATATACCTCAGTTTGAACAAAAACCATTTTAATTTTCGGCAGGGACACTTTTTTGCATCTAAAGTATAATATCTGAAAGCTACACGAAGGATTGCCATTCACAAAGATAATTATCATATATTTTCAGTAGGCTGTAAACAGTGACAAACAGAGGAAAAAGTTCGGAAAGACGTTAAAAACCTTCGGAAGGTTTGGGCAAAGATAGACGCTCGGAAAGAAATAGGAAGCAAAGTTCAGATACAATTCGAGAATGTTAAAACTATTTTTCTCAAGAAATTAATTATTTTACTATGTTATGTAAGTTTCAGCACATTGAAAGCTTACATCAACTTAAACTAATGCATATAGAAGTCTTGCGGGTGGCAGATCCAAATAGCAGTAGAATTAAATTTGGAACTCCGGTGATAACTTACTTTCCCTGTTCAACTGACCCAACATTGATGTAGGTTAATTTTAGTTTTTAATTGTTGATATAATATGGATTTGTAAAGGATTTTAAAGCCATTAAAACCCATACAAGGGATAGAGTATACTTTCAGGTCAGCCTTGTAGAAGTAAACTGCAATATTCATGAAACGTCGGCAAGATTCGCAGTTTTGCACACGATTGAAACCCGAAAAAGCTTTAAATTTTTTATTTAAATTTATCATAATTAATCATCGTGAAAGCATTAAATCTATTATTAAAGAACTCTACGGGGAGAGTTTTCTTACTCAAACTAATACTTTTAGTAAGCAATGAAATGATTTCAGCCTTATCTAAAGGACATCATTTTTCAGTAGCTCGCTCAAAAATCCCGAAAGAAGAAATTTTCAGTAATTTAGAATCCACAATATATAGCCTTCCGCCCGAAAAAGCGAATGACATACGGCGTAGGACGGCCAACATCTTACGCCAAGCCCAACTTCCCTCCTCAAACTTAACGTATCAAATTTTTTAAATTATCAAAATTTCTAAAATTTCTAAAATTTTCCACATTTATAAAATTGTCGAAATTTCTAAAATTATAAAAACGTCTCAAATTTTCAAAATTTATAAATTTACCATGTCCAAAATATCTAAAATTATCAAAATTATCAAAATTTCTGAATTTGATCAAAAGTTTAATATTTCTGAACTTATTGAAATTTCTAAACTTATTCAAATTTCTAAAATTATGAAAATTTCTAAAATGTTAAAAAAATGTTAAATTATCAAAATTGATGAAACTTCTAAAATGTTTTACATTTATAAAATTTTTAAAATTTTTATAATTATAAAAACGTTTCCAATTTTCAAAATTTGTAATATTACCCTTTCTGAAATTTCTGAAATTTCCAGAATGTCTAAAATATATAAAATTTTAAAAATTATTAAAATGATCAAAATTTATAAATAAGCTCAAAATTTCTAAAATCATAAGGACGTCTCTAATTTTCAAAATTCATAAGATTACCAAAATATCTGAAATTTAAAAAACGTCTCAAATTAAAAAAAAAATAATAATTTAAAAATGCTTGAAAATATAAATTTTCTAAAAATTAAACAATTTTCAAAATTTCTACATTTCTAAAATATTGTAGATTTCCGAAATTATCAAAATTTCTCAATTTAAAAAAATTTTTAAAGTTCCCAACATTTTTGAAATTTTCAAAATATCTAAATTTATTTAAATTCTAAAATTTTTAGAATATTCCAATATTTTAAAAATTTCCTAGATTCATTCAAAAATACGAAGCCAATTTTCCACCTGAAAAGTAAATCTTTAGCCACGCTTCATACGAAGAAAAAGGGCTAAAATCATGCATGTCTTCAAAAAATTCCATTTTTCCAAAACTTTTCTCGTTAGGATATTTGACTCATCATACTACATTTAAAGATACGGCTGACCAATGAAGGGCACTACCACTTGAGAAGGCGCCGCACGCGAGTATAGTCCGAAACTAGAAACTATTAAAATTCTACTATTTCAAATGTAGAATAATTTAAAATTGAATAATGAAAATATTAAAGAAAAATGGATAAGAATATTTCCTCATTTTAGTGCCTCAAATCGAGTAATATTTTTAGCCTCAGCCGAGATAATGTTATCAACCAAGAATCATTTATTTATAGTTTAAACAAAGATTCGCGAAAAACAGATTTCTGTTGGTTCGACGTTATCTTTGCCAACGCTTTATTTACAGTGTCTAAACACTTTTCAAGCTTACACAATTCAGACACCATATAATATGAGGTTTTCAACGTATTATTTCATATATAACAATTCAACTGAAATAATTTTTAAAAGAAACAATTTTAAAGTTCGGAAATAAATACCTAACATTTTTCATTTCTATGCTGTAAACATTATGCTGCGGACAAGTTTATGTATTTGACTTTGAATAATCAACCTAAAAAATAAGCCCATCAAATAAAATAATATTATGCATTTAAAATTTGAAGAGTATGAAATAAAAAATTTAAACAGTTTGAAGCTTAAACATGAAAAACTGTAATATCCGGCAAATCCCAAATTAAAGCATCTTTGAGTCTAACATGTGCTAATTTAGAAATATTTATTAACTGCGTACATTAAACGCTAGCCTAATATTTTCAAATTTTCAAACATCGTATATGTTATATTTTATATTTGCATTGAGATTCATATTGTATTGAGAACACTTACCACAAAAATGCAGAAAAATTACGATTGTGAGGAGTAGCGTGCTGATGAAGACCTTCATTTTTTATATGGATTTCGTACACGATGAGTGAGAAAAATTAACATATTCACTGCTATATATAAGTCTGTCAAACCTTGTACGCTATTCTTCTACGGACAAAATAGCTAGTTTCATATCTCAGATAAACATTATCATCATTCAGGCCGTGATTCAGAGAAGTGACCTAGGGGGGAGGGAGGCGGGTGGGAATCTTTGGAATAGTGTGTACACACAGAGAGATATTAATAATTCAATTGATGAATTTTTAACCAAGTTTATACTAGCAATCATGATTTTAATCAAATCGGGCACGAACTTTTGCAATGACCAAATATTTTAAAATGCAAAAATCAATTACAAATAAATTGATTTTATTTCACAAGTAAAGTTTTGAAATACTGACCTCTGCCTCCTTTCCCTATTTTTCTCTTTCATATTCACTTTTGCTGTTCAACAACCCTGAAAAACGTTATAAGATTAATTTTCAGTTTATTTTCTATTTATTCCGGAATATACATTACGGAAATATTACAACATTTTTATAAATTTGTTGTTTATCTTGTGCATCGAATAATTTTCATGCAATTATATAAAGCCAATCTGGGCTCCCGTAATTTTTGGTTTAGTACGCCCTCCTTTGAACAACGTGAATTTTATGCCAGCTACTTGAACATAGTCAAGTGAATCTCTCGGTCCATTCACATTGTTAGGCATAAGGCTTATTTCTGTCGGCTGTTCTGATCCAGGTTGTACAGTTAGCTTAAAGGTTTTCGCAAAATAAATGATATACCATTCTGATTCAGTAGGTTCTGGACCGAAATCGTAACCTGGGAAAGAAGAAAAAGATTTTTGAATTTAAAAAGATTGAATATCAGTCTCGATATTAAAGACTCATCACATGCAAATTTGAGCAATAACAGTTTCGAAAATTCACTTTGTTATTCTTTAAAAGTTGGCCATTCAATGAGACAGCTTTTAATAATCATTCATTTGAAATTCAATTTGTGCTAAAGCATCGAATAAGTGGAAGATTTTTCTTATAAAAATAGAAGAAAACAGTAAAAACAAAAGGCAGAAAACGTTTCAGGCAAAAATTCTGGGGTTAATTCCGATATACAAAAAAAAATGTAACATACAATTAGCGTAATAGATTCTCTCATTGTGATGCGTTATGTTATCGTGACCGTTTATTATATTTATGGATAAGTGTCTAACAATGGCCCTATTTGACGAAGAAGGTACGTGGGTTAGCTTTTGCAGACGACAATATTGTTATTGCAGAACCAATCGAGAACTTGCAAAGAATGTTGAATAAACTCAATACAAGCATGAAGAACATGGGCCTCAAAATTGACGTAAATAAAACAAAAATCGTGGTGTTTAAAGAAAAAAGTGGAAAAACAATTTAACTCAAACACACACATTTATTCACCTTCTGCTGGTGCTCGGACTCCTATAAGTGAATCATCGTGACTTCTATATGCCACCAATTTAAGCCCTTGTACGTCAATGAGACAGATTAAAAACTCTCTATCTTTATAAAAATTGGCGTAAGGAATACCACAGTACGGATACCAAGCTCTCAGAACTTTTTTCCTGCTAGAATCTAACCATAATTCAATTTCCACGCCCTTATAGTTGACAATTTTGTGTGGTGGGCCGTCACTAGCATATTTTTCTGCAAAAATAAGATTCTCTACTCCAACTCGTCGGGACGATGAACTTACTTCATGATTTCCCGAAGTATTCAGTTCTGTAAAAAAAACGAAGACGTGTAGTTTTACAAATATATAGAATATTAATCTCAGAATTAATGCTCAAGAATTCTCAAATGAAGCACTAAAAAATGAACAATTTTAATTTGGTATTCTACAAGAATTCATAATCAAACAATCTCCAAATTCAACATGTGAGAATTAGTCAAATGAGGCTAAATGCGATTACTAAACGACGCAATATATAGGAAAGAGCCCCATAGGGAAATTATAGCTTTTGAAAATTCGTATACAATTTAGAAAAGATGTTAAGGTTGTCGCCTAGAGAGCTTAAATGTAGGTTGTCGACGTAGTGACGGTTTTCGATCTACTAGTCTGATAGTTTTCTTAAACTTTATTTAATTTTCAAGCATTCGCCCGGCGACGCCAGGCCTTATCAGGAATACATTATTAGAGGCAAAGTATAACACTGGAAATAGAATAGGATTTTTTGTTATAAAATTTATAGGGTGAGGAAAGACCGGCTACATAAATGGAAAGCATAAGCTGTATTCTACTTACGTGACATATACGGAATTGAAAATGTTTATGAAGACAATAATGTTGACAATTACGAAAAAATCCGTTATTGGTGGAAGTTATTCATAAGTAAATATTATTTACTTTTTGTATTTACTCCACTTCTGGACAGGCAGAAGCATTCAATTAAATAATTTAAATGTGCGTTTATTATAATAACGTTCTCTACTTATATTCTTAGCTTTGCTTACCTACCGGCACATACTATAAAATCTTATCTCACTTGATATTGATAATGACAATAAGTTTAAGGATTTTTTCACATGCCAAAATGAGATTCTTGATCATTTAAAAAAAACTTTGATAAACGATTCCAATAACAAGTTCAAGTGGCTTAAAGACAAATTCTATTGTCAAAATATTAATGAGAAGCCTAATGATAAGTGGTTAATTAATTTAGCAGGAAGATATCCCAGAAAAAGTACATTACTTTCTAAGCCTTGGTGATAAATGTTGTGATAATTCAGAGAACAAAAGTGCGAGAGTCGAAGAAACATTAGCTTCTATTGAAGACAAAATGAATAGCATACCTTGTGAAAAAAGAACAGACCTGAGGTCTAGAATTTCGAGTAGCTTACAACAAATGCTCAATAATGATTAAAATAGAAATAGAAAATCTGAAATAGAGTCCTTTGGTGAAAAGGAATTTTTTAAACAAAATCAAGACATCTTTATAACCAAAGCGGATAAGGGCAGCAGTTCTGCAATTTTAAAAACCTCGGATTATATAGATGAACGCAACGTTTTACTTCTTGATAATACCACTTATAAAAAACTTAATGAAGATCCTACTACGAAGGTGAAATTTAAAATCAACTCACTTGTCATTAAATTATTGAAAAATGGGCACCTCTCCGAACATTCACCTCTTTCATAGGGTCACCTATTTATTTTCTTTCTAGATATGCAGCAAAACCGATACAACAAATTATAGGTAATTCTGATTCTAGTGTCGAAAATAATTGGGACTTGATTGATGAAATAAAAAACGTTCATATTAGAAGAAAACACAAAATAGTTTCACTTCATGTAAAATCACTTTTTACTAACATACCTAAAGAATTAGTATGGAAAAGCATTGAAATGAACTGGTTTAAAATCAGACAGTACACTATCATTCCTGCTGCACAGTTTCTTGAATTGGTGGAATTTTGCTTAAAAAATGCATACCACATGTTTCACAATAAATTCCTCCAATGAGTTTTCAGAAACCCGAAGGAGTCCCACTTATCTGGTATAATATCGAACCTTGTGATGTCGATGATGTGCTTACTTGATTACATGAAGACAGCATCCATGGACTACTTGATAAGTTCAATGCTTATCGCCCACGCATTCAATTCAAAATTGAAATAGAGAATAACAAAATTAATTTTTCAGGCATGACAATCATTGAGTCTAACAATACTATTATCATGAATTCGCAGAGGTAAGATTACCTATGGTAAGATACATATGACAGGGCCGTGTCATTATCCGATATAAGGTTTAAAAACCAAAATTTAAAAATTGTTGAACGCAATCTGAGATCAAATGATTATCCAACACATGTTTATAAGAAACACACGTTAACAAAAGATTAGAATGCTCAAACAATGAAAATTCCAAATTCTTCCATTTAACGTTAAACGATGTATCAGGTTTTTCACTAGACATGATTATAGTTCCACCTTTTGCCAACAAACTTGTTAGATTTGATAAAAAGATTTCTAGAGAGTTTAATTTCCTTGTCACATTTGAATATGAAAAAGATCCTTTTCAGTGTTCTACTGAATTCAAAGATATTATTCCTATTAAACTCAGAGCTCATATAGTTTATCTGGTTTCTTGTGAGTGCGGCTCCGGATACATAGGACAAATCAAGCATTATTTAAAGATAACCTAAGAGAACACAAAAATGATTGTAGAAACGACTTCAGAGGGACCGCTTCAGTATACTCACCTTTGACCACAACTTTGACTTTACAAAAGCTAATATTATAAGTAAAAAACGTTATTTTAATAAACGTACATTCAAAGAAATGTTTTATATCATCAAGCATAATGATATTGTCAACAAAAGAGCATACACTAACTTTTTAGGTGACGTATACCATAGTCTTATCTCTCTAACTAATAAATAAAAAAATTTTAAATATTTAAAATTGTCCAGCGCCTGTCTTTTTTTCTCACCTACGCACAAAAGAGAAACATTCTCCTACGCACGTGAGGGTACAAGAAGGCCTAAAAAGAATTATATTCCTTAAACAACATTTTTTTTAAAGCAAATACTCAAGGAAATTAATGCATGCAAAATACCTGCACAAAAAAAGCAACTGAATAATGAAATATTAAAAAAAAAGTAAAATAATATTTCATAATTTCAGTGCCTTCAATTGAGAAATATTTTCAGCCTCAAACAAGATAATTCTGAATCAACAAAGAAATATTTATTTCGACTTTAAATCATGATTCGCGAAAAACAGATTTCGGTCGATTCAACGTTATCTTTGACGGCGCTTCATTTACAACGCCTGGACACTTTTTAAGCTTCCAAAGTTCAGAACCTATATAACATAAAGTTTTGAATGTATTATTTTATATATTAAAATTTAGGTTGAATGATTTTTAAAAGAAAAAAATTCAAAGTAGGGAATTAAATACTAAAGAAATATATTTCCGTGCAGTCAAAATTATGCTACTGACAAGTTTAAGTATTTCAATTTGAATAATCAATTTGGTAACTTGAAAATATTCAGTAATTGCGTATTTTAAAGTTGAGCCCAATATTTTCAAATTTTTAATCTTGATATATGTTATATTTCATATTTAAATTGAGATTTATATTATACTGAGTAAACTTACCACCAAAATGCAGAAAAATTACGATTGTAAGGAGCAGCGTGCTGATGAGGATCTTCATTTTTTAGATGGATCTTGTATGCGATGAGTAAGACAAATTAACATATTTACTGCTATATATATAAGTTCGATAAACCTCGTACGGGGAGAGGGTTCGAAAAATCGTATACACACCGAGAGATATGACTAATTAAATTGACGAATTATAACCAATTTTGTACTGGCAATCATGTTTTGCGTGCCTGACGAGCGATTAGTTTCTTTTTAGCTCGCTTATTAGTAGTCAAATACTCAAATATAAATATTTTGAAGTGGCCTCCAAGCCTTTAGAAACGAAGCAAAATTTCTGGTCATTCCCCGGTGACCAAGCATTTTGTTAAGACATACAAATTTTAATTTTTAAACTCTCATTACCTCAGAAAATATTTAATTCAAATATTGAATACTTAACTAAAGAATAGAATTATTCAAAACGTTGCAACTCTTCAAAATTTAAAGTATTTAAAATAAAAATTAAATCCTTTTCAATTGATTAATTCATCATACGATTTTATCAGACTTTTTTGAACTTAATGTTATTTGTAAAAATTAGTGTTTAGAAGCAGACTGGGACTCACCAACCGACCCGATAAAAGCCTTGCAGGACAGCCCTAAAGTCTATTTTACGACGTGTCACTATTAAATAACAAGACTGGTGCTGTAAAATATTCTAGTTTGATTTTATACATACCTATTCATCATCACCTTCAATATACACCCCTCCTATAACTCAGCAATGCTCAATGCGAATCTTCCATTGTTTGAAACATTGTTTGAAGTCTTCTTCGATCAGCTCCTTCAGGACGTGTGCCGCTTTCTCTTTGACAGCTTTAACGGACTCCAATTTTGTTCCTTTTAATGCAGATTTCACCTCAGGAAATAGATAGAACTCACACGGCGCAAGATACAGCAAATAAGGTTAATGATCTAAGACTGGGATGCTGTACTCGGCTGGAAACTACTTAGTAGACAATGCGGAATCAGCCAGCGCATTGTCTTGGTGGAGAACCCATGACCTGTCCTTTTATAATTTGGGTCGTTTTTTCCTTATTCTTTCACGGAGTTCAGCAAGAGCGTAAAAGTAGTAATGTGGATTATTGGTTTGACCTTCAGGAATCCAGTGAACAGATTTTTTCGATAGTGTCATCCGTTTTTGACGTGGAAGGTCGACACGGGCGTGAATCATCTTCAGCGTCTTTTTGGCCATCTTGAGAACGCTTAAACCACACCAAAACACGTGCAAGCGTTAAAAATTCATTGCTATGCACTTTTTCAATAAATTATAAGTTTCGGTAGCGCTTTTTCCAAGTTTTATGTGAAATTTCATAACAATTTGTTGCTCTATTGTTACAGTCAACAATTTTCCAGCGGAACAAAAAAAAAACAACTCTAAAGCGAACGAAGGCTACGGCGATACGGATTTGTTTACAGAAGCGAGAGGTACTGCATTCGAAAGAGAAGGCTTCAGGCTAAACAGCTGTCGGTCGCTGATGTTTGGCGCATGCGTACTTCTTTTGTAGCAGCGTCAGTCTTGTTATTTAATAGCCACACCTCGTATACCCAATGTTTGTGAAACCCTTTCAACACTTGAAAGACATTCGGTGATATAAAAGAATTGCAACAGATTTCAAGGAAGTGCATAGAATTTTGAACAATTTTAATTATTTGAAGAAATTTTCGAAGGTTTTAAATATTTAAAGGAAATATACAAGATTTCAAACATTTTATAGCAGTCCGAAGCATGACACAAGAGTTAATTAAGCCTCCGTTAGACGCAAGAGGCCTGACAGGCCACCTCAAACTGTTTTCGCTGATTCTTCCTACTACAGAGCGCAGAGGGTATTTGTTAATTAATGTTAGCTCTTTCGAAACCCTCTAATCAGTTTTATGGCAGACTACGTAAAATGTAACTGTTATCCTTTAAACCTGCGAGGTTTCCTAAACCCGAGCGGACCAGGTCGCCAAAAAATTAGCAAAAAGAGAAGCTTTCACAACCGAAACTTAAAATTTCACTCTCAGGGGACAATCGTCATACTGGGGTTTCATGAGTCGATGATAACATATTTGTCACTTATAAAGTGTTAATTATTCCGAAGGGAAAATTAATAACAAGAGGAGTTTGGTGGTTGATCAAGTCTCTGATTTGATATACACAAACCAATCTGTTTATTGTCGCAGAAAAAGTGAAGAATGAAATGAGCAGTAAGCTGAGTAAATATGGTACTAAACGTAGGAATAGCATTGAAAGTCGCGAGAGCCAGACATTCGAAAAGAAAAAGAGGGATTCGCGTTCACCAGAGTGACGGGGGAGCAGAAGCACACGACTCGCTCACCCCGAGGTAGTGGGGAACGTCAACACGGGACTCGCTCACCTTGAAGGAGTGGGAAGGCGCGAAGTCATTTCACGATCCCACTCTCTGATTGGCGCGCCAGTTGAGAATCAGAAGAGATATAAACAACGCCTCACGCCGACTCATTCGACATTTACTCCGAGTCAGCTGAGCAAACTACATACCAGAGGAGCGTGGACGATCGAGCGGGAAAATTGATATCTTTTCGCAAAGTCGGTGATTTTCCCTTTCAATGGTCGCCATATGGAATCCACGATTTTTAATTTTGCAATTTTAACTTCAGAATAGTAATCAGTGATCCCAATAAGATAACTTTCTATAACAATTATTTCGGATGTGCTTCTCGAGTGAATACAGATAGCCTGTTAGGCACGTTGCGTCTGAACTAGGAAGTCTTATGGTTCCGTCTGACGAAGGGTTGATGGATTAAATATTATTTTAAAGATTTTAAGTGATTTTTTACTTGTTGAATCTCAAAGATTTCATAAGAATTGAGGAATTTGAAAGGATTCCAAAAATTTGAAAGGATTGTCAAATATTTTGAATGAATTTCGAGAACTTTGAAGGTTTTCAAGGGATTCTGTAGGGCGTTTAAAAAGATTTCAAGGCATTTTAAAAAATCTAATCAAATTTTCAAGGAGTCTAACGATTTTCAGTAATTAAAAAAATTGTATGCGGTTTTACTGAATTTCCTAGAATTTTAGAAGATTTAAACAGAGCTCATGGGAACTATAAGGTTTTTGTATATTGAAAGAGATTCCAGGGTATTTCTAAAGGATTTACACGGACTCACTATCGTATTGAAAGATTGTTTTGATTTGAAGGAATTTTAAAAGCTCTCATGTTATTTCAATAAACCGTCCAGGATTTCAGAAAATACCATACGGTTTCATAGAACTTCACGGACTTTTTAAAGAATTTAATTGGATTTCAAGGAATTGTAAGAATTTGACGAGATTTTATCATATTTCAAGGGCTATAAAAAGGAATTTCATACAATTGAGGGCATTTTAATAGGATATCTAAGAATTGAAGGGTTTTTAATTTTTTCCCCTAATTTTAGAGACGACATTTTGATAATTATTAATAAAAGAGTCATAAATTCTTGATGGCGATAGTATCCGCACAAATCCTACCATATGTTTGTTTTTCAATATGAAATTCAAAAATTGGTGACCTTCAATACTAAGTTCAAATTTAATACCCGGAATCAAAATTATGATTTTAAATTGAAACTATAGACATTTTCAAGATGATACAAATTATTAAAAGGTGTCGTATCATGTAGTATCAAGTCCACGACTTTTTAAAATTTTTTTCTTAATGAATAAGAATAATTTATGTCAACGAAAGTACAAAAAATTATCTGCAGCGTAATTTTTACAAAATGTCGAAAGCTCAATATTAATTTTTCTGAATTTAAATTTGAAAAATGGAACCTTAACAAGGAAACAGTTGAACAATACGTGTTTGCAACAAGATTTGTTTTGAGTGAAACTATTTATATCCCATACATTTTTGCTAAATTATCTTTCACAAAACAAACGGCATTTTTTAACCAAACAATTACATTTTTGACTAAAAAGATTTATTTTCTACGCTGGGAGATACATTTCTAACAAAACAGTTGAAGCACAACTCGACTTAAAAAAAAAAGATAAATTTTCTACCGAAAGTTTAATTGTTTACACTTGAACAAGAATAGATTTTAATTTTGAATGAAAAACAATTGAACTTAGCCAAAAATTTGAATTTTCAGCAAAAGCGATAGATCCGCAACTAGTAGAATTAGTTTTTAACAAACAAGTTCAACTGTCAACTGAGTATTAAATTAATTAAATAATCTATCAATTTTAACCAAGAAGACTTTCAATCAACGAAAATTAATTTTCAATAAGAAATAGTGGAATATTTTAATTGGTTTCTATCATTTTAGTTTGAATTTAAGCAAAAATATACAAAAAGGGGAAGTTTCTTGAAAATAGAGGGAAAGAGAGGCATTCTTTGAAAAAACAAGGAAAAGAAGGAAAAGGGGGAAATAGTAGAAGGTCTGTATTTCAATCCTTTACTTGTGAAATGAAATCAATTTATTTTTAATATATTTTTGCATTTCAAAAAATTGTTATTATATTTTCACACTGTTTATTATTTTCTCAGAAAGTATAATTTGGTTTTAAAAACACATTTTCGTAAGAAATATACATTCCAAGTTCTGAACTTGTGAGCAATTTGAATACTAAAGTCAATACAATATAATATTGAGGATTCTAACAAAACTATGAAATAGTGGATAAGCAAAATTTAACACTTTGGAATAATCTTAACGCAATTATACATAGCCTAGAACAGCTCCCGTAATTTTTGAACGAAGTCCCCCTGTGAATACCGTAAATTTTAGGCCAGCTACTTCAACGTGATTGGCTTTATGTCCAGGTTCATGTTTATTTTCAGGCATGAGTTTAATTTCTTCGACAACATCTGTTTCAGGGTCTACCTTCAGCATAAAGGTCGTGGGAGCATAAATAAGATAGCTTACTTTTGGATTAGGTTCTAGCCGGTAGCTCTGACCTTGACCAGAAAAGATAGATATGTGAATTTCAGAACATTTAAAATCAATTTAAAAATCGAATACTGAACATTTTAAAATTTGAGCATTGCAAATTTAAAAGATTTTATTTGGTATTCTTTGAGAGTTCACAAAAAAAAAGAAAAAAAGCTTTCATCAATCAATTGACAAGAACTATAACAAAATACTATTTTCACGAAGAAACCGTCGTTGTAATTAGTTTTTTACGTTTAGGATCTTCAACAGTATTACATCTAGTTATAAGTTACCCAAAAGTCAGATTGAATTATGGTAACGACGCTTCAATATGACAATTTTATATTTTCTTTGAAACTAAAGAATTTGCCACACATAAGAAGGCATATATGAATCCATATTGATTCATGCATAAAAGCGTATGAGAAATTTGGGACACGAGATAGAATAGGAGCCTATGTTCATACCCTAGAGTGGTCCAAAATGTTTTGTTTTAATTTTTATGAATAACGCCCGAAAAGTTGATCGAATCCATACAAATTCATTTTTTATTTTGTTCAGAAAAAAAAACAAAAAAACGTTCAACACGTATTTCGCATAACAAAAAAAGGCTCAACATTTCACTTTACAATGAGCCATAGAATATGAATGAAATATTACTTTTCAAATATCACCTCTATATGTCTGTTTTACAGGGTTTCAAGTAATCCAATTTCCTTTCAGAATGGAGATAGAAAGTCGCGGCTGTTTCAAGAATGTTCAACTCTTTATCGAATTTTTGATCAAAAAGAGGTAAAAGTTCATTGATGTTGAATACCTAATTGTTGAAACAATTTAGTATTATTGTTAATAATATTCTCTTGGACATTTTGTCTACTTTTAACCCAATTTCTACTAAGTAAGGTAGTAAGTACTGCAAGTTAACAAACACACTTGTTTGAATAATTTATAATTGTTTATAACAATCTTATATCAGATGAGTGCTAGAAAGTTGCTTTTTTCTGAAATCTTTAGCTTTGCTTTGACTTTTTACGTAGGAACAAATAATAAGTGACCCTCAACAAGAATCATTTTTTAAATAGTATTTCACTTTTTCAGGTGAATTATTTTTGCTCTTTTCCAAATGTTCAAAAAAATTGAATTAAACAAACAAAGCTGTCTCATACAAGAGACAAAAACAAAGAATGAAATAATTAGGGGTAGGTGGGAGAAGCAGATCTGTAAATGACTTGTAAATGTTTTTTTTTTTCAATTACAACCAGAAGCTTATTGGAAAGCGTGAAATAAAAATTTGGAATTGAACATATTTTGATATTAGCCATACTCCAGCAAAATATATTCATGAAATAGAAAGGGATTATTTGAACTGTTTTTCTCTCTAATGTTCATTTATCGTTTGTTCTTAACTAAAAAGGTGCCACCCGCAAGCATGCGGCAATTTTATCAATTTAATAAATTTTCTGATTTTCCTTTATATGCCCTCCCCGATCGACAACGAACGCGCCCGAAATTATACTTCAGGTATGAGCATCGAGTATGTAATAATCGATTTGACAATCAATGAAGAAGACGGTTCAAGGAACGAGAACGTCCCTCCAAGAGCACGGTTCCGTGGTCGCACTCTCGCTCGCGCCACAAACTCGGCGAATCAGAACACGGCCCCACCACCGGGCCCGTGGTGGCACGGCTGACCAACAATTTCCTCCTCCACCACATTTCAGACTACCACGGCACTCGAGCCGACGGGCTCGCTCGCGCTACAGCAGCGGCCAATCGTCGGCCGCCCCCCACCATGTCCTACCCAACTGGATCGCACGTACCAGTGTGTACGGGCCATTGTCTCGCTCTACCAGTCTCTCTCTCGAGAATATATAAAGAAAAGTTACAAGAAAATATTCAAACTTGCATTCTCGGTAATTGGTGCAGGCGATTTAAACGCCAAGAACACTTAGCCTGGAATAGCAGAAGAACTAACAAAGTAGGAAAACAAATATTTTAATTCATAAACGACGAGAATCTCTCCGTTTTAGCCCAGACTCTCATACTTTTTTCCCCCGCAATACAATAGAAATGAGCTAGACTCAGACCATCGGCCAGTTCTCTTCAGCCTTTACACAAATTGTGAAAAGACTCTGGTCCAACCTCGCTAAAATTTTGCGAAAGCCATCTGGCAATCATTCAATGAATGACTATTTGACAAGACCACTTTATCCTTATGTATTTTGACGCGCTGAATACGAAACCGAGGTCTATTTACCTCTATTACGTCGGGTTCAAGGTCATTTCAAGGTCAAATACAGAGAAAGCCGTGCAATAAACTTCAAACACCTCCTACATATGTTTTTATGGTCGCTGAATCGAATTCCGAGGTCGATTCACCTCCACCGCTTCAGGTTCAAAGTCATTTCAAGCTCAAATACAGGAAAAGCCGTGCAATTAACTTCAAAAACCTTCTACATATGTTTTTAGGGTCGCTGAATCGAAATCAGAGTTCCATTCACCTCCACTGCTTCAGGTTCCAGGTCATTTCAAGGTCAAATACAGGAAAAGCCATGCAATAAACTTGAAAAACCTTTTACATATGTTTTTGGGGTCGCTATTTTTACTGTTAAAATTAGTAAACTTCTGAAAATAACTGATTCATCAATTAAAATTAAGTGTACTGAATGAATTATTAAAATTTCTACTAACTCAAATTTAGAGAGTAGACTGTGTGATAGTAAAAAATTAATAAAATGATAAGTTGCACGTGATAATGCTATTTCTACATGAGCTAGTTAATTGATCTAATTAAGAGTGCCTATATGTATATGATTGACACTAGTATTAACGATTACGACTTAATTTAAGAGTGCTTTCATATTGTGGAGGTTGCTTATAAGATAAGCTATATATAAGTACTCTAACTCGAATTTCCTACTATAATAAATTCTCCGCACGTTCGCCTACTCACATGAACTTATGCCTACACGTAAATTGTCATTTTCTTATCAATCTCGCTTCAGCTACTATAAAGTTAGATTGATTACATTTGCAAGTGTTCTAGTTTACATATTAGAATCTCTAACATATTATTATTTTATTATCTAGACATTTCCTACTTGGATTTGAAATTTTATTTCTCATCAATATTGCTTACTTTTGACTATATTTATTTTTCCCTTATCGCATTATTGTACTAAGTGAGTGTTCAAATGTTACATAACGTCACAGTGAAATTAAATTAAAGTTTTTACACCTTAGAATTGGTTTGCATTTAATTCAGAAACATTTTTCTGGATTTAAGCAAAATTGGTCTGAAATTAAGAGCTCATTATCTGAATTTACCCAATTAAGTCTCAAATTAAACAAATACTGCAAATAAAAAAATAAATGATTGATTATATCAAATTATTATACAATTAATTATATAAAATTAGGGCATTTTAATCCAAACCGTCCGAATAGCTAGATTTGTTCGGTATACGTAGACTAGAGTTGCCCAGGTTTTTTTTGCGAGTTTTCATGCATAGCGCCCCTAAATTTGTTCGAATCCACAAAAAAGTAAATGCGTTTTTAAAAAATGATATTTAGTGGTTCCGCAAGCCCCAGGAAATTTAACACGTATTGTCCATAAGAAAAAAGACGCCTTTGTTAATTTTATACACAATCGTCAATATTATAGGTGAATCTCGAATCCAGTGAATCTATAAGTGAATCTATAAAGTTGCGGGTTTTTATGAAATTTTCAGCTTTTCTTTGGCTTTTAAGTTAGGAACAATTAATAAATCTTTATACTAATATTAATTTGAACCATGTCAGTAACTACTTCAAGGATAATTTACATTTAATATGATCCTTATAGACAATTTGAAGAATATTTCAAACGTCTATTTTATTTCAGAAAAATATATAAACAAAAAAGAAAGAGATTGTTTAAAAAATTATTCTCTCTATTGTTCATTTAGTATTTGTTTATAACTAAAAAGCCAAAGCAAAGTTAAAATTATCAGAAATACCGCAACTTTCTAACAATTATCTGAGAGAAGATAGTTGTAAACAATAATACATTTTTTAAATAATCATTTTTATTAATTTGCATTAAATATTACCTCACTAAGTGAAAAATGGATAAAAAGTGGAAAATTTCAGAAAAACCCACAACTATCTAGCATTACTATGGGAAAAGATAGTTATAAACAATGAAAATTTGTTTGAACAATTATGTTTATTAAATTTCATTAATTTTTATTTTGCTATAAGTGTAAAGTAGACAAAAAGTTGAATGTTTCAGAAATAACCTCAACTTTCTAGCATTATTCAAAGATAATATTATTTAAAACAATAATAAATTGTTTAAACAATTATCTTTGCTAGCCTGAAATAATCGGTACATCACTCTAAGTGAAAAGTTGACAAAAAGTGGAAAATTTTAGAAAAAGACGTAACTATCTTGCATTACTATAGGAGAAGATAGTTATAAACAATAGTAAATTGTTTAAGCAATTATTTTTGTTAACTTGAATTAATTATTATTTCACTCTAATTGAATAGTGGACCAAATGTGGAAATTTTTAGATAAAACTGCAACTTTCTAGCATTATTCTAAGACAATATTATTATAAATATTAATAAACTGTTTAAACAATGATTCATGTTAAATTTAATTGATTATTACCTCGTTCTAACTGAAAAGTTGAAAAATTCGGAAAGACCGCGACTTTCTAACTCTATTCTAAGAGAAAATTGCTAAAAACAGTAACAAATTGTTTAAAAAGTGTATTTAAATATATTATTATTAATAAAAAGTAGTATTTTATGTATTTAAAACAATTTATCTATTAAAAACCACACAAAAACAAAATTCAGGAAAATTCGAAAAAAATTGTCGAGTGCATTTTTGGACCACCCTAATGTATAGACACTCCCTACTTGATTTTTAAACGCTTACATATATTTTAAATTCTTCAATTTAGAGTGACTAATAAGGTAAAAGATTCCGTAGTATGTGCTTATGCATTTTCCTTTTATTTGATGCATCTGAAGTCCAGATTAAGCCCTAATGTATACCATTAAAATCCCGTTATGCCTCGAGGATAATCGGATTTTGACATAAACGAAAGTTTCTTTTGATCCTCTTCTCATATATGAATAAAGAAACAATTATTGTCCCTTAAAATGGGTAAACTTGCTCTAATGTATTTTTAAAATGCAATTCATAAAAAGTACCAAAATTAATTTAATTTACAGACGTTTGATTAAGAACCCTGTTTAACATAAAATAGAACCGAAATTCATATGTCGCAATTTATTTAACAAACATTTTTTTATATTTGATTAATTATTTCATTTATAGATTTACATTTCGTATCATATCTTATCATAGATTTCTTAATAAATTCTTCCGTATCCAGAATGAGATTTAATTCAGGTCGTCACGTGTTAATTCGAATCATTTATATCGCTGACTATAAAATTTTTCAAACTGAACGATTGTCGCATTTTGTTAAATCAGCAAACTTTTGTGGGTTGATTGACACTTTTTTTCAATCAGAGTTTAATGACAGTCGGTAAAAACCGCAGACTTCCTCTTATTTACGATCACCCCTTTTTATGCTCCTTTGGTGGTTGTAATTATAATAACTTCCAAAACCACATGTTTTACTCTCCAGTAGGAAAACAAATTATATTTAAAAGAATCATTATTCATAGTTTCTATCAAGTAATACCATTTTTATTCAAATAAAATACAATTCCACGAGGATTGGATTTTTTTTTCAACAATCAGGTAAATTTAAAGAACACGAATAAATTATACAGATTTCAAAGACTACGCATTCTGGAAAGTTCTACGCTATTAAGAAAAATGTTATTCTAAGTTATTAATAAAATATTGAAACCTTTCCATATATATTTACGTTTGATTGAGGCCTGCGCAATAAGAAAATTTTACGAAGAATTTTTCGAAGGGTTATTTCGAAATATAACCTATTTTTAGAGAAAAAGTAAAGTCCTTAATTATTTCACGATCGATTTTCGAGTTCGCTTTATCCAATATGAAGAAGAATTAAGTTTTCTTGAACAAATTTATAAAAGTGTGGGCAACTTTTTATATCAGGAAAATGCATCTGACTTTTAAGCTGAAATAAAACATTTCACGTTAAAAATAAATCTTACTGATAAAGTTACTTAATCATAAGTGACAAGATTTTGTATTTATAACATATAAGGTTTGTCGTTTTTTTAATTTCAAAATCTATTTAGAATGCCAAATCAAAAATTAATAAATGCATTCTTCTTTTTATTGATGTTGGAATTGACTTTAGGATCCAGAAATAAAATGTTTGATATTTCAAGTCTGCAGACATTTCGACTCAAGTGGGGGTTTTCATCAGTGTTTCATTGTGGTGAAAGATGGCAAATCACATTTTAACGTTTGTCTCTTCTTTAACACTTCTTATGATGTTCATTTGACGTATATTGACTTGTAAAATTAAGCGTTTTATTTCTGGATCTGAAAGACAATTTCAAAATAAATAAAAAGAAGAATAAATATACAATGTACTTGAAGTTTGGAACAAGCATATAAACGAAATTTAACAAATTATTTTTCGATTTCGTTATTGTTCCTTAAATCAGTTAGAAGGACAGAAAATAATATTCTGTCGAAAATAATTTGCGAATAAAATTTCTTTTAGAGGTTAGGTACCCTTGCCACCCATTATTTATCCATGCAAAAGATAGGTTTGATTGTTGATGTTTGAAATTTTAAAAACGTCAGAAATTTTTTTTTTATCCCATGAATTATAGGAATTATAAGGTGTCTATCGATACCCGCAGATTACTTCACTCGTTAACAAATCATTACTAAAATACAGAATTATATTTTTATTTGAGGCTGCTTCACACCTTATGACATGGATATTCGGTTTTCTTAAATTCATGAAAATTTTGTTTCTATAAGTTAATGAAACATTGGTCTCAAACTTCAGACAATCTCGATAAATAAATGTTCAACGCTATCTTAGTGGTGGAGCGATTCAGATTGATCACGCTAAGAAAGATTTTATAAAACATCAATTTTGCACATATGCAGAATTAAAATTTCCCAAATTCGTTGTCTAGGAGATTTTTTTTTTGTCTCGAATCGTTTTTAATAATTCAATCAAAAAATTCTGTGGTACAGTCGAAATTTGTTTGCTGTGTATTTAATCCAAGGAATCAATATAACCCCCGCAAGGATTAGTGAATGCATTTTCCTTTAAGTCAAGTTACCTGTGAAATTCGATTAATTTGGCAAGGAAAAATAATTTTTTTTTATTTATTGACACAAATAAGTGACAAAAATTGTAGGAAAAATTGCCACGCGTTAAAAACGATTCTGGTAATTATTTTCCAGCAAAATATCTATGTACTTCAAAGACTGAAAAGTGGAAATAATTTATTATACGATTACGTATTGTTTTCGTCTTAAGTAATTTTATAATTTCGAAATCAAATCTGAAATAAAAACATACTTTTACTGCATGTAGGATAAATGGCTCACTCAATGATAACTCTAACAAATATATTTTTCTGTTATGTAACCATTATTTCAAATAGAATAAGTTCAAAACACATTTCTCAATTCTTATGCTTCTTCTTAGGTTTTTTTCGTTTTTCGAGCAATGGCGTTAATATAAGAAAGCCCTGAGCTTTATTTTTTATTTTTAATATTGGTGGCCATTCACAAAATACGTGATTTCCATTGTTCTTAACATGGAGAATGATACATTGATAGACCCGCACCCTCTCCTAAAAGTATCACGTATTTTGTGAATGACTCCTTATTAACTTTTAATTTTTTTACCATAATGATAATAAAGTATTCTAAAAAAAATCGTTAAATGAAGGTTAGCTCAAATGACACGTTAATCCTCGAACTGAAGCGGAGTATATGGAAAATTGAAACGCAGTTATGAAACATTGAAAACTTGGGTCTCTCAGTGTAATCTTAGAAGGTTGTAAAAAAATTCAAGGAGAAGATACAAAAAATTAATCAGCATAAATATCTTGATTTGTATTTCGACTTTGTTATCTATATGTGTACATCAAACAGCTAACATAATATTAGCAAGCGGATTCCTAAAAAAGCATAAGTTGCTCATTAATAAATTCTAAAAGCGTTAGTTTGTTCTACCTGCACAGAAGATGAGGTCAATTTTCGGTGCTCTTCTTGTCATATTTATGATTTTCTGCAATTATATTGGTAAGTATAATAATAATAATAAATAATAGATAATGATAGCGTTACACAATGGAGAAACAGTTTACTGTGTATATAACTACTGCGTAGATGTCAATTGTTTTCCATTGTGCAATGCTTGAACACCTTTAAATAAATTTGTACCACTGAAAATTCATAATTTCATTTTATATTTCGACAGAAAAATCATCAGGTGTTGCAACAGCGAATCTCAAAAAATCAAATTCAGGGAAGCTGGGACTTTCAAGGGATGGCCTCCTTGAAAGTTATACTTCCAATCATGCTGAAGAAACTGTCAACAAAAACCCTCTAATGGAAGACTTCAAACCCCATAAACCCCGAAAACGCTCAAAATCTTCGACGCGTCCAGTTAAGGCTCAATATCAACATAACTCGGATACATCAGAGCATGAAGCTTACCTTGTGTATCAAAAATATTATAGCCACTACCCTGAACCTCCACCTTCATCAGGACAAGCAGCTTACCAGTTATATCAAGAATTTTATAGCAAACATCCTCCACCAAAGATATTCCATGGACATTCTATAAATACGCCTAGTTTTCAACAAAAGGATGCAAATTTATCCAATAATCCACAACATTATAGTCAGAATCCTCGTCTTCCAAATTCATCAGGACGTAAAGTTATTGATTTATATCAACAATATTTCGGTCATCCTCTACCAGAAACAGTGCATGGGACTGCTGCGAACACGTCTAGTTTTCATCAAAACGATGGAAATGTCCGTAATAAAAATAAACCTAGAATAATAGTCCATCCAACTCGTGTCATTAAGCCTAGTTTTCAAGCTCATAATCCAAATCACAACAAAAATCTGCCAGACATTAATGCACCTGCAGATTCAGAAGGGAATTCATCCAACTCTTTGTATAAACCAGTTTCCAGTCAATCTCCTCATTATCCAATTTATGCGGGTCATTCTGGAGCTCCTGGATCTGGCAATCAAAACTAATACTTCCAGTTAAATCAGTGTGTCTTTAGATTTTTATATTTCTGGATTAACGAACAAATAATAATACATGTGCTTATGGAAGTCGCCAACTTTACATGCGTTTTTCTCAAAACCCGGTCTTTCGTCCTATTCACTTCAAAATTTCCCCGCTGACTCGTTTTTCAAACAAGAGAGTTCGTTTGTCAATAAATGTCTTGAGTTTATTCGGGTATGTATCTGTGTACGTAGCTCCTTGCCGATAACAGGGGCCCTTTTCGTAGATATAGCAATAATGTAAGGCATACGCGTTTTTGCGCCACACTCGTTGCTATTGTATACAGCCTTATAATTCGAACACGTATGTTTTCAAATTATATTTTTTAAGTAATATTTTTTGAAATATAGACATTATTTACTGACATTATTGTCTCTATGTTATTTTCTATTTAATCAACTTTGTTTTAATGATATGTTAGAGATACTTCGAAAAATGTATGTTGCACTTTTTGCAATCCTCTTTTAAACAGAATTAGTGATGTACAGTACACTCTAAATTGAAATCAGTAAAAATTAGACTGATTCAATTATCCAACATATTTTGACTGAAAAATTAGTTATTTCTACTGAGAAAATTATCTCTTTAGCTGATCGATCAGTTAATATTTCTGACTGAATCTGAATCCATAATTAACTTGAAGTAACTGATTTTCCAGTCATGGAATCCGCATTGTTTGAAACAGTCAAATACATTTCCATTAATAGGAGTAAAAATTTGTTTTTAGGGAAATCAGAAGCTTAGGTGAAGAACCTGATTAAATTATGTAGACCTCAAAGGCTGCCTATTCAAAAAAGTTCTACACTATTAAGAAAAACTTGTATCTAAGTTTAGTAAAATATTAAAGCCTTCTCAGACATATACAATCATACATAGTAAAAATAATGTTTAAAATAATACAGAAATCAATATCATTTTGATATGCAGCAAAAATCAAATCGAAATCCAGAACGTTTTGAACAGCTGGAATCGATTATCAATTTTTGAGATCATAATGATCTGATTTGGGCTCATGTATCAAATCAAGCCAAGCTGGCCTACATATGCTGGCCTACAATGTTTCAATACGGTGAAAAATGGATAATAAGACTCAATATCTGGATTTTTAATTATAGGACAACGATCTAGATATTAGGTTGTAATATATTGATATTCCAACTTAATAGCCAGATATTAAAACTTAAAATATGAAAATATCCAGATATTAAGCTTTAATATCTAGATATTAAATTTTAATATCAAGATATTGCATCCTAATATCTAGATCATTATCCTATTGAGTCTTAATATCCATTTTTCTCCGCGAAGCTTATGCCTGTAACAATAAGGCGTAAACGCTTAACTGACACTCTATGAAAATTTATTTAGAGGAAATTTGTAAACACAGTATTGACAATACAATTAGTGCAAAATTTATTTTTGAACAAAAAGGCTCAAATATGCTATGAATCCAAAAATCAGTTTCAAAAAAAAAAACATATATTCAAAGAGTTCAATTTATGCAAAATACTTACTTACTAGCCTTGTAGATACGAAATATCTTTTGGATTACTTCGGGGTGACTAACTTTTCAATATAAAATTTTAATAGCAACTAGAGTTTTAATTATTTTATTTAGGTATGCTTACAATTATTTTCAATTGAGGTAATTGAAAAGAAAAGTTGTACATTATTGAATATTTTAATGTTACAGTTTTGTACAATGTACCTAAATTTTGGATGATACTTTTTGAAGTATAAAAATATATTAACATTATGCACAAGGTAGAAATATAAGTTACACAAATCAGTATGATTATAAAATCTGAATCTAATTTAAGGCATTTGTTGGGTATCAGTATTTAAACAAGTAGAGTCTTGACCTTCAATATATATGTGTTGATATAGTCATCGCAGTTTGCAGATCAAAATTAAATGAAAGATTCAAGAATTTAAATTTTTTAAACGTTTCGGCCAACAATTTGGGCCCTCTTCAGTCATAATTTATTGTCAAATATTGTAGAAAATAAACTTTGTCAATTTAAAAAGTCAGATTTTAGATAACAAAAAAAATTAATAAAGAGATATGAACGTTATCAGTATATTGTTGGATTTTGTCATCATATTTCATTTCTATAACTTATCTTTCTACCTTGTGCATTATGCTTGGCTAGTTGTCCCGAATTTTCGGGACTACTAGTCCATCCCTTTTTCCTACTCCCCCAATTTTTCGGGAGGACTAGACGCAGCCTAATCTTTAAACGTTTAATAAAACTTCAAACTCTGTGTTCACTTTTCGGTGACCTTATCGTCATCTTCATACTTTACTTCAATCATGTTGGTAAGTATAATATTAATAATAATTACTATTCTTTTAATACTTAGCAAATGAAGATCCTCATCATTTTCATATTACCTTTCAACAGAAAAATGATCAGGGATGCCATCAAGACATAAATTGAAAAAAGCAACACTAATGGGAATAACAGGCAATGGCGAACCTAGAACTTATTATTTCCATAAAAAAAAGTTAAAGTAACTTTTTCTGATATCCCCAGAGGTCGTGAATCTATTCCACAAAACAATCCCAATTTCCGTTAATCGAATCAACAAAATAAGGACCAAACTTCTCATCATATGCCAGGTGAATCATCTTGGCAGAAAGCTTTCGATTTGCATCAAGTTTATGTCCGACAGAGACATACTTCTGAACATCAACAATTTCACGATAATCAACCTCTTACACTGAAAAAAATTATTTAGCTGTCCCAGCTAGACGTTTAGCTGGATTTCGTCTTCTAAGAAAATATAGCTGTGTTACCTAAGTTTCTAGCTGTATTAGCTAAATATCTAGCTGTTTTAGATAATCTTACCATCTATATTTATATATCTATACATTATATTATATATACATATATATATATAAATAATATTATCCACGTATTATATATTATTATATAATATCTATATATTTCTAGAAGGCAAAATTTAGCTAGAACAGCTAGATATTTGTAGGTAACACAGCTATATTTCCTTAGAAGACGAAATTCAGCTAAACTTTTAGCTGGGACAGCTAAACCATTTTTGTCAGTGTACTGATTCAAACAATCAAAATTTCCGTGAATCGAATCAACAAAGTAATTGCCAGACTTCTCATTCTATGTCAGGTGAATCACCTTTGAAGAAAGCAAAGAGTTCTTGCTCCATCAACCCTACAGATTTTATGAAGATATTAAAAAAAAAAAACGATTTTTTTTGTTCACTTTTTTGGAGGCTTTGGAGTTGTTATTTCAGGTTCCACTCATATTAATTTCCGTATTCTGAGAGGACTGACGAAGATTTAATCAATTTTAAGATTCTGGAAACGTCATGTATTTAGAATGAAGGTAGGAATCAGAATGTTATTTATCATAGCGTGCTACGCTCCAGTTGATAGCGATCTGACAGAAGTCAAAGACGCTTTCTGGGACACTTTAAATGATACAATAAGTACTTGCGATCAAGGTGAAAGAATAATTCTTCTAGGAGATATGAACGGATGGGTCGGCGTCCAACGTCAGGGTATAAATATACAGAAAAGCTGCTAGGTAATTTTGGGGATTCAAGAAGAAATTATAACGGGGAAAGATTATTTAGCTTATGCTTTTAAACCCAGGCGGAAAAGTCTGACTTATGCCGGATCTTACGAACGGCATAGTACTGCGCCAGTTGTAAATGAGGAGCAAAGCCAGTGCTGATCAACTGTACCATGCCGAGCGTTGGCGCGGTACTGGTTTAGTACTTCCCCAGTATGGAGTCCAAGTATTGGCTAGAAGCCGACTTAGGAGTTTTTCCGAGTGTTGGCGCTGTACTGGTTTAGTACTGGCCCAGTACTGAGACCAAGTGCTGGCTGGAAGCCGAATTGAGAAGTTTTGCCGAGCCTTGGCCCGATACTGGTTTATTACTGCCCCAGTATGGAGTCCAAGTGTTGGCTAGAAGCCGACTTAGGAGTTTTGCCGAGTGTTGGCGCAGTACTGGTTTAGTTCTGTCCCATTACTGAGTCCAAGTGCTGGCTGGAAGCCGAATTAAGAAGTTTTGCCGAGCGTTGGCCCGATACTGGTTTAGTACTGCCCCAGTATGAAGTCCAAGTGTTGGCTAGAAGCCAACACTTTAAGCTAGCAGGACCACACATAGAAAAAAACAACTTAGACAATATTTCTTTACAGAATAATTTAGGGCTCACTTAATGCCCTATTGCCAAATTTAATGCTCCTCAATTTTTAGAAAAAACCTGTGGTCATGCTAGCTTAACGTTAAACTAGCAGGACCACACATATAAAAAAAAACAATTTAGACAATATTTCTTTGCACAATAATTTAGGGCTCATCTAATACCCTATTGCCAAATCTGGTGCTCCGCCATTTTAAAAACCCCTGTGGTCATGCTAGCTTAACGTTAAGCTAGCAGGACCACAGGTTTTTTTTCAAAAAAGGCGGAGCATCAGATTTGGCAATAGGGCTTTAAGTGAGCCCTAAATGAGCCCTAAATTATTCTGCAAATGAATATTTTGTAAGTAGTTTTTTTCTATGTGTGGTCCTGCTAGCTTAACGTTAAGCTAGCATGACCGCCGGTTTTGTTTTTGTTTAAATGCAGAGCATTAAATTTGGCAATAGGGCATTAAATTAGCCCTAAATTCCCTATAGCTTTTCAGTACATTTTTGCAATGTGGTCCTGCCAGCTTAACGGACCTGGCAACTTGGGAAGCGCTTATAAGGAATAAAGATATAGAGTGCGCATGGACTATGTTACGGGATATCATTATTAAAACTGCGACTGAAGTGTGCTGTACGGCGGTTGTAGGAAGAAAGTCTCGTAATGCATGGTGGAATGATGAAATCGAGGCAGCCCTACAAGAAAAGAAAGAAGCGTACAAGAGAACGTTGTAATGAGAGTAAAAAGTCTTATATTGTACAAGAGATTAATAAAAAAATTTCAAAAAAGTCTATTTTCCTAATCATGCACGAGGGGAATAAGTATCAACTCGAGTGCTTAAAGTATATTTTAGCTTTTAAGCTTTTTTGCTCTCGGAATCGAAATTGGTAAAATTTAACTAATTGCTAGTGATTCCTAATCCCTAATTCACACTCGCAGAGAAAAAGTTGTTGATTTGGCTGCAGTATCAAAAAGGCTTTAATATTTTCTTAGACTTGAAAATACATTTTTGTTAACAGCGTATAAGTTTTTAGAATAAGCAGCCTTTAAGGTCTGTATAATTTAATCAGGTCCTTCATTGAAGTAGTATGCTTGATTAATTTGAGCACGCAAAGTAATGATTTGACTTTAGAATGTAAATCACCAATAATTATGATCTGAAGAGAGGATTGAAAAAAGTGCGTCATACATTTATCCTTACTTCTGCTATATTATTATAATAACGAAGTTTAAAAGTACATACAAAGCATAATTTAAAATAAGACATACATGTTTGAATTAGAAGACTGTTTACAAAAGTTACCAAGTATAACGGATAATGCTTTTGCGTGTTAGTTTTTATTGTCAGACCGAGAACCTCCAGATTGGCTCTCATTAGTTGGAGGATAAGGAGGAGGTCCAAAGTCGCCATAATATTTTTGAAACAAACGGTAAGTTTCATACTCTTTTAAATCTTTGGCATCAGTGAGGGGTTGCTTATCCTCGAAATAAGGTGGACCTGCAGATTGAAGTTCGTAGTTATCAGGTTGTCGATGCATACTGCTAGCTTCTTGCAGTGGAAGTGCTGGTTGAATATTTTTCTTTCGATTTTGTCCTCGATTTTGCCGTCGATTTTGCCCTTGATTTTGCCCTCGACTGTGCTCTCGATTTTGTTCTGTTGAATCTTGGGGATTAGTGCGTGTAGTTTGAGACTGTTTTTGATAAGATTTATACAATTCGAGAACTTCGTCCCCTACTGCAGGTGGAGGAAGACGATTGTTTTTGTAATGTTGTTCAAACAAATGGTAAGCGTCTTGTTCCGACGAATCTTCGATGTGTTGAAACTGAGCCGGAACTCTCCCCGATCGAAATTGCGGGCGTGTGGTGGTGAATTTTAAAGATATTTGGTCATTATCTGCTTCAGAAGTACTCGCTGATGATATTTCTGTAAAAAAAAAAGAGAAGCGATTTATGAATTTGCATTGCTAAGAATGTATTTGCAAATACTAAAAACGTAGTTAATAAAATGGCTTAAATGAATCACTTGTGATCTGTCATTGATGGAAATTTTCGTAAATGAAATTTCATATAAAATATCTTAATACACTCGAACTCCAAAGATACGAGCTTCAAATATACGAGCACTCCACAGATACGAGCGCCCCGACTCCAAAGGAGCGAGCGGAATTTTTTCCCACCCTAGCCGAAAGTGAGGCGCGCGCGAATGCGCGCTGTTTCGAATTCGACGTTGGTTCATTGCGAATTGCATACGCACGCATGCGCGCACTAGGCCTGTGTGCGTTCTGACGCATTACCCCCGAAATCTAAACGTCGCAGGAGTGGGAGCCCCTTTCACGCTCGTATGTTTGGAGTTCCCAACTCCCGAGATTCTCGTATCTTTGGAGTTCGAGTGTAGATTGTATATTTCGAAACATGACATTTTTATAAAAATTTCTTTAAAAGAAGTACTTTTATAATTACTCGAAAGCTATAAACACAGACGTGATGTAATTTACAAAATCAGCAAACTTATTTCAATGTTAACGATATTTTTTTCAACCAAATTTTGCAGTCGTTCAGGTCTATTTTAAAAGAGATTCAAAGACTCTAAAACTGATACAACAGTCTTCAACTTCTTGTAACTTTTTTCAAACTTCTTTTGAAGCATGATGGAACTTATGAAAGTAAATGCAACCTTAGCTTCAGGAGCATATGCGACATTGTAACCCAATGCAATGCATGCAAATATGTAGTAACCCTTCGACAGCAACATCTGAGGAGATTGCTCTGCCATCGTTTTACGTTTTATAAAGCAGAACTATGTATATATAATAATCGACAATTGTTTCGCAGATAATATATTCTGTCGCATCTAATACATTCTGTTCACAGCATGAAGTTGATTCACAGAGATCCTTTTGTTTTTTCTTCGTTTTTTAAATTGATTCGTTTAATTAATTAATGTTAAGAAGCACATAAGTGTAAAATGAAATTGTATTCAATTGATAATATATATTAAATTCTTCGCGCTCAACTTTAAATCTTCAAAATTGTACAACAAAATGAAAAGTGGTTTCAGTAAAAATAATGAAAATGCTCCAATCTATTTCAATTACAATATTTTAATTTTAAGCACCAATAGAGTCTTTAACCTTCTTAGTTTATTATATAAAAAATTTAGAATTATTTCAAATATTTTCAGTCATTCAATATTTCAAAATTGTAAATTGAACTTTATGTCTTACTTAATCAGCTTTCAGCTTGGAACATTCAACATTAAATTATTTCGAACTGGGATCGTTTAAATTAAACAACTTTGAATTGAAAGCATTCAAAAAAGAATAATTTTATATCGAAATATTGAAAATGGTTTGGTTTCATTTCTGAATGTAACAAAACTGTATCGTTTGAAGATAATTGTATTTTATAGTTTAAAAAATCGTTAAAACCAATGCTTAGTTAAGTAATTCATTTTAACCTGTAATATCCACAATTTTATAGTTTTGAATTTACATTAACACAATATTGTATGCTATTAATATTTTGAACTATAAGACTGAATATATAAAAACTAAAGGTTAACAACCACCGCAGGGTCCCACCGGGAGTAACTGTCATCTAAAAAAAATGACATCGGCCCGCGGCGCGGCGTTAATTCTCGGAAGCGGTAAACACACCCCGCGCAGCTCCTGACAAGCCTACCCGCGGCGCGGCTCCAATTGTCGGAATCCGTAAATTCGGGAACGTTGAATCCGAGTTCGACTGTAGTTCTTAAACAAGCATCTTGGATTTTTAAAAAACTATCAAAAAAATTATTAACTCTAAAAAGCTATCAATTAATTTTAAATATCGTCAAAGTTGAGCAGATATATTTTTTAATTACATCTTTACTATAATTTCTAAAAATGGGTTTTCGTTAGTCTTATGGTCCAATATGCAAACAAAAACGATTGAAGGTGTCAATCATTGCTTATATAATCACAATTCTCTAAAATCAAGTTATATTATTTAAAAAAATAAAGTAAGGTTAAGTATATGTCACAAAATGAATAATTAAAAAAATTGTTATCACCTGCACTAAGTACGTAGCCAACAATTTATAAAAATGTAAAAAATGTCGAACATTACACATATAATTTCTACAGGTTATAAGTGCTTTTTTTAAAGTTTTGATTCATACATATATGTCTACTAGCTTTCTGAACTATATTGCTCTAACGATGAAAAAGCACCTTTACTATGGAGCCTGATAACACTGATAAGATTTCTAATAGGAAGAAAACATATACTTCGATCAGTATTAGTATGATTATTATACAACGAAATTTCTATTTTATCTCTACGTCAACAAAAATATTTTGTGCAATCTTTTAACGCCATTACTAAATTGTTTATCAAAAGTGTTACGAACAACAGCCTACAGTATTATGACAGTGTCTATATGTACCGAAAAAATCCGGCTATTTGTACCAAAATTTCAGTACAAATAGTAGCTTTTCCAGGTCCCGCTATTCGTACCGAAATTTCATTACACATAGACACGGCCATTTATTACACAATTTCTATTCATTTTTATGAATAATAGGTATCACTGTTTAATGCATTTAATGAAAATCGTGATGTAAACGATATCAAATTCAAACGCTAAAAGTTATATTTTTTCAATTTGGAAATAACACATATAAATCAATAAAAAATTTTACTTAATTATAATCGTTCAAAATTTAACAAGTTCTTACATTTTAATCTTTTATTTACACTACCGGCCGAAATTATTTGCACAATTGTTTTTTAAGATGTTGCTAAAGAACCCTTATGTTTATAATATTACATAGCATGACATTTTTTTCCTCGTAATGCCGCGAAAGATAATAAATAAAATCGGTGTCAAATAAGCCCACGTTGAAAAAAATGTCTATTTTATAAAAAGATATTGCAAAAAAACGTCACCATAATATTTTTGCAATCGTTAAGATATTTTTAGAATTTCCCCCCGAAATTCTGCCACAGAGTTAAACTTGATGCAAAAAAAGTCGCAAAATTTAAAATATGTGCAAATACTTACAAACATTTTCTACCCAAGGTTAGAATCTAAGGGGGAAAAATGCTAAAAATATCCTTATAATTTAGCAAAAATACTATGGAGACTTACCTATACAATGAGCCAAAGAAAATTAAAGAATGTTGATTATTTCCGGATTTATTCCAATTTTTCGAAAACATCACAATTTGACGTTTGCTTGCAATATTTTTTTATTCGATTGACATTTTACTTTTAACTTGAGCTTTTAGTAGACGCAGCATTTTAATAACCTTCGTGCGATGAGGTAAAAAAAATGCATGTTAATATTATAAAATTACAAATTTAAAATTTAACAAAACTAAATAAAAAATATTTGTAATTCTACAATGTTAAATATATTATCTACAGATTCAAAAATTGAAACTTACACAATTCAATGATCTCAGTATTGAATGATTTCTAATTTTATTGTGTTAAAATTGAAGAATTATGCATTTGATACCAGAACTTTTTTTTGTGAACTATGCAAAATCAACAATTTCATAATTAAGAGAATGAAAACCACATTTTTTTCAATTTTGAACATATTACAATTTTAAACTTAAGAGAAATTAAAAATTGAACCTTTCCAGTTTGAAACGTTGAAAAGTTCAAAATGGTTTTAAAACAAAATCATAGAAGATTATTTTGAGCCGTAACGCGTTAATCCACATATAGATAGTTCGAGCCTGTTTGTTTTCATTCCAAATTTAACAACGTTACAGATTAAAGTATTATCCATACTGTAGAAAGTTGAGACAGAAAAAGGTGTCAGATTGTGTTCTCCAATGATCCGCGAAATGAGGTAGGCTCGGAAATTTCCAAAGGGGCCGTGCATACACTAAGTAAAGTCCTTAGGGTGGAGGGGTAAATGAACGATTTTTCTATGCATATTTCAAAGTCTGTGAATCACTAAAAAACAGAGGATAAACAGATTTGTCTGAAAACAGCTGTTTGTCAGCGCAATCTAGTGCTTGACGTAGTACCTAGTGCATTAAGTTTAAAAAAAGTTTATGATACCTCATTGATAATTGTAACAGCGTTAATTGCAATTTATATAATAATATAAGTATCTTAGTAAGACTTTACAAACTTAGGGAAATAGGAAATTAGATTTAGAAAATAAAATGTGTTAAGAACAATAAGTAGGTATTTCGTTATACAAACGTACAATTCCATCATTTCTTCAGGGTGTAAAACTGTAAAACATTACGTAGTCCTTAACACTTCGTGCAGTCCGAAATAAAAAAAGGGTGCAATTGCAGAATAGGGGTGTCGCCTCTGTTTTGGCAGGAAAAATTTTATTTCGGCATACGGCCAAAAACACTGTAAATAATTAATTAAAACCTCTTTGAATAGTCACAAAAATAATGTTGGTAAAATTCCTACCCCTTTCCAATGTCTCGTTGGGGCCCTTTGACTGGACACAAAAAGAATGTTAATAATCTCGACCATAATATGATCATTCCGACATCGTGACAGACCCAGATTTGAGACATCGTATTAACAAAAGTAACAATAATTTACACTTTTGCCTTATCAAATCGCTTCATTTATCGTTCAACTAAAGATTCTAATAGTTTGGTGCCGAAAAAAAATGTTTCCAGCCAAAATAAGGGTGACGCCCCTATTCTGCAATCTAACCAAAAAAAGTTTATTCAAAATCCTCATTTACGGTTTGAAAATTCAACTGTTTTGTAGAAAAATGGTATTTTAAGTTCAAAAATTCAACTATTTGGTCGAAAATTAAACTAATTTGTTAAAAATTCATTTTTTTAGTTGAAGATTCATCATTTTAGTTACAAATTCATTTTTTTTCTTGTTTAAAATTGAACTATTTTTTGTAAAAATTCTGTTTTCTTTTGATTTAAAATTAATTTTTTTTAAATTGAATATTAAACTATTCCATTTTTTGTTGAAAATTGATATTTTTTAGTTAAAAATTCGTCTTTTTGATAGAAAATTAATCCTCTTGGTTTAAAATTGAATTAGTTTATTGAAAATGTACTTATTTTATGAAAATTGATATTTTTTGGTAAAAAATCAATTTTTCTCGTTACAAATGCAACTATTTGAAACTTATTCTGTTTCGGCTGAAGATTCAAAAAGTAATTTTTTTGGTGCAATTGCAGAATGGGGGCGTCACCTCTGTTTTAGCAAGAAAAATTTTTGTTTTCGCCAAACAAACTTAGAATCTTCAATTGAACGATAAATGAAACGATTTGACGAGGCAAAAGTTTTAAATTATTGTTACTTTTGTTATTAGGATGTCTCAAATATGGGTCTGTCATGATATCGGAATGATCATATTTAACTCACCGTTTAGGTGCTTTTAAACATCCGTACGGCCAGAAACACTGTAAATACTTAATTAAAACCTCTTTGACTAGTCACAAAAATAATGTTGGTAAAATCCCTACCCCTTTCCAACGTCTCGTAGGGGCGGGAAGGCACCCCTTTACCTGGACACGAAAATAATATTAATAATCTCGATCATAATATGATCATTTCGATATCGTGACAGACCCAGATTTGAGACACCGTAGTAATAAAAGTAACAATAATTTTAAACGTTTGCCTTATCAAATCGCTTCATTTATCGTCCAGTTAAAGATTCTAATAGTTCGTTGCCGAAAACAAAATTTTTTTAGCCAAAATAGGGGTGACGCCCCTATTCCGCAATCTAACCAAAATGATTACTAAATGTTTTTATATACAGCCTACAAATTTATAAGCCCGCTAATTAATAAAATGTTATAATAACGAATTTCGATAAAACGGGGACCATATATTTTTTTGTATGGCCCTGACGTACTTGTATTTCAACTTTATAGCCGAGATTTTTTTCCCGATATTCTAAGTGTTAGGTTAGCCGTAAGGTTTAGTTGTTAGCGATAGAACGCGTTAAACGTAGCTTAAGGTGGTTCGAAACCCGTCACAGCGTTTTCGATTTTTAATAGCGTTAATATCGCGCAAAGAGTGCGACTATATCGTATGTAATGTATCGTAATTTAATGTAATTGTTTCAGTTAAATTGTGTATATGTCTCAACAATACACTTATGAATTGTATGATATGTATGAGCATGTGTTTGTTAGTAGTGGGATGACCTTTCACAGAATCTGTTTGTAGCAAGAATGTTTTTTTTTTGCTGGTGCACGAAATTTTACATGACTGGGATGTAGAATTCACATATTTAGAGAGGTAGACTTTGTTTTCAATGACTGAAGCTGTACCTAATAGTTCGACTGATTTTACTTAACTGGTAGGTAATCGACATCTCATTTTACCTAACTGTCAGGTAATCTTTATTACCTCGTTATATTATTTCTTACTGAATCGCGAATTAAATTTTAATGAATTTCTATTATTAATTCATATTTTCACATCAAATATCACCCTATTTCATTTTACATAACTAAAAGTGAAAATTTAATATAATGTCGTAATGTCCTCCGTTTACCGAACTAAGTTATGTAAAATTTAACACACAAATTTTCCCCGTGTATACAATTTCACATTGTATGACCCTTTGTAGAGATATTTCTGACTTTTTCAAGAGGATATATCACACGAGAAGCTTTTTTTTTACATTAGAAACAAAGACGCGTGATATGCGTGTGATTATTGTTTTTTAGGTGTCGCGAAAGTTTTAAATTGAAACATAAAATCATTATAAATACAAATTCTTTACATTTCATAGTATATTGTTTAAACATTGTGAATATTTTTTTTAATCAAATGAATTTTTAGCATCAACAGCAATTTTAGACGAAAACTAACTAAAATACCATAACAAAATGTATTTAAGATTGTAAATCCTATTTTGAACGTAATTTTTTGTTTGTTTGAAATAACTGATTTCCGTTGAAAAATGTTACGTAAACCTAAATTTTGTCAAAAATTGTACATCTTCTTTGAACTCTATACCCATTTCCGGTAAAAAACTATAGCATAACCTAAAATTTTTCAAAGAATTTTTATCTTCTTCGAAATCCAATGATTTTTACTAAACATATGTTATACCGAAAGTATCTAAAAAATTTTATGATTTATTTATTAAAAATACAAATTTCTGACAAAAATAGGCTAACATAACACATAAAAAATAGTTTGAGATTGCAAATTTTTTTTCAAACCTAATAGATGCATTTTTCAAATCAATTCTAAAGTTGAATTATACTTTTTTGTGTTATAACAATTTAAATTTTTGGAATTTCCGAAGGTTCGACATTGAAACATTCCATTTAGTTTTCTATTTCAAAATGTCAAAGTTGATCAATGAATGATTCTTCACTCAAAATACTGATTTCCGGTGTAAAACGCCAAAATAACCTAAAATTGTTGCAAAGTTTGGAATCTACTTTGAAAAGTTTGAAATACAATTGAAAAAAAATTAAAATGGCAATTTTCAACAAAAAACACTAACATAATCCAAAATTGTTGAAACATTCTAAATCTTGTTCGAATTTTAATGATTTTCGTTTGAAAACCCAATTTTCGATGTAAAACAACAAAAGTGGGCTGAAATTGTTTAAAAAAATTATGAATTGGTCTCAAAATCTGATGATTATAAAAATTTTAATTTCTGGCAAAAAACGCCAGGACAATCCAAAATTGTTCAAGATTCTGACTTTTATTATTTCAAATAAAATAAATCACTGGATTCAAATCTAATGTGTTCTGTTTAAAAATACCAATTTCAGGTGCAACACACCAACATAACCTAAAGTTGTCAAAAATTCTAAATATTTGTTGAATTAAAAGAAATTTATAATAATAAAATAATAAACAAATACCAATTTGCGACGAAATAGACTAATATAATGCAGATTTGTTAAAAGGTTTTGAATCTTCTTTAAATTGTAATGATTTTCATACAAAAATATCAATTTTCAGTAATGTAATGCGCCAAAATAACGCAGAATGTTGTTCAAAATAACCGATTTTATGTGACAAACGTGATATAACCTAAAACTGTTCAAAAATTGCAAATCTTATTCCAACTAACCAGGTGAAAACGTTATATATAGCATATATATGTATAGTGGACAAGACAGTGATGTTTTTCATTTGTTTAATAATTTTTCTGTATGAAATCAATGAAAAATATAATTGTTTTGTACACTATCTATGTATATAAACTTTGTACAACTTTTTCACATGGATATAATGACTTTTGTTTTAAAATACCAGTTTTTGGTATAAAACCCTAACGTAACCTAAAATTGTGAAAAAAATGCACATTTACAATCTAATAATATCTGATTGAAAATGTCAATTTTCGGTAAAAACGCTAACAAAATCGATAAACGTAAATTTTTGAAAGATATATAATATTTAAAATCTAATAATTTTTCATTGAAAATAGCCGCTTCCTGTGAAAGACGGCAACATAACCTAAAATTGTTGCAAATTGGCAATCGCGATTCTGATTTTTGTTTAAAAGTGCTAAGAGTGATGCTAGAAATTTGCGATTTTTTTCTCAAATTTTAAACTTGTCATTGGCTTCTTAGTAATGTACAAAGAATAAATGGACACCAAAGAGAATTATTTTTCAAATATTACAACATTTTTATCTGAATGAAATATTTTAATTTTTTTGCTGATGTTTAAAAAATCTCAGTTTAAGGAGAATTTAAGTAGAGTTAGGAACGAAGGATGGAATAGGTAGGAGTAGGCCGAAGGAGAGTTTTGCAGTGTCTTAAATAAAAATTTGGAACTGCTCACTTTATACTATCAGCCCCCAATCCCTGAAAAAACAGATTGTTATCGATGATAGTGCATATACATATATAAATAAATTAAACAGGTCTCATTCGAATGATTATTTGTTATTAAATTGCGCATGAAATAATAAGTAAGTAAGAAAGAGATTGTTTAGGAAAATGATTCTCTTTAAAGCATATTTATTATTTTTTGATAACTGAACAATCAAAACAAAGTCGAAAATTTGATATAAAACAGCAACTTTCTAGAATTTTTCTCAAAGTACATAGTTAAAAACAATAACAAATTGTGTAAACAAATTTTGTATTAACTTGCATTAATCATTACCTCACCCTGAGTAAAAACTTGACAAAAAGTTGGAAATTTAAGAAAAAGTGGCGACTTTCTACCTCTATTCTGAGACAAATTGCTATACAATTTTTTATATTCATGTTTCTTATCAGTAAAAAGTACTGTTTTAAGTTTTACATGCAATTTGTACAAAAAAGACAGCAAACGTTAAGAATTAGCGCAAAAGACATCCGATTTTTCAATTATGGGGGGTTTTAGTACCCTATAGGGGACGAAATTCAAAAAGTAATTTTTTATTTATATTCTATGTCTAATTATTATGAAGAGAATTTTTAAATGGCGACTCGAAATGCCACCTCTAAATGTCGTTTTTTCAAAACAGAAAAATACGTGAGGTAGTTCCAGTAATCGTGACAGTCCGAATAATCGTGAAACTTGATTATAATTTGAATGCATTGTTAAAAAACATTTTAAAAGTATGATTTAATGATGAAACCCATTTATTTTTAGCATTGAATAGTACGAAATGGAATTTTAAATTATTCAAATTAGATTAAAAGAAAGAAAATTTTCTTCAAGATTACTGGGACCTTTACCATATTTTTTTATCGAAAAAATTTGGCATCGAAAGCATGAGAAAAAATATATAAATCTTGCACTTCCCTAATGTTCAAGCCACCTTAAAAGTTGAAATAAAAATGAATAACTTACAAAAAATTCATGTTTTCATATAAAAACGTACTTCTCTGAAAATAAAACAATAACTTTTTACGGGTATGAGCTTTCGCTGGTAGCAAACAATATTATCCTGCGTACATATGTATATTTTTGTGGTTTACAATGGTCACGAGAGTTAAACCACGAATATGTATGCTTATACTTTATGCAACTTGCGTTCAAAGGAAGACGAAAGGGATTTGCTTCAGGATCTATGAAAACAGGGCAACTTTTACGTTCCAAGTTTAAAAATATGTGTATGCAAAGTTTTCATATGTGTTGTACCTTGTGTTGCTTCCTTTTTCCTTTGCTCTGATAACGCCATATCTGCCGACCTCCCGTATCGAAATTCTTCCTGTTCGTAGCCGGATGAATTGTAAGGGAGATTGTAGTTGCACTTCAACACATAACCCAGTGTCATGGATATCTCACCCTCCATAGGAAGTCCGAGACCAAAAAGTACCTTGAATAAAATAAACTAGCGATATTATACGTGCGTTACAGTTCACAGTGGTACAAAAAAGACGTTGATTCTAAACCAAAATATTCAGATATTACATTTTCCAAGTATGAAAAGCAATAATTCAAAAATTCACACATTTTAAAAATGACTAATTTCAAAATATCCTTCAATCAATAATGAAAAAAAAAACAGATATCTTCTGATAAATTCAGGTAAACATGTACGCCTCATAAAATAAATCTTATCGGTATTCATGGAATACCCTGCAAATTGGCACGAATCTTGAGCTCTGTCTTTTAAAAATTCTTTTAGGATCTAAATGAAACCTACCATCTTATGTATACCAAAATGACAACACAAAAAAGCTTACAATTAAAAATAAGATTTTCAACTACCTCCTTCCAGGCTTATCGCAGACAAATATAAAATGAATGAAAAAGCAAGAAGAAAAAGTAAAGACTGAACCAAAACCAACCGTTCACTATTTCCTTATTCTTTCTCCATTTTTGTATATATTGTTAGGGACCAACATGTTTTGAAATGAATTTAGACTTCCTGATCAGGGATTGCTTATAGATAAACTGCCGGTATAAACAATAAAACTGTATATTAATTAAAATCCACATAATACCAAAAAATTAAAGCATAGAAAATTGACATAAGTTATTTGGTTAAATTTTCCATTCTTTGGTGAAAACTGATTTGCATATAGAAGACTTTATGAACAGGAACAAAGGATCAGTGTATCCAAGTAATAAAATCCAACCTAAATTTGTTTATATCTCGAGATATCCTTTTTTAAAATTATTATCTTTATTACCCTCTCTCTTTATTAGTAACATCTACATGAATTCTCCCTTTTGTTATTCATCTCATAATAAAGGATCTTATAGTCATATCAATTAAGATCATGGCCAGGTGTCCTTTGCCTAAGTCCCCTACGTGTTTGCCCTATTTAAACTGGATCACAGTCTATATACGTTTATATTTCTAAATTACACCTTTTTTTATCTAGTTTCTTTACCATTTGAAATTTTTCCCAAATAAGGTAAGACTACCGTGTAAAATTTATTATACTCTTCGATATTATTTTTGTTCTGATGACAATTTTTCTTTCAATATGATTAATTCTGTTTAGATAAAGTTTTTCAATCAAATAAAACAGTTAATAGTTCACAAAAAGAGTGTGTTTACTATATTCAATATTTTTTTCATGAAAAATTGGATGTGATAATTTAAGAGCTCTATTGATCAAATTTTGTACAACTCCTATTTTGTTTTGGACAGAATGATTAGCGAGAGAAATAAGTGCTCTTTCTGAAAGAATCGTTTTTCTATGCCAATCTGTGATAATACGGCCATCATCAGCTTTGATTAAAGTCATGAAGAAAATTCAATCTTCCTTCAATTTTAGTTTTGACAGTACATTTTAACCTTGGATGTATACTGTTGAATGCATTTAAGAGGGACCAACTTAGTTTTTATGTACACACAGTGCAGGATCATTAACATATCCGGTAAAAAGTAATATTATTACAAAATTGGAAGAAGATAGGTATGAGAAACTAAATAAACAAGGTGTACTTTACAAATTGAAATGTATAGATTATGATGCAGTTCTTGTAGGGCAAACATGTAGGGCACTAAGACTAATGAGAGATGGACATCAGAATAATTTCCATAGAAGTCCTAGATATCACGCAGTTATTTTTTTAATTGTGATGATGTTGAGATACTTCATCAAGAGAGAATAAAAAAAGAGAAAATTCATGAAGATTTTATTTATAAAAATATAAGGTAATAAAGCTTTTAATTCAAAAAAGGATCTATTGAGATATAATAAACTTTGGAATAATTTACCCAAATAACTTTCGATATTAATTTTCTATGCTTTTGTTTTTAAGTATTATGTAGATTTCAATGAATAAGGGAAGAGAGAGAGATTGGTTTAGGGTAATTTTTCAATTTTTCTACCTGTTTTTTCTTTTTATATTATATATTTATATTATATTATATTTTTATATTTATATTCTTTCGATTTTTTTTTGTTATAAATTTGTCTGTAATAAGCGGAGTTTAATAGCTCTTTTTTTAATGAATCCAAGTATTTTTTATGGGCGATTTGTGAAAACTTCAAAAACTATTTATTTATTGAATAATAAAAATGAAAATAAATGTTTTTTAAGTATACCTTTTTTGAAAAATACTTGGATTCATTCGAAAATACTTATAGAACATAAAGCAACTATCAAAAGAAGATATTTAATAGCAGCGAATCGTTACCCAATTCGCACTAAATTTGAACAATTTGTGGACAAAAAGAGTATTTCTAGTTGAATTAATGAAAGTTAATAAATCATTTGTTTCCTTTTTTTTGGACGTACAAGCGCGATTCTTCTGACGCAATCAACTGTAAATAACTAACTTCTAAATTTCTAAGAACATTTGTTGTTTACACCAATGTTCATTATTTTATTTTATTATAAATTAAATCCCGCTTTTTTCAAAATTAACAGCAAATTATTAAGCAACTACTTCTTGTCACGAATTGATAATACTTAATAAATATTTAAACCAACTTAATTAGCAAATGCATTGCTTGGCTATTTTTAAGCATGAAGACTTTGTTATTTGAACGTAATCAACTGTTCATAACAAATTTTTAAGCTCTTTTTAAGCCTTTCATTTTTTTTGTTTCAAGTTTTATTTTGAGTCTGCCAAATGAAAAATGTTAGAGGTTATAAATTTAGTTTCATAAAATCTTTGAATAATTCAAAATTTTACATATTTAGGCAATCGTAATTTATAAATAGTCCACTTTAAAGTTCTAAAATTGAATTATATTTAGTCTCAAATGCTTAATACAGAAATTATTCGAATTTGTTTTTTGTTTAAATATTCTGGAAAATTTCGTTTCAGTAAATTGAGAAACCACGTGAGGAAACAATTCCATGGTTCTTTCACATTGAATTAAATTAAATAATTTTTATTTACTATTATTCTCAATTTTACCAGAAAATTCTGTGAGACACGCAACTTTTTCCTGATTACTTTTTACCCAAATGAAATATTTTTGTGGTATGTTTATACATTAGAATCACAGTTTGAATTTTAGTGAACAATATATTCTGGCACAATGCATTCTTTCTTTATTATTTATGAATATTGGAGGACTTTTTATTTGACATTACATTTCCCAAAAGTAGATAGTCGGAAAATTATTTTTAAATTCAAGTATTTGTAAATAATGAATTCAAACAAATGAGTCACTCGGAAAAGGTATCATTTTTAGGAGCAAGATACGTAAAAATTTTGCGATATTCGGTCATTACATGTCAGGTTAAATGGTATGAAGATAAACATAAGGCTGGTCAACATTTTTTTTTTCGCGAATTTTCATGCATATCGCCCGAAATTTTGTTTGAATACTCCACTACGTAATATTGATAGTAAATTTTTAAGTTTATAAAAAATTTTCATTTGTAATATAGATCTAAATAAAATTTCCTCACTTTCCCGAGACTGTGTTTGTGACTTTTAATTGCAGGTATTATGTTTTGAATATCTAATTTGCATAAGAATTTTTAATTAGACCTTGTAGTTTTCCCATAAATGATCCCTGATGAGGGGGCCAAAATTGGCCCCGAAACATGTTGGTTCCCTGGTAGTATAAAAAGGATAGTTTGGAATTCTGTTTTTGTTTTAATTGTGAATCTTTTTCATGCTCATTTTGCATAAAATTATTCATGATAAAATAGATTTCTTTTCGATCATCATTTGAAAAAAGAATACACCAATTTTTTTAAACTGCATAAATCAGTACTGGTGTGTCATAAAAGTTTCAACAATAGGTCAATCGATGCATCTCAAGAACGCGAACAAATACTCTGGAAGTAATACTGTCGTGTCTTGAATATCAAAACAGTTTTTTTCATATAAACAGAATAAAACAATTTTTCCAACTTCCTAAATCCATACTGTTGGGTCATAAAAGGTTCATTAATGGGTCAATCGATGCGTCTTAAGGGCGCGAACAAATACACTACATATCTTAATGCTGTATTTTGAATATCAAATAAGTTTTCCTCATATAAATAAGGTAATTTTTATTGTTGAAATCTCTAAAGAAACTACTTTTAAATGGTCGACCTAGGTCAAACTCTTATAGACCTGGATATCAGTCGGAGCTACAATTCGTCCAAATTTCACACGCATACAAACATTTTTTGAAAATTGTATTTTTGAGCTCCTAGGGTCAAATTATATTGAAAGATTTCAAAGAAATCGATTTAAAAATTTAGGTAATTTCA
The DNA here is from genome assembly GCA_011634705.1 of Andricus grossulariae. NCBI lineage: Eukaryota > Metazoa > Arthropoda > Insecta > Hymenoptera > Cynipidae > Andricus > Andricus grossulariae. The sequence continues at coordinate 192,468,087 of JAABKJ010007545.1, forward strand.
ATCCTCCCTCTATGAGGAAGCAATAATGATTCTTGGTATCATTCTAATGTTGAAAGAATTAAAATTTAATTAAATTTCTAATCTCCCCCTTCAATACGTTATAAGTTACAATAGCATCTGCAATAAGAAACTATGAAACATGAGGCTAAGCATCGACTTTGTTAAATGTCACGTCGCTTTTAATAATAATCATGAAAATGCAGAAATCAAGTATTGCTCAAGCCAGTGAATGCGAGAAAGGAGGTAAATAAGCAAGCGTAAATATATACTCGATTCCATGTTTTCTAACACGTTTCAATTGTTCGCTCGGAAAGTATATATACATATAGGTCTTTAACTGACTCGCGGGTGATATATGGCCGACAAAATTAATGACACGAGCTGCACGTATAGGTACACGGTAATCAGTGTAACGACCAATACGAACACAAAGTTGCGAATCAAGGCAGCTGCTATGGTAATACTATTATCATTACCATTACAATTACAATGATAATTGTAATTACTATTAAAACTAAAATTACAATTGCAAGTGTAATTAGAACTGTAATTACAGGGTGGTCGAGAATAATCTTGTGACATTTTTAACATAGAATCTTTTATAAGCTAAATAAAATAACTGCAGATTGAAATTGAAAAATTTCAAATAAAAAATTTTTGTTGTTATAATTTTTAACTAAATAATTAAATTTTCAACAAAATATTTGAATTTTTAACCAAATTGTTCATTTTTTAAACTCTCAAAGATGAATTTTCAATCAAACGTTCGAGTTGTTAATCGAAAAAGATTAAACATCAACCAAAAACAGTTGTATTTTCAAACAAATAGTTAAATGTTCAAGCCAAAAAGACGAATTTCTTAGAAGACATTTGAATGTTCAACCAAGAGATTAATTCGGAACAAAAAATGTAATAGTTGATATTTCAATAAGAAAATTAATTTCTAACAAAATAATTAAACTTTCAACTAACGATTTTTAATCCAGAAAGTTGAATTCTTAGCCAAAAACGTAATAGTTGATATTTCACCAGAAAATAAATTTCTATGAAAAGAGATTCATTTTAAAACCAAAAAGATAAATTTTCAACCAAGAAGATTAATTTTATACTAAAAAATACGAATTTTCAACTAAATATATAAAATTTAAAATAAATATATGAATTTTTAACTAGAAAAAATAAACTTTGAACCAAAAATGAAAAAGTTGAATTTAAATAAAAAAATGATTTTTTTTTAATGATGAATTTTCTGTGAAACTGATCAATTTTAAACTCGAAAATAGAAAAGTAAAATTTTCAGTAATAATATTGATTTTTGGGAAAAGAAAAATCGATTTTTTCAAACAAAGAGATGAATTTTCAAACAAAAATACAAATCAACAAATAAAGGTTTTTCAGTTGAGAAAAAAATTTCATCCAAATATTATTTATTATTTATTTATGATTATTATTTATTATATATAATATTATTATTATTTATTATATATATCTCACTATTTTTGGATGCACCTCCAGGCACTCAAGGAGCTTAATAAGTAGCTCATGGTTCGTGTTATCGAATGCCCTACGGTAGTCAATCCAAGCAATAGACAGATTGAGTTGATACCTGATCGAGTCTTGGGTAATACACATGTCTATTAACAGGTTCTCCCTGTAACCTGCCAGCCCTTTCTTGCATCCACGTTGTTTAACTATTGCACTCCATACCGGCTCGATAGATGTTAATATCCTCTCTTGAAGGATACTAGTGAATAGCTTGTAGCTGGTGTTTAGGCAAGCTATGGGCCTGTAGTTCTGTGGTCTTGACAAATCTCCAGTCTTAGGGATAACCTTCTTCACTTCTTTAGCAGGAATTAGTGGACACTCTTCCTCTGGAGCGCACAACACTTGCCTTTGGCAAAAGTTACAAAAGAGTGATATATCTGAAGCGTCCTCATTCAGCTGATAAGTATCTTCATGCACCTTCTCCCAGAAGTCTGGAATCCCTTCTCGTCTAGGCGGATTTTTAACAGCACATGTCCTTTCATTGAACAGGCGGGAAGAATGAGTTGGAAAGGTGCAATTTTACTGAATCCATTTCACTCGCCGTCGATGGCGCTGTTTCGCTGTTGGAAGAGATCTTATTTTGAGCGTCTAGTGCTGCTTGATGGTCAACAGTTTACTCTTGTTCAGTGTCTGATTTGCTTTCCTTAAGTTTCGATTGAGTTATTATTATTATTATTATTATTATCTGGTTTAAGACTACAAGAGTCCATAACGCTTAGGTAATTTCATTGCGTCCCCTTGTAGGCCTAAGCGTGACCTTGAAACCCTCTACATACGGTGAGGACCACAGCGACGCTATTATTCGATATATCTGACTCACTGATGCAATAACTGCCCGTGAGTCTAAGACCTTTCCCCGCAATCGAAGGACAGTGACAATGGATATGAATAGCTGTTTCCTCATCCTTTCCGCAAGTACGACAGAGGCGGCTGTCCGCGAGCCCAATCTTATGTCTGTGATGGCCGAGGTTTCCATGTCCAATAAACATTTCTGTTATGGCTTTATCTTCGTTCCTCCCTAACTTGAGTACTTCCTTCCGTCGGTGAGAGTTTGAATTTGAACCCATGAGTGTTTTAGTCTGTCTGCAGCCAGTTACCATACTCCACTCCTTCGGATGTTTCTCGATCAGCCAACTGTAGATTTCTTCAGTGACTAACCGACTGAAAATGCAGAAAACTGGTTCGGGACCAGCGAAGTTTTTTCTTGTTGCTAGTTTTGCTAGCCTGTTTGTGATCGTATGGCCTTTGATGCCACTGTGTCCAGGAATTCAAAGTAGAGTTACTCAGGTTTTCGTCGCTAGACTCTTCAGTGCCTCAAAGCACTCCCATATTAGTAGTGACGTAGTCGTTGTCTGCGCAAATACGGATGATTCTTTTGTTGCCATATTCCTGTGCCTTGTAGGCGCACTGGAGCACGACCGTAATCTCAGATTGTAGGGCTGTGGCGTACAACCCCATCGGGATGGTAAAGCCCTTACCACATTTTCCACGATACACATCAGCTCCTGACTTTTCCTTGTTTCTTGAGCCATCTGTAAACCAGTCGTCCCCATCAATAGACAGGTTTGTGTTGCAGTTAACCTATTTCTCCTTCGTAAATAGGCTAAAAGGATACTTTCGATCGAAGAGATAGCCAGTGGACGCTTTCTCCCCGGGCTTGGGATCGGGCTACTCGCGATGTCGGTTGGGATCCGCACTGTCGGCGAGATCCTTCTGCTGTTTACCATATTTAATCACCATTCTGTTTTCGAAGCCATAGCTTTTATGGTGAGATGGAGGAGCTCTAACCCTATGAGTGTCCCCAATGCCACTCTAGGTGTCGAAACGAGGCACCAATGATGCCTTTTAGAACCCGTCCCTGATTTTTTTTAGTACAGACTTAACAGTGGACAGTTCGACCCTGCTCCACCAGACCACCGCCGCATAGGTTAGCCTATAGCGCAGGATCGCTGTATGAATCCACATAAGTGTCGCTGGTTTCAAGCCTCAGCTTTGCCCTACGGCTTTTCTACAGAGCCGTAAGGTCGCGACTAGATTTTTGCACTTGTTTTTCAGGCGCTCGTTACATAACAGTTTCTTATATCGGATGGCTCTCAGATATTCAGCATGTTCTTTGATTTTCAATTGTCCTTCCAGTTTCAGTGTACTCGTAATTTCCCACTTTTACCGTCTGGTGAGTACAACCGCCTCCCAGCAACTCCCGAGTCAACAGGTCCACATAAAGTGGTATCCCCTTAGTCGTTGTTAGGTTCCTGTTGGCAAACATGTGGCAGGTCAATTTCGCGACTGCAGTTGGCACGCCATGTGTGATCATGGCCTCCCTGATCACCTCTCTAAAGGTGATCATTTGAGGCTCTTTCGATATCATTAAAGGTTCCAATTACGAAGCCTTTCTGCTTCAAATGTCCATCGATTAAGCTTACTGCTACGCTTAGGGACGTCTCGTTCGAGTGACCAGCAGTAAATGCGTGTTGCTTCTTGTAGAAGTGGCCTACTTGAAAAGTCCTTGTCGCAGATATATCTATATACAAGCTTGTTACTGTTTTTAGTAGGAAATATGTAAAGGCTGATGGGACGAGAATCCTTAGGAGAAGTATAACAGATCCTAGCATGTCTCACGAGCGGCCCTATGATGCTTTCTCGAGCCTTCAGTAAGAAGACCGGAATATGCCTTTGACTTGTAAGGGCTAAAAGACTTCAGGGCCCACTCGACCCTAGAGGGGGTTACAATCTCCTGAGCCTGCCGCCGTTTCGGGCTGAGTTGTTCCTTCTTCGATGTCTGTGAAAAAGCTGTTCCAGCTTTATTGATTTGCCTTACGTATGGCACCCCTGTATAGGGTACATCCCTCATCGTCGTAAATGAGGTCCGTAGTTAATCCGTCTTTCCAGCACTGCAACGTCTAAGCCTCTCCCTGGTTTTATCTGGGCGTTCCACCAATGCACCTCCCCAGCCTTTTGGAAGGGTCATAAACCCATTCCGGCACAACCCTTCTCCCCCTTGTTCACCTCTCTTTCTCCTTCGTTCTACAAGTTTTTGTGGTGATTTCACAAGTAGCTAGGCAAATAAAAGTTCCGCCCCTGCAGAGCCCTCCGTGCAGGGGTAAGACTTATCCATACATATGCAGGTCGAGGTCCGTTTGACCCTATTGTCTCCACCAGCTATAAGGTGTTACAGCCCCTAGGAGAGGTTTAAATGTTATTGCTTGATATTTATCCTGTTTCGCTTCATTAAACGCTTGTGGTAAAATAAGGTGTCTATAACGCCATCTTGGCAGAAAAAAAGATATCCCTTAGTTTTCCATTTTCATCCAGCAGACTTGAGGCACATTTTGGATAGACCCGTCGATGATTCTTATCTACGTACAATGCCATAGAGTTTACCATGAAGGGGCTTGCCATAATGTTCTCTTAGTAGGAGCGAATGTTCTGCTTTCTACGCATGACTTCTGGACCACAAAGGTGTTAGTGATGCTAGGCCATGTGTTTCCGTTTACGGTATCCCAAGATAAACATATCTCTTTCCATTACCCACATGTAAAATGGTATTTCCACTTATGAGTTGAACATCGTGATCTTCACGTGATGATGTAGTTTCTAGTCTTCCTTTGCGTGACCTTATTTTCTCTTCAATTCGGCGGGCCACATATTATCTATATTATCTAGGCAACATTTATCTAGAGCTATTGCCTTGAAGCATAGCTGGTAGTCACCTGTCTTTTGTCAGATGTAACGATGAATCTTGTTTGCCATAAGAGCATAAGCTCTTCCATGCATTTCACTATTCTTGGATACACATCCAGGCACTTAAGGAGCTCGATAACCAGCTCATAGTTCGTGTTATCGAATGCCTAACGGTGGTCAAGTCAACCCATGAACAGTTTGCGTCGATAGCTAATTACCATCATGATTATTATTATATTATTATCAGTTATTATATTGATTTTAGGGCAAATTGCAAAAAAATGAAAATTGTGCAGATTTGTAAGAGGAATATAACTGTGATGGTGATTTTGATTTGAAAAATCGTATATTGTGAATTTTCTATGTTGTTGACATTATGTTACGCTTATTGTCTGGCATGAATTATCTCAAATTATAGTGGAAATCAAGACGTATTCAGAGACTCATATTCAAAATCATTTATTTTTAGTATTTTCCGAAATAATTTCTATTAATGCTTTTACGGTGTTTTGGGTGGCACTAAATATACTTAGATTTCATCTGAACTTATATAGTTACATTTGCTCATGATTTGGAACCGAAACATCAAGGAGCACCTGAACGTTTTGTGAGTTGGTATCTTTTGAACCACCCTATTGCGAAGGGTTATTCACCAAACATTCATTCGTGACGTTGCACGTGACGAATATGACCTCAAGCGAATCTAATGTCCCGCTCGAAACTTGAAGATCAGGTGCAGATTTTTCATTTAATGTGATCAGCACCATCACTGAAAACACTGGAAACACTGGCGAGACCTGTCGAGCTAATGAAGACAACAAAATGGCGCTGTCCTGGCAATAATAGGCGAAATCCTAGGGCTGTCCTGGCAATGTAAATACTGTTCGAAATATTAAAGGTAGAAAACAGTTGAGTCAATGAATACAAAACTGCAGATCAGTCCAATTATCAAAGGAAAAGGTAGTCCAGCCACTAAAAGAAATATAATAGGACTGCCCTGACAATGTGAAGATTAAAAAACAATAAAGGCAGTAAACATTCTGGACTACCAATAATATTAAGTAGTATTGGTAGTCCAGACAGTTGAGACAGGACTGCAGATCAGTTCAAACAACAAAGGCAAGACATTTTAGTAGTTCAGCCAGTTAAAACAAGACTATAGGTCAGTCCAATCAACTGTAGCAAGACACTTTGGTAGTCAAAAATGTTAAGGCAAGACTATGGATTAGTCTAACCAATAGGTGTAAGACACTTTGGTAGTCCAGCCAGTTAAGAAAAGAGTATAGAACATTCCAACCAACAAAGTTAAGACAGTATGCTTGTCTACGCTGAGCTACCATAAAAGATTCTTAAATAATTTTACAATTTTCATTACACCCAACTACGCAGTTATCAAATGAACTTATTTGGAACAGTAAAAAAATGTGCATCATAATGACGGTAAGTGCATTTAATAAGCCTATAGTACAGCCAATTTGACCGATAACAAAGTCTAATTATTTTAATTCACACGGAAAGGTTACGAGTACCCCTTTTCCGAAGAAATCGGTGAGAAAAACTAAAATTCTGGACACGGTTCACAGTGAACTTTGTTGTTTCATGAGAGTTAAATACGGAAGAATTCTTTTCAGAAACAAAAGCGAAGCCTTTGGAGCTTTTAAAGATTTTCAGTCACTTGTAGGAAATCAGAAAAAAAGAAAAATCAAGTGTCTACATTTCGAGAATGGAATTGCATATCTTGCCAAGGAATTAAACGAATATTTGAAGAAATACGGGATTCTCATTCAGTCAGATTTACCTTAATTTTTTAAGTAGAAGCAGTATCGAATGTGCATCATATTCGAAACCCATGTCCAATTAAGAACCTCAATGAGCGTACGACGAACCAAGAATGAATCGGAAGAGCTCCGAACATAAGTCGTTTCGGAAATCTGGATGCAAAGTTTCTGTTTCTGATAGGGACCCTAAAAAGGAAAAGCTTGAAGCAGGTGCGAAAAAGAACATTTATTAGGTTACTCAGCGGAATCTGAAGGCTTTTCTTCAGGAAAATTCTCAATGAATGTAAGACGGGAACAAACATGCAGCGGAGAACGAGGATGATGAGAACGATGGCGCAGCGAAAGAAGAAAGAAGAGGCCCAGGAACACCACAGAAAATCCTGACAGGTCTCAGAGGAAGACCAAGAAAACAATATCATCCACCTCAGGATGTAGCCAGTATGTGCAATCACAGGAGGCTTTTGTAACAGAAATTCATTCAAAGCAAGCAATATCTGGGCCAGATGGCGAGGATTGACCTAAAGCTATGGCTGATGAAGTGAGGCCAATCCTGAGACACTCCACATGACTATTTGTGGAACGTTCTAGAAATAAGAAGACCACCGAAAGGCGAATGGTTTCAAGAAAAAAATATAAACCAGACGGCTCACTGTATAGAAAAAAATGTCTTATTATGGAAAGAGGCTTTGTTTAGAAACAAGAAGTACACTTCAATCAAATACTCGCACTAATAGCTCGCTTGAGTTCCATTCATTTGCTAGTCACTCTCGCAGCGAAGTATGGAATGAAGATGAAGCAACTGGATATGGTAACGGCGTATCTGAACGGTGTGATTTAAAAAGAAATAATTATGAAAACCTCGAAATATCTGTCGGAAGCCTTGGAAGCTATAGTCAGCATGGAAAGGAGTTGCAGTAAAATAAGGATCAAAACAGAAAGGATGCTCCAGGAATTGGAAACCGAAGAAAAGGTATGTTCATTAAAAAATCCTTATACGGACCCTTGCGCGTACTGAATAGGACAATGAGAGGATACGCTCTTAATCGTGGATGACATCTTGGTCATCTCAAGAAATAAAGGTAAGATAACTAAATTCGGAGAATAGCCCTCGCAGGAAATCGAGATCAAGGATCTCGGCGAGCTGAAATACTGTCCTCGAATTGAGGTTGCACAAGATGGAAACAAGATCACAATGCACCAAAAAGGATACTTCAGAGATGTGTTAGAATGCCTTGAAACGGAAAATTCGAAACCTGTTAGTACTTCCATGGCTATGAACGTGAAACTGAAGAAATCAGAGCAGGGTCTGGACGTCAAGAAGAGGAAGCTGCCACTGTTCGGTCTAAAATTATTTTTTGTTGTTGTTGAAAAATGCAACAGTTTGGTTGAGGATTTATCTTTTAGGGTTTAAAAGTCAACTGTTTTCTGAACAAATTCAACTTTTTAGCTTGATAATGCAAATCTTTCGCTAAAAATTTATATATTTGGACACAAAATCAACTTTCATATAAAACTATTCGGATTTTCTAATCAGATCCTATTACGTAATTCAGTTTGAACTTAAGTAAAGAAGGGGGAAAGGGCAAACGAAAGGGAATATAAGAAAGGTTCTGAAGTTTGCGATAAATAAATAGGAACTTTTGTCATCTATACTATGTATAAAATAATACTGTTGAAATATAAGGCTAGAAAACCATAATTTTTTCTTGGAAAATAATGTTAATTTTCTACTGCACAAGGGGTTTATGATATATCGACATACGATTATCTACTTCAAGAAACATGTAAGGACGAATTTTACGTTCTGGACAAACATGTCGGATTTCAATCTTCTCTTCCGGCATACTTAACTGCGAAAGCAATTAATTTTTCGTTGAAATTATAGAGAAATATAATGAATTCATAATGAATTCCAAAATAGAAAATAAAATTTTTATTTTCTTGGGTTCCTTGGAATTCCAAAGATTTAAAGGTTTAGGCCAACAGGTTTAAAAATTTATTTCTGGTAATGCGGCCAGAATAGACAGTTAAAATACAGGCTTATTGTGTACCTAACCTTATTTCGTACGCTATTTTAGTTACTATGGTGATTCGATGCTTTTACACCTGGAAGATTTTTTGCCCTCTTGTATATAATCATGTGATTCCAGTTGATGAAATGAGGTTAGGTGCTTCTCTCTCTGAAAGAGAACAATATGCCAGAAGAGAGAATGAAAATCCAGTAAAATATGCCTCAAGAGAATACAAAATTGAAGTTTGATCATCTGTTCCTTTTTACAGATTTTAGTTCAAATTTCGAGTGTTTACCTAATGGCGACCCTATTCCCGGTGTTCCTCGCTGCAGAACTTCTCATTCTCCTGATAGAAATCGTTCTCCTGAAAGATCTCTTCATCCTGCCAGACCTCATTCTCCGGATTCTCTGGTCAGGTCTTCGCCTCTTGCCGAGCCTTTTCTTCATGTGAGATGTCGGTCTCCTCCTGCTAGACCTTGTCCTATACGCATACTTGGATATGAAATTGAAAATCCTAGATTCATTCGGCTTATTCGCAAAGTGAATCCAAACCGGCCATTCGAAATTAGAAGATACACTTTTCCTTGCGATAGACCAATTTACTTGAGAGGAAAACTTAATAACTTTCTGCCTTTGCCAGCTGAAGAACAAGTGGTATTATCAAGGTCCACTGGTGACATATTTGCTATATTGACGAGAAATAATACACTTCTTCGTGGAATGTTTACCACAACATATGACTCTGGATATCAGATTCACACCCGGGTGAAAATTAATATGTACAGCGGCGCGATTGTAGGTATGACTCCAGAAGAAACGGAGGATTCTCCCATAGGCAGCCGTAACCCAATTTCAAAAATATTTCGAATAGTATTTGTAGACGACATTCCTCCACTCGAATAATGTAGATCAAACAAAATGTAAAACTAAAATACAATAGTGTTTGTGATCCTAAGTAGGATCAAAATGTTACATGTAATTCGTCATTAACTTCTACAATCTAAGAATTGGTTCATTGATTCATTTGGTTTTTTTTTTTTTGCAAGTCTTGTCCCAAGTCTTGTGTTCACCAGGCATACCTTCAAAGGCTACACTTCTGCACTGAGCTAACCCACCTAGTGATTTTTCCTCAATTATTATATTATTCTTAAGTTCATTTGTGTAAAACTCATATCCACATTTAATTATGTAATTAAAAGAACTTACTTGTTAGTGAATTTTGATTCTTATTGTATTAGCGCTTCCTTCTCAGCCGAAGTTCGGAACAGTCATCGACGTCAGATTATCTGGGCTCCCATTTTTTGGTTTCTTTTATTCTAATAATTTACTAGTGGATTCCAGACCCTTTCATTCACCTTTGACAGGTGGCCGCATAGTAACGACCAGTTTATAGTAGTAATCTTAGCAGGGAGCCTGAATTGCTTTTCCTATCAGAATTGTCTCACTGACCCATTACCTAGATTTCTTAATTTGAGAAAAATAGGTCCTATCCCGGGACCTTTACGTTCAGTCACAAAGTTCACCGCGACATCGGGGCAAACCATGCATGCGCCCGGGAAAGAACATCCGGATCCGGGCACACTTCGCCGCCGAAGCTCGGAGCCCCTGAAGTTTCACCATCCTTTGCTCCTCTTTCGCCACACCGTAGGCGACCGAGCGCCCATATCTGTGTGGTGGCGCTACTGTGGTGGCCCTGCCTACTTCTGCCGAACTAGAGGAATCGCTTGCAACTACTTGTGCCAAAGATTGTGTATTTTTCCCTGGAAAGCTTCTCACCGTCCCTCTACATTAAGGGCGATAAAGGCAGATGTCATCTCTTCTCACCATAAGTCGCCAGGTTGCCGCCGTGGTACGCGGACTGTTCTGACTCTCTCGCCCCCCCCTTATAATCACCCACCCTTATGCATGGAGTGAGCCTCCCCCGCGCACGTAAGGATTTGTTACTTTTTACAATGCCACCGCCCCCACTCTAAACATCGGCGCAATACAGCATCAGGTAAACACTCCAGTCAACGAGTTAAGTAATTTAATTTTTTTCTTCAAAACAGCCTAATTGAATGCAAATACCCCGACATTTGCAGAGACGACTGAGTTATTATCGATTACTTTTGATGAAACCAAGTTAGCATGGTAATGCTAAGTCGATAGAAGAAAAAGAAATAAGAAACAAAGACATTAAAACGCAGAATAGGCCAAATGTAGACACCTTTTCTAGCCCAAATTTTGCAGGATTGAAAAAAAACTTCACTATAAGTTTAAGTTGGCTTTGTATCGTTTGCAGATTGAATCATTCGGATAATAATTGAAGGATGAAAAACTTGCCTCGGATTTTTACGCTGGGAAACTTAGAAGTGGATGTAAATTCTGTGTAGATAAACAAATTCCGTATCCGTATGGTACCTCAAACTGATCCCAATGGCGCTTAATTGACCCCCCACGGGAGCAAAAATGGTGAATGATGAGCAAAAACTAACTCCTGTATTGGTATTGATGTTTTTAAAGTTTTGTGAAAGATACATGGAAATACTTTCAGAAAATATTGTATCAATTTCCGTTGTATGATTAAAATGTATGTTTCATGAGATTTTTCTTTAATTTCTTGATAAGGCAAAGCAACAGATAAGATTCGACTTTGACAGCGAACTTTCATCTATTTTTCAAAAAAGGCCCAAGGTCAGCAAGAAAGGAATTTTTGAAAATTCTGCTTGCTCTTGGAAAATAAAAATGATCACTTCTCGTCGCATGATTGAACTGTATGTATTAAATGTTTTCAAAGTAGTTTTTTGATTAGAAAAGACAATACATGAGTTTTCAATTTGACGACAAACTTCAATCTATTCTTAAAAAGAGGCCAAAAGCCATTAGAGACGCGAAATATTAAAACTTCTCCTTGCTTTCAGAATGCAAAATCAATAAATGTGACCGAAGTTAGCAATTATTTATCCTTCTCGTGAGTTTCAGGGAAAAGTGCAATAATTACGGTCAAGCGCCCTTGAAAAAACTACAATGTATATTAGGAAAAAAATTGCCCTATTTAACCTCATTTCCCCAGGCCGATCGCAGACCTAATGAAAAATGTTTTTTCAGAAAATACCGAATTTCAGGAGTTTGGTATGCATTACATACCGTACTCTAATTTTTTCATTTATTTTTTGATTTCATTTATTAATTGAGGAAAGTTTTTTGTATAATAATAATATTAATGCCTCTAAGCCTACAACTTGAATTGTTCAAAAGTATTTCAAGGTATGAGATGAGCAATTTTAAAAACATGGAACGAATTTTGATAAGTTGAACTGAATTTATTTTTTTAGTAACGTAAAACTAAAAAATCTCTTATTTGAGATATTATTCAAAATGCTGACCTTCGTGTTCTACACAAATTTCGGTTCGTCGCACAATATTTGTTGATAATTTCCGAAGCATTTCGGAAGTAATTAAGGCAAATGAAAAAAGTCGCAAGCAGTGAGATCGAGTGATTTTGCTGGCTATTGAGCGAGCGGACCATGTGTTCCAATCCAGGAATTAGAAAACATCTTGTTGAGAACTCTCTTGCAACAAGCGGATTGTGTGCAGAAGCTCCATCTTGTTGAAAAATGAGCCTCTGTCGAATATTTAAAGGTACATCTTCGAGAAGTGGAGGCAATTGATTCTCCAGAAATTCAGCGTACATTTCTCCATTCAAATACCCCAAAATTTCAAATTGACCAATCTAGGGTGAATTAATTTACTCATAATAATGTATTTCAGATACGAAGGATAAGGTTTGAGTTGAATGTATTCAGTAAATTATTATTATAATATTCCGACTGTGCTGCACCAAAAAATTATACTGGATCTGCTCTCGATACTTCTGGTTGGAAGTGTGACATGAGGATTTTCGAATGCATAATGATGCCAGTTGCTCAAATTGAATATACCGTCTCTTGTGAAGGTGCATTCATCAGTGAAAATAATGCTTTTTACAAAATCTGGATCGTTGACATGCCGGCCCAGGAACCAATTACAAAATTGTATGCCTCTTGGAAAATTATTTTCGTCCAATTGATGTACCCTTAACAAGTGATAGCCACGGAGATGGTTTATTTTTAACACTCTTTGACGAGTGGTCTAGCTTCGTCCATGCATGGCTGCAAGACCCCGGATTCCAATGGATGGCTCTTCGAGAGCACTATTCAGAATCGCTTCTTCTTCACGCAAAGGCAACTGATTTTGTCCACCACCTTGCCCATCGCCTCTTCGGACAGGAACTAAATTTCCCGTTTCTCTCACTCGATCAACTAAATGTAAAATTTGCTGAGGATTAGGGTGTCTTCCGTTTGGAAATCTTTGTGGGTATTCTCGCGAGTTTTGATACGCGTTCCGTCCACATTCACCATACATAATCAATATTTCAGTATACTCCTCTGGGGTATAATTCATAATAATTTTTCGTCAAATCAACTTGAGGAAAAAATGAATGAGATCTAAAAAAAATATTGTACAAGTTTCTTATTAAAAAAATAGTTCATTATGATAATTTTCCAAAGTTTTGTATATTTTCTTGCACAAGTTGATGTTTTATGTGAAGAAGTTATAAATTATACCTCGATAGAGTCTATTAAACTGTGAGCTATGGACAGCGAGTGTAGGTTGAACATAAATCAAACTTTGCAATAATACACAAAAAATTAGATTCTTTGGGCGAAAAGAAAATATTGTCTTAGACAATGTTTTTAAATAGGTATTTATTGACATAGAATTAACAATTATTTGCGGTTTGGCAGAGTTGAGAAAATATTGTGACGATACTTTATATCTTCACAAAAAGCATGTTCGAAACACTTTTCAAGGTAAGAAAATCGTGATCACATGAGATCGCAAATCAAGAATCAGACTTGGTAGAACCTGAGTTCGAACTTGAAATCCTAAGAAACTTAAGATTAGAAATGAATTTATGAGTAGTATAGTGAGCTGAAAACACTTTTTCGGGTAGCGGATTCTAACAGTGGGTTGAAAATTTATTTGCTCAACACTAGTAAGCCCTCCAAATTTTACTTCGATGGAATAATATCTTCTGTTCTTCTTCTCTTGAAATTATTATTTTTGAAATAATTAAGATATATAATCATAAAGTTTCGAATAGGAGTTTAGTTTCTTCACCAGAAACTAGCTTTTTTCAACAGAAATCATTATCAAGACTCCCAATCCTCAACAATTTTAGTTTATGTTGGCAATTCACACAAAAATCAGTTATTTTAAACGAAATAATACAATTCAGATTTCAACGGACATTCACAAAGTTAAAGGATTTCAAGTTATGTTGGCAATTCACACCAGAAATCGGTTATTTTAAGCGAAACACATTAGGTTCAGTGCAAAATTTAAAATCTCAAAGAATTTCATGTTAACATTTTTCGTCGAATATTAATACTTTTGAAAATACAACGGTTTCTATTGTTTGAGTATTGTACATGAATTACATATAAATTTCAAAGTAAAGATGTTTTAAAGTGGTTATAAGTAAATAACAAAAAAATTAGCATCAGACTTCATTCTAGTTTTGGATATGCAAATCCTTTAATCAGGCAAATACATAAAACTTGAATAATTATGAACTTCTCAATTCCAATCGGTTTACCAGAATTCTGCCAAACCGACTTCCGAAAACAAAGGACCATCTTCATTAACCAGCAAAAATTCCAAGATAATACTCCTGGCAATGACGTTCATTGCGGGAGAATCGGACCACCAACTCTTGCCAATAATTACTATACCATTCCATTCTAAATTAAATGGTGTTTTTCCGGAGTCTTCCTCCCATGTGTCAACCCCACCAAGAGCATCAAAGGGGGATCTTCTGATTGACGTCCTGGGTTTAGGCCCCATCTCTCGGGGTAAGGGTAGTTTAGACAGTGTAGTGGGGCACATAACGGGATCATACCGCGAAGATTTACGCTGACATGTCCTCAAGACATATGTCTAAGACTTTGAAGCAATCGCGGGGCGTTTTTGGACATCCTTTTCGGTTTTAAGCAGACAGTAGACAGTCCTCCTCGTGCCTGTTCTAACTCGGAATCAGTAAGCAAGGAGACTTAAAATCCGACTTCGACTTTGAAAAAGAAGCTCCACTCCATGAAATGCATTGTGGAAATAAACTTGGGTGAACACATGGTTCTTTTTCCATACTTGACAAGCCCACAGGAAAACCTTGGGCGGAATGGAAACCGCGATCTCGATTATTTCAAAATGTTTAGCATCATCTCCGGGAACTTCAATTTTTGGTTCCGGAACCACAATCACGCCATTAGCCGCGTCCTGGAAAAATTCCATTAAATCCGAAATCGTAATTGGCGCACTTCGAAGGTCCTCGGTTGGTCCACTCACACCAAAACTCCCTTCAGATACATATTTTGGGATTCATCTGAAAATTCTTCAGGTGAAGGGAACGCTGAAGGATCGCAAAGAACTGCAAGTGGCATGCATTCACTATTAATCGCCAAGTCGTCTAACAATTCATCCGGTAAACCGTCCTCGCAATACCGAACAAGGTCAAAATCCATTTTTTCTAAATTAAATTTTAAAACGAACCGAGCGAAGAAACTTAAAAGACTATCCTATTAATGTAAAATGTAACTCCATAAAACAAAAATTGGTTAATTTGTTACGAACTTTTCGCAAAATAAACCTTATACTGAAATAAACATTTTACGATTGAGAAATTACCTTCTGAAAACATTTAAATGAATGGAAATTTGATTTTTTTATTTTATCAATAATGCATTATCGAACATACACTTTCTTAGTTGATTGAAGTAAATAATTTATGTGGACGCTAAATATATTTATTAAGATTATAAATGTCTACAAATAAAATGCAAAATTCCTTTGATGTTTAAAATATCGTAGGGACTAATCAGTGCTACGAAGCCTGATATTGTCCTCCAGGATCTGAAGACCAAGATCATTTACGTGATTGAATTCTCGGCACCGGCCGATGGCAATATCACGGCAAAGAACGAAGAAAAACGGGCGAAATATCAAGCACTTATTTCCGAGCTAAGCAGGCTATACCAGGGCTAAAAAGTGTATCTTGTAGTTCTCATAATATGCTGTCTTGGAGGTATGAAAGCATCATTTCTTAGTCAACTCAACAAGATTCCGGCTTGCCAGCGTCAGGCTCATTCCATTGCGAATTGGATGCAAAAGACTGTTCTTCTGCGATCGCTCCATCTTGTCCGACAACACTGTTCCTCATAACATTCTACAAAGATTGGTAGCTCTTAAAAGCTATCCAGAGGTGAAATTTTCATCTCCTAATGTCCCGTCTGCCGCGTAAGGTCATCCGCGGCTAGAGACCTGACTCCGAGGAGCAGTGTTGAACGATGTTTTCTCGCGTAAATTTCCCGCTCTTGCTTACCTTCTAGGACAGAAGGAGCAGATGTGTATGACGAACACGTTTAGTTGCTTCGGGGTTGGTTGCTTTAAGGAACCATTATCGTAGCTTCCGGAGCCTAAAACTTCTCTCAATAGTTACCATATTTACCATAGCCTCGGTGGCACAGTTGGTCTCGGTGGCTCAGTTGGTTAGACGCTCGGACTTTACCTTAGAGGTCCGGGGTTCGATCCCTTAGCTGGTACCTCTTGAAATTTTTCTATGTACCTTTACCGAGGTTCTGGTAGTTCGGATCCCACCTTAAACAGTAGGTCCTCCCATCATGCACTTGACTGCAACCCAGTCCGTGAATGATGGGGTAAAAATCAGGCTTTGCCCATAATGTCAAGGCACACGCTCTTATCAGATCACTTGATTGCATTACAATAATGCGTCCGTGACTGATAATATATACCGGGACAGCCCCGTGCATACTATTAAAAAAAATCCAACTCTAATAAAAAATACCTTCGACACATTGGGCTGTTACCTTCTTAAGCTTGAAAAATTAATTTTAATAATTATTAATTGATTAACTCATCATTAATAATTAATTAATTGATAATATTAATTGATTTAATTCATAATATTAATTAATTAATAATATATTCACCTTACGACACTCAATGAGCTGTTACGAGTACCTCTGTAATTATTGCAGGTGCTTTTATCTCCTTCTTTTTACATATTGGGAACATTATCGCCTTTTTCCAGTCATCTAGAACTTCTCCCAACTATATACATAAATTTATCCACTCGCACAACCTGTAAGGTATGTAGTCACCACCGTATTTAGGCGTTTCAGTGTTCGTGCTGTCTACGCCAGCAGCTTAACCGTTCTTCAAGTTCTTAATTATAACCCAAACCTAACAGGCACATACTCTCAACCGGGTCTTCTAACGTATAGTTTTCTATGTCGCAGTTTTTTTTTGCCCTATAGCTTTACCTTCCGACAATTCCTTGAAAGAGTCTCTTGAAGTGTCTAGTATCGCGTCAATATCATGTAACTCTCGCTACTTCCCTTGCTGACTAACTCTGTACTTCTACCATCTTTCATACTGATCAACGCCAATTCATAAAGCAGTTTATTGCTTTCTTTACCTTCACGCCATTAAACTGATTTACTTACCATTTCAAATAGTAAGGCTGACAAACTCACAATTCTTTGCTTACTATGAAAATTAGTTATTCATAACAGCTTACATGTTCAACTGTACTACACTGGAACCTGGCTTTAAGAACAGTTCAGGAAATTCCTTGTTCATAAGGCCGGGGAATATAAACGTAAACAGTCAGGCCGTGTGAATAATTTCTGTTGGATTTGGACGCATTCTAACAACTGAAGCAACCTACGCGCCGAGGTTACTGCCCGCTTTGTTGCTGCGCTACTGTTGGTCACGCCTAGCTGAGCACTGCCTCTTTTTGGTCTCGCGGATTCTATTTTCATGAAATTGCCGAGGACGTCAATTCTAGGAATGTCGTACACCCAGGTTGAAGTTGACTTGTAATGCCCCTCGGGTGTCATTCCTGTTAATTTCATTTTAACAACTTCTCGGGGGACTCCACGTCCCCGAATTTGAACTCATTACGATCAAAGTACTTCGGTACGTGATCAAAGTTGTGACTTGAAATTGACTTGTAATGCCCCTCGGGTGCCATTCCTTTTAATTTCATTTTAACAACTTCTCGGGGGCCTCAACGTCCCCAACTTTGAACGCATTACAACCAAGTACTTCGGTACTTGATCGAAGTTGTGACTTAAAATTGGTTAGTAGTGCCCCTCGGGTGCTATCCGTATTAATTCTTATTTTTATAAACTTCTCGGAGGACCCTGTGCCTCACCAGCAACTTTATCGTCACATCCAGAATCCGACGTATGGGGCTCAAACCTCGACAAAAGAGGGCCCGGGCCGTTCAACGTGGTCGTGAAGCAGAACTACATAAACTATGGGATCGCGGATACTACAGTATTCAATCATCGAGGAAGGACTTTCGTTCGAGTTCAGTCACCTGCGCCATTTTGTTATTTTAGTGATTGAATCAAGAAACAAATTTTAAGACATGAGTAAGATTAATTTACAGACTATTATTTTTTTCTAGGGATAGGTAAAAATGAGGAATATACAATAACAATTTCATATATTTGTATTATTTATTTCATGGTTATTCTTCACAAGAACAATGTTTACTTCTATCCTTCCAACAGGAGTCCCATAAAGTATCCGTGCTTTAATCGGAAAAACCTTATTTTTAAGTTTCTATACGTAATCGTATCGGAATGAATTTGGTGACGTTGTAACGATCCTTCAGATGGAATTACATTTCTATCTGAAAATCTCACGCTGCTTATATGATTTTGCTCATCACGATATATACTAACTTCTCTCGGAAGGCCTTCGATGTGGACTCTCTCAGCTGGTTGTACGTATGGGTATGGAACTTTGTGAGAACAAAAAAGAAACATTAGAAATCATAAAAGAGGTTTAAAATAAATTTCAAACTGAACACTACACAAATCAATGTTGATATGTGGGGGCAAGCAAAACACCCTAAGTTCTCCATTTCAGAGGTGCGGAACTTAAAAAGCTACCTAGGGTGGGTGAGGGGGCGGAATTTGTAAAATTGTATCCACATAGAGAGGTATGAATAATAATTAAATGGAATAATTGCTGTATACAAAATCCCACAAGGATTTCATAGGATATTACAATAATTTCTAAGATTTTAGTAGGAAATATGGGAATGTCTCGGCTAACATGCGGTTTTATTTTCAGAATTGCAGAAACAAGGGCGAAACGCTCTCCCCCACATTCGCAGCTTAGTCAAAGATTACGGTAGCTCTGTGAATATCACTGATGTGAAATTAGGTTTTAATTATTTCTATTTATTTATTTTTTCTAATTATCGAAGCTGAAAACATGGCTCAATTTTGACACAATCAGGGCAGTCAATAGTTGGCTAATAATACTGGACCAAGCTCTTCCTGTTTCGGTTCGATGTCCAGATTTAGAGCCGTATGCCTCATACGTAAATAATACACAAATAAGTTACCTAAACAAATGTAGAAATATTCAATTTTGAATAAAACTATTACCATTTGAGTACCCGGACTCATGACAATATTAGCACTTTTTTTTTAACGGTGCAACTATTTCATTACCATTTACAAAAAGAAGACACTACTGTTACTCCCGCAAATTTATATTGAGGGAGAAAATCCAAAAAATACTTCATCAAACGGGAAATATTATTAAAAATTATGTAAAAGAACGTCTTCTACCGCTACATCGATATAAAAAAATAGGTATATTTGCGCCATATTGAAAAAAAACTTCAAAATGCACAGATACATTTTTTTGCACAATTATAATGCGGAAAATAGACAATAAGAATGTTATTTGATGATCTTCCAATGCACAATAAAATAATTTACAAATTCAAGATATCCTTACTAATTCCAGTAAGGGATTACTTCAAGGGGTTATAAAAACATCTCATGTGTAACATGCCATTTACTGGTAAGAAGGTTTTAATAAAATTAGAAAACAGGCCTGAGCGAGCGGAAAATACGGAGAGTCAGCACAGAAAACGGTAAGCGAGCCCCACTCCGCCAGGGGTGTCAAACTACATGCGCCAGCGCCACCAACCACAGCCGCCGTCTGAGCCCACTACGTTTACCACTAACCCCACCGAACAACCGGGAGTAGGGATAGGGCGTTATAAGGCAATGCAGGATCAAAGAACTGCACTTATTCGCCAGCTAGTCTGACGAAGTATCCTATAATCTCTAGGAGCGACAGAGCGACCAGCTTCATCTGGCGAGCGCTTCATGAATGTTGGTTCTGCGAGTGCAGGTATCCGCCAGCTTCGCCTGGAGCGTCCTGATAATCGCCAGTTCTAGTAATATTCGGATGGCTCACCCAGCTTGTCTGTCGTAAGCCAAATGAAATCGACAGCTATCATTTAATAGTAAGTGTCTTTTGGGTCCAATTTTGATTTCACCACAGAAGCTTCGGACCCCATTCAGGGAGATCCCATTCTTTATTTGCACATCGGAAAAATAATTTTAAAATCTTAGATCTCTTTCTTTTCAGTGGGGGCTAGGATTGAATCCACGCTCCGGTTACGTGGGCGAATTAGAAAAATTCACTGGTTGAGGTCGAGCGGTAAGACGGCTGCCTTCGCGGAACAGTTTACTCGCGAGGCTCACATCGGGGCCCAGCATTGGGCGAGTATGGAAAACCAACAGAGGAACGCGGGGATTCCGAAAATTCTGGATTACCGAGAGAATGTCGAGAACATTACTCCCTGGGAGCGGGATCGAAGAGCCCGCGCGTCACGATTACCCGATTTCACACCGTGTGAATGCATACATTCTCCGGCCTTTAATTGTTTACCAAAGGCTGATCGCAGAGACCTTTCCCGTCATCTACGGTAACTCGCGATCCGGGAGAGCAACTCCAGTACAGAAATAGTAGCAGTCTCTAGCCGAGCCCCAGCGGGGAATTATACTTCAGACGCCGAAACCATCGTGGCAGTTGATGCGCCCTTGGGCGAATATTCTTGAAAAGATTACTTAAGAAGCTAGAAAAGTATGTACTTCCGTTGACTGATTCATAATTGTGACATTTTAAACCTAACCATTGCATTTTATCATGATGGTCACTGGTTTTAACTACGTTTACTTTCATTACATTTTTGCTTAAGATTTTTTCTTGTAAAAGTAGGCTTAGTCTTTTTTCTTGAATAAACTAAACATTTAATTTGACATCGAGTGAAGATTTACTTAAACCCATTCAGTTAATTAAGAATCAGTTGAACCTATTTTAAATTTCATTCGGTATCTTTCTTTCCGGCGTTTAATATTACAAACATCGATGTGTTGAATTCTGAATCCAAATATCGCTTGCTGTTAGCGGTGGACAATCGCAGATGTCGTTGCGCTATATTTTCAACGTTGTACTTTATGCAAGAATCGTTGGGTTGATATCAAATTTAAATGCCGGACACATATCGTTGGGTTGCATTTTCAAATTTTGCGCGATCTCGTTTCTTCGAGCGTTAGACATTAGAGTGGACGGTCTTTATGATTAACTGCGTCGATGTCTCTAGAACTTTAAGGCGTATGGGAACCACACGTCATACGTCAGATCTTCTGGAAACTTATAGAAATGTATAGAAAATCGTCAGAGAAAAGCCGCTAAAGATTACATCCAATATCGATTGACCTTCTAGAAAGTTAAACGACATAGAAAACCTACAAAAATAAGAGCTTCTCACGTTCAAATCATCTAGAAACTTCGATGGGTAGAAAATTATCCGAGATCACGTCAAAATTTGCAGAAGGTTCGATTATTACTTTCCGCAAACCGGGGAATCCCCAGAAATCGATTATTGGTTGATATTGCAGGGACTCACCTCGTTAATCAAACCACGAATTCGTTTCAGCTTCCCAGCGATCACTGTTCAACGACTGAGGTGATCCAGGAAGGTTAAGTATTAAGAGTTTCAGAGGCAATACATCAACTTTGATTGAAACTCCTAGAAAAAAAATGTCTAGAAAGTTCAAAAACTTGGAGAATCCCTGATCGCAGGTGCGACGCCTACATAAAAGTTTCTTGTGTATTCGGTCGGTAAAACAGGGACTATCCTTATTGGAAAATTCAAGAATCTGCCCCAGGGACCTACCCTACCGATAGTTCAATTACCGACTTATGTGACTGACCGCTGGCGCTATCTGTTGGTGGCAGCTGGAACTACGTAGTGGTGTTCCAAAACCTGCCTAGCTTGACTAGTATAAAAAATAACATGACAACATTTACCTGTCATTTATCAAAGTATATGATATCTTGAAATTTTTCACATATGTTTCTACAATGCTATTTGTTTTTGTTTTTTTTTTTTGGTTGGAGGTGCAAAATGATCATAAGATTCTACCTAGATTTAGTCAACTTCGGGCCCTCTTTTCAGCTGCAGAAATACTTACATCCTTGCAAATTATATACATCTGCATTTTCAATTTTTATAATCTGCTCCAAGCCTTGACGTTTCATCATTTTGGTCACAAAAAAATATCCTACGCCTTCTTTAAAATCCAAAAACCTTTCGAAACGGAAGTTTCTTTCATCCATAGCAGAAATTTCTCGATTGCCATTTTTAAGCACCATATATAGCGGTCTTTCATTCCGATCAAACATTACATGAACTTCTTTACCAAAATACTGGAAAGTCCAAGTATTTGGTGGTCCAGCAGGTATCAAAACGGGTCTCGTAGCGTTTAATTCTGTAAAAGGACAATAAAGATTTCTAATTTCAAAAATATGAAAAATCCATATTAAAAAAGTATAAGCCTCTTTCAGTATATTCGACCAAAAACCCCGAAAACATAAAAAATCGTTCTCCAAATTAAACACTGATCAAACAATCGTGGCATGGAAATGTAAACCTTTTATTTGGAATTCTTCAAGAGTTTAAAAGAACCCACAATTCATAGTTTTGCAATGAAAATTTAAATTTTTTTCAGAAAATTTGTATTTTTAGTTTAAGAACTCAACTTTTCGGTCGACAATTCTATTCGTATCATACAAAATTCAAAAGCTGGGTTGAAAATTTACTTTTTGGTTAATGATTTATATATTATGTTGAAAATTAAACTTTTTGGTTAAAAATTTAACTTTTTGGTTGAAAATTCACCTTTCGTTTAAAAATGTATCTCTTCTAACAGTAATTGTATATTGTATGGTAACAAATTTTTGTTTCAGTTGAGCGTTCACATACTTTGTTTAAAAATTGTATCTTTTAATTTAATTCAATTGTTATTGATGAAAAATTGAACTTTTTATGGGTTGAAATATCAACAGGTTCTACCACAAATAGTTGCATTTTCAACCAAATAGTCGAATCTTCATGGCAATTTTTCAATATAAAAAAAGACAAATTTCTAACAAATTAGTTAAATTTCTGATCAAGGAAATGAATGCCTGGCAAATTATGTTAGCATTCAATCAAGTAGTTTAATGTTCAACTCATCACAGTGTATATTAAATCAATTATGGAATAGTTAATTATTTATTTAAAACAAATAATTTTAGAAGAAAAAATAATTCTTCAACAAATTGGTTGGATTTTTAACCTAGGAGATGGATCTTCAACTGATTAAATTAATATTCAACAAATTAGCTCAACTTTCAACCAAGCAGTTAAATTTACAATGAAAAAGATTAATTTTCTACACACAAATACGAATTAAAAAGAAACCTGAATTTGGATCCAAATTATAGAATTTTATTCTAAAAATGATCAAATTTCAACCAATAATTAAATATTCAAATTTTCTTTTAAAAAGATAAATTTTCAGCAAATGCAGAACGAAGTTTCAACAAAATAGTTGAATCTTCAACCAATGAAATAGATGTTTGAGAAAGTAATTCAACATTCAACCAAGTTGTATTATCAAGCAGAAAAGATAAATTATTATTGAAAAATTATTATTTAAATTTGCTACTACATAAAAAAAGATTAATTTTCATCCAATAATTAGTGAGCTGAGTTCTAATTTGGAAAATTAATTCTCAACAACAACAAGAAAGAGATTCCAACGAAGTAAATAAATCGTCAAACAATTAGTAGAATTTTAAATTAAAAGAGATTTTTTATTTAATTATATAAATTAAGTTCGCTTGGAAACGCGAGCTGTGTGACATAATTTTTGAACGTTTAAATTTTTGTCTAAATTCAAGTCGACAGTTATTATCAGGCAAACATGTTAATATTTACATAAAACGATAAATGTTAAACCTGAAGCAAAAATACGCGGGGCCCACGTATTCTTGGTCCTCTCCTATCTTTATTACACTACACGCCACGAATCTCACAATCCCCTTCTTTTCGTTTCTTCTCCTAGTGTCCCCTTTCCCACCACGCCCTCCTTTGCCTTTCTTTACCATTCTTTTCCACCATCCTTCTCCGCCCCCCATCCTCTCTTATCATTCCACTCCTTTCCCATTCTTTCTCACTAAACTACTTTTCCCTTTCCTCCACTCCAATTTCATCATTTCCCCTTCTTTCCTCGCAGTACCCTCTATCACTTTTCCTTACCACCACTTGCCACCTTTTTTACCACGCCCTTTCTGTTTCTTTCCTTTCGCACCATCCTTCTTCCCCCCTTCCTGCTTTCCTGTCGACTCTTTCCCTTTCCACTATATCCAACATCCCGTTACCATCCCTACCCTATCAACCACTCCACTTCCCTATCATTTCCCTTACTTTTCCGAAACTCTTCTCCACCCCTCCCCTCCTTTTGTAACAGACTCTCCCTCCTTTTTCTCCTTTCCCGCCATCCCCCTCCAACCCATTCCCTTCGCTCAACTCCACTTTCCTCCCAGGAAAAAAGTAAAATGAGCGGACTCCCACACGAAACTGTAAATGTTTGGATTTGTTCAGAATTGAGAAATAAAGCTAAGAAAGTATAAACTATAAAAAATAAAGTTTAAAAACCTTTTCAATCCAAGCTACTTGAGGTAGTGGTGCCAAACATCAGATCTCTGAAAAAAGCTTTTCTATGATATCTTTTCACTTTTTTCCCTTAATCCGCTCCTTTTCCTTCCTTTTCTCCAATCCTTCTCCACCCCTCTTCCCTTTTTTTATCAATCATCTCCTTTCTTATCATAATCCTCCAACCCCTTTCCTCCCCTCTCCAAAATCCCCTTCCAAAAACTTTCCCACCAGCCCATCCTTTCCCTTCCTTCCCCACTATCCTTCTCCACCACTCCCCTCATTCACTATTATTCCTCTTCTTTCACACTACACCCCCCCCCAACCCCTTCCAAGATTTGTATTATAGTGGGCAAACTTACCATCAAAACTGATGAAAACCACGAAGGCAAGAAGCAGAGGTCCAAGAAGGTTCTTCATGTTGTCTTATCAAATTTCGTGAATGATAACTGGTAAAGCTGGTTCATTTCCACCGCTATATATATTCCTGAAGAATTAATTAGAATGACGAAATATTCCTCTGTATGTAGGCAATAAAAAATCTTATCAGCCAGAGCAAACTATCGGAATCGAAAACAGCGCTTAATAGACCTGGGTCTCCGTCCTTCTACTAAGACCCGGAAAAAATTTGCCAAACAAAGTTTGTCAGGCAAATCTGAAAGATATCTAAATATTAACATGTATTATAAATGACGGAAATTCTGCTATTTTATAAACTTAATACATTTTGACGTTCATATATCAAAATAGTTGACTTTTAAGCCCGAAAAGATGATTGTTCAGTCCAATAGTTGAATTGAAAAAAATTAATTTTAGACCAAAGAGTGAATTCACAACTAAATAGTTGAATTTTAAGCAAAAGTGAAAAATTTTAAACAAAATATTTGAACTTCAGATTTTTCAGTGAAAAAAAAATAAAACTTGAACCAGATTGTTGAACTTCTAATTAAAAAAATGAATCTTCAACAAAAAAGAGTGTCAAATTTTCAACAAAATGGATTGAATTTTCAACAAACACAAAAATTAATTATCAAACAAACGGAAAATTTTCTTTTCCGAAAAGAAAAATATTCAACAAAACATGTGCATTTTTAACCAAATAATTGAATTTTTAACCAATTAATAAAATTTTTTAATAAAAAAAAAATTAAGTTTAATCCTCAACCAAAAAAGATTAATTTTTAACGAGGAGTTTGCATTTTCAAGAGAAAATGAAAAAATTGCTACCAAATGAGAGGAATTTTTAAACCAAAGAGATACATTTTTAACGAGAAAACATTTTTCTATCAAGAGAAATAAATATGTCAACCACATTGTTGAATTTCTAATTAAAATCGGTCAATTTTTAATTAAAAATAGAATAATTAAATTTTCAGTTGATAAAATTACAGTTCAATTTGAAAATAGAAGAATATTGAACCAAATAGTCTACCAAAAAGTTTATTTTCAATCGAACAAGTAAATTTTGTGTACAAAAAAAGTAATTTTTTGGTAGTTAAACTGTCAGCAAAGTAATTGAAGTTCACATAAAAAACAGTCGAATTAATCTAAGAAAAACGGATTTTCAACCAAATCATTGATTTCGTACCAAAAAAGTTTTTGAGTCCAGAAAGAAAAAATATCAACTAAATTATTGAATTTCCAAGTTAAGCGTATTGAATTTTTTTGTCAAATTTTGAACTCAACAGGATGAATTTAAAAAAAAATAGTTTAATTTGCCACCCTTAATTATGAACTTTCAACAAAAAAGTTAATTTTCCACAGAAAGGATGAATTCTTAAACAAGTTGTTGAATCTCCAACAAATTTTTGAATTTTCAATAAAATAATAAAACTACTCATAAAAAAAGATTTCGAGGCAAAAAGAATTCAAGGACTTTTCTATGTTTTGCAGAATTTGCAGGACGCTAGACAGCCCGGACAAAAGGGAAAATTTCTTAAAGCAGGGGGAGAAGATTAATTACTAAAAAAAGGGGAAATCTCTAATTGTCATTTTTTTTTAAGCATAAAAAATTGTTATTCACATTTCTCTCCTACGGCGCAATTAGTCAGAATAAACTGTAAAGGAGTACTCTTTAAACAATGATAGGACATGACGAGTGAAATTTACTCATAAAGATTGTTAATAATAAGATTGAATCCAACTTTTGAATAAATATAAAAGTTAAAAACAAGTTTCGTTACGAATTCTACTTTTATATTCAGATTAGGTGTTTACAATCTTGGAAAATATAACATAGTTAGAATTATTTAAAGCAACGGCGTTTGTGAGCAAATTTATGATAAATATCGATGGTTCACTTATCAATTTTTATTATGCGTGGCGCTATTCGTGGAAAAAATGTCCTTCGTTTGAACTAATCTAATGTACACGTCATTAGATAATTAATAAAGTTTTAGTACAAGAAAATAAATGAAAATAATCAAAAATGTTTCACTTTACAGTGGATATTCTTATATTTTCTCAAATGCTTCTCACGTAATTATTAGTTAAGAAATATCTTATCTTATAATTTGTATCATATATGAGCCACATTGAGATTATATTCAGTTATGTGTAAATAAAAAAAAATGTTAGCTTTACTTTGGCCTTTGTGTAATAATTTCTTGTCACAGTTATGGAGGCAATACTCTTTCTTGTTATTAATGCTAAACTACTGAATAAGTTATGAAATAAAAATTGTGGAAATAAAAAGAAATACCGAGAGAAAAAAAAAATTTGATTGGTTTTATTTAGTTTTATTTTCGTTCATTCATAAACTGAAAAAAAAGATTTTCTACTAAAAAGGAAAAATGTTCAGTTAGAAAAAATGCTTTTTAACCAATCTCTTGCTTAAAAAACTAATCAGTTCAACTCTTAAGAAAATGAAACGATTTTTCAATCAAATAGTTGTACTTTTAACCAAATAAATAAATTTCTAAGCCAAAAAAAAAAAGATATTTTTAGAAGAAAGTTGAATTTCCAAGACGGAAAATTCAATATACAATACGAAAGCTGAATTTTCGATCTAAAATAATTAATTCTCAACAAAATACAAAAGTTAATTTAAATAGTTGATTTTTCAAGCCAAACAAAAAATTTTTTGGAAGAAAGTTGAATTTTCAACCCAAAAAGTTCAATATCCAATAAGAAGTGTGTATTTTCAATCCAAAATAACAAATTTTCAACATACTAGTTGCATTTGTAGTGAAATATCTGACTTTCAAATCTAGAAAGATAAATTTTCCACCATAAGGAATGATGTTTTACCAGAAGAATGAATTTTTAACACAAAAAAAAAGATTTTTTTCAACAAATCGTTTAATTTTTGAGCCAAAAGACGAGTTCTTTACAAAACAATAATTGTTTCACTTTTAAATAAAAATAATGCATTTTCAAACAAGATTAATTTTCAACCAAACAGTTGCATTTATAATTGAAAAGAATTAATTTTTTACCATGAAGAATAATTTTCTACCAAAAAAGAAAATTAAAAAAAGCATTACATTAATTTTAAACCAAATAGTTGATTTTTCAGCGAGGAAACATCGATTTTCAATTAAAAATATCAATTTTGATTAAAAAATTTTTCAAGCAAAAAGATGAATTTTTATCTAAAACGATGAATCGTCAAGAAAAAAAAAACATATGCTTTTTTGATCACAAAGATTAATTTACTACCGAAAATGACAAATCTGTTACGCAACAAAAATTTTGCAACCAAAAACATTGATTTCATACCAAATAGTTGAATTTTTAACTAGAAAAGATTAAGTTTGAAGAAAAAATCAAATATTGAAAATTCAGTTGAACATATTGATTGAAGAAAAAGAATTTTACAAGATTGTTGAATTTTGAGCTAAAGATATAAATTTAGATCTAAAATTATGAATCTTCAACATTACATGAATTTTCAACGAGAAAGATAAATGTTCCACCGAGTAGTTGAATTTCAAACTAAAAAAGATAAATTTTTAACCAAAAATGGAAAAGATAAATTCGCAATTAAAAAAAAAGTAATATGCTTTGGATACAAATGTCGGAAAATATATAATTGTAGAAGGTGAAATACAATTATGACTCTTTTTGTTGTATAATTTTTTGTTTGAAATACAATAATTTTTCTAATATTAATAGAATTAAAGATTATCAAATGAAATGTAATCAATTATGTAATCAAAATTATATAATCGAAAATAATGACGAATGAATATAAAGCTGCATTATTATAGCAATGAAAAGTCACAAATTTATTTCTTTCATTTGAAAACAAGGTTTTCAGTTATCCAGAATTTCTCTAATCTCATCATTTTCAATTAAATGTAAATGAGGGGGGGGGGTAAATGAGGGGTACTGGTTTATTGCTTTGGTTGTTTTTTTAATGTTCTTAGGCGCTTACATGAAAATACAGACAAGAAACTGAACAATCAAATTTAATCATGAATGCTAAATAAATATTTTTAAGTAAGTAAAAAACATATTATGTTCGAAATGTAAAAATAATATTGTCAACAAATAATTTTGGTATCGTATTTTAAAATATTTAAAGTCAGTAAATATGGCAGGCGTGATTCGTCTTCTCGGGAGACGTTACTCACCCAGGTGGAAATATTATATATTTTTTATATACAGTGTGAAGTATTATATATGACATTAATTTGTTTAATATAAAAAATATATAAAACGAGTGAATATTATATATAATACTTCGCACTATATATAAGCTATATATAATATTTCTGCCTGGATCATATATTACGTAAGTGCAATTTTTGGTAAAATAAAATTAGTATCTCATTATGTATGCATAATGTGGCAATAATTTCCGGCTTGTGCCCCAGGCGGAAATATTATATATAGTTTATATATTGTGTGAAGTATTATATATAATATTCATTCGTTTTATATAAAAAATTTATAAAACAAATGAATATTATATGTAATACTTCAGACTATATATAACCTACATATAATATTTCCGCATGGGTCGTCACGCGAAGATATGTTTACTTCTTCACAAAGCCAGCAGTTCATCATATAAACTTGTGATCGCGTATACAAGGCTAACTTTTTGTTCTGAATATTTTTGTTCATAATCATTTTCGCGCGCTCACTTATATTTTGTTTAATTAAAAAAATTTGAAATAATTTAAAACATTTTAATTCGCACAAATTTGGCCCAAAAATAGTGCAGAGTACGAATCATGTCATAAAAAACATGCGTGCGTTACGGTACTTACATTCATACAAAAATGCAACGTATTAATCATCAAAAAATAAAAATATACATTTTATAAATTAAGATTGAAAAGAAATCCATTTTTTCATGAATAATTTTTGCAGAATAAGCAACAAATTGATTCACAATTTAAAAATAAACTTCCCAAAAATCTCACTTTTTGGATCATTAGAGACAAGAATAACACAATGAATACAAGGAAACCCAAATTTATTTTTTCGAGTACTGTTCACAGATGAGTCATCTTTCACAAACCATGGTAAAGTTAATCGGTACAACATACATTATTGTAGTGTACAAAATACACACTGGTTGCGTGAATTTGAGCATCAGCATCCATGATCCGTGAATGGTTGGTATGGAATAATTCGAGATCAACTTATCGGTCCGTATTTTATTGATGGAAATTTAAACAGTAAAAAATATCGTGACCTTTTAGAAAAAGAACTTCCAATATTGCTTAAAGACCTGAGGTTGGAAGTGCGACACAATACATCGGTAAAGGAGGTTCGGTAAATTGGCCTGCCAGAGCGCCAGATTTTACGGATCCGGATTTCTATTTGTAGAGTAGAAAATTGAACTATTTTGTTGAAAATTGGCTTTTTTTGCTCAAAAATAAATTTTAATGACTGAAAATGTCACTATTGATTCATTTGTTGAAACTCATCATTTTTACTTGAAGACTCAACAATTTGGTTAGAAATTTATATGTTCTTTTGTTCTATTTTTGGTTTAAAATTTAACTGTATGGCTTGAAAATTCATCATTTTTCTTTTTAAATTTAATTTTTTGATTGAATTCGCCTTTTCAGTTTGAAAATTCAAGAATTGGTGTAAAATTTTGTTTCTATCTTAACTCAAAAATCTTTCCTGGTTCAAAATTTGACTCTTATGTTTGAAATTCTTAATTTCTGTCAAATCGACTGCTTTTTATTTTAAATCAATATCTTTTTTTGTTTGAAATATTTGTTATGATATTTTTTGTCGAGTATCAATTGTTTTCTTGAAAAATTCAACTACTTTGGTGTAAATTTGAACTACTTGGTTAAGATATATATTATTATTTCAAATTTAATTGTATTGTAGGAAATGCATTTTTATGGATAGAAAGCTAGTCTTTCTCAGTTGATAACAGTTCAAATGTCTGTTAAAAATGGCATCTCTTCGGCTTGGAAATTCGACTATTCGGTCAAAACTGCAACATTTCTTGCCTAAATTTCAAACTTTTTTGTTCACAATATGATCATTTGGTTAAAAATTGATCTTCTCTGTTTCAATTTAGTTATTCGCGCAATGGTCGCAATGCAGCACAAAGTGGAGAAGTCGATTTTTTCTTTTTTTCAAAACGGTGGTCTTAAGCCGGCACCCCCTGGTCCTGAGTCGTCAGATATTTTTTCCCGCATAAATTCAAAAAAAAAGTGCAGGTTATGTAAGTTTTAGTAGGAAATGAACAAATTCAAACCGTTCATAATGAAAAAAACATGTAGAATATTGTCAAACATTAATTATAAGATGAACACATTTTTTCATTGAAATAACCTTCAAGCATGCAGTAAAACACAACTAAACTAAAATAATCTAATGAGAGATAAGTTACATGGAATTAAGTTCTTCATCATAGGACTGCCATACTTTGCTGAAAATCTTCGGATTAAATAATGCTGGAATATTTTCAAATGCTGAGGTTTATTTATTCTTAAGACTAAATGTGCATAATTTCTTGATGGTTGATTAATAGTATATAAAAACAGGGACAGTAACAAACACTGTATCAATTACAAACAAAGGAATTCAGTAGATAATTGAAATAAAAACAAAATAAACAAAAGTTTCAGTAAATATTATCGCAACAGTACAATCAAAAATGTCGACCGACATGTTGTCTGCCAACGGGTGGATTAGCTTGTCTCTGATTGTGGTATGTCATCGTTGATTTATAGATATCGCCACTCAGCATCATTACATAAATTTCGTCTCTGGTTGGAGAAGGAACATTTCTGCTCGAGAAGGAAATCGTATTTGGTCGTTTGTAACGGAAGAATTCGTTAGCTTTCCCATTTTGACTCATGAATTGTATGTTAGCGGTCGCTGGAGTAGCCTGGGAACTAATTGGAGCATGACCTCCTCCTGTGGTACTTGCACCGCCAAATGTTCCTTCATAATAATTTCCCGAATTATCAACCATGAAAACCATCGAGTTGAAGACTCGTCGTGGCCGAGATGTCATCCAATGGGGTAATTGGGGATGAGCTGTACTAGCTGCTGAGTGAGGTGCTAGGCCAGGTACTATGGTTGCGGGCATATGTGCGTAGGTTCCCATTATTATCTGGCTGGTACTTAAACGTAGTTTTATGCTTTCATTTGCATCTAACTCTGAAAAATAAACATTGAAATTTAGCAAGTTTCTTTATAATAGGGTGGTCTAAAAAAAAGGCTCTTTTCAAGACAGCGTCTATCAGGTTGCCTCATGAAATCTTTTACATTCTCATTGTGATGAGTAGGTTTTGGTTTTATATCAAATTTGACCTAGTTTTTATCAAATCTTCACGTTTTGAGTCCCACTGAGCTAGAAGAAACTATTTGTACCAAGGTATCTGTCTGTAGTCTGTCTGTCTGTAGCCACGATAACTTTCCAAAAAATGATCAGATTGGATTGAGCTACGGCCCATTTTTTTAAGCCATGAAAGAAAAGGACAAGCTTTTTTTTAATTTTTTAAAACCCTTGATGGACATTTTTTTATGAGCAAATTAATATTTTTGACAGACTTGAAAAATATTTATCCAGAGATACACTCTTGTACAATACAATAGAGAAATACATATCATTTTCACATTTCACGCAACTATAATTTTAAGACTTTAAATATAACTTAAAAATTACAGAATTCAACGAACAAGCGTTTATAATTTCAACAATTTTCTTTAGTTCTCCTTATTGTACACTTGCAGAGAATTTTTATTACTGGTCATATATATGTGACATTTTTTGCATTCTCATCATTTATGATTGTAAAAGTATTAGAATTGTCAGAAATTTTACACCTCAGTTTTTCAAAGGATCTCAACGTTTTGAGTCCCCCTGATGCCGAAAATCAAATTTTGGCGATAGTGTCTGTCTGTTTGTCCGTTCGGCCACCTTCCGTCCGTAAAGACAATAACCCCCGAAAAAAAACAGATTTTGAAGATTTCACAAAAATTCTCAAAAAATTTCAAACATTTCAGGAAGATTTCAAGGATTTCAAATAATTGAAAAACGTATATACACTAGATTTTAAAGATTTCGAAGATTATGAATGATTCCAAATTTTTTTCAAGATTTCAAAAGTTTTTCCGAAGACCTCAAATGTTCCTGTTATATAA
Organism: Andricus grossulariae; assembly: GCA_011634705.1. NCBI lineage: Eukaryota > Metazoa > Arthropoda > Insecta > Hymenoptera > Cynipidae > Andricus > Andricus grossulariae. The sequence goes on from JAABKJ010007545.1 coordinate 192,501,587, forward strand.
AGTAATACTGAGGATTTCAAACATATTTTACAAATATTTCGAAAAATTTCTCAGAGAATCAAAAAGAACACTAGAATTTGACAGTTTTTCAAAAATGATACAGTACACCAAATTTCGAAGATTTCAAATCATTACAAAGATTTGAAACGATTTCCAATTTTTCCTAGAAGATTTTACAAAGATTTAAAATATTTTCCAAGAGATTTCTCAAAGATGCAAAAAATTTCAAAAAGATTTCACAAATGTTCCGAAGATTTCATAAAAATTTCTTGAAAAATTAAGAAGAATACTAGAAGTTCAGAGATTTCAAAAAGGTAAACCAGATTTCAAGGATGTCAAAGCATTTCAAATTTTTGAAACGATTTCAAAAATTTTTAGATGATTTGAAAATATTTCACAAAGATTTTGAAAGATTTCAACATTTCACACAGTACATCATATTCCAAACATTTCAAAACATTTCAAAGATATAAAACAATTTTTTAATTTGTTAGAAGATTTGAAATATAATAGTGATTTCAAACGAATGCAACAGATTCAACAAAGATTTCACAGATATTTCAAAGAATGCATAAGGATGTCCAAAGCTTTGAAGATTTTCAAAGATTTCAAAAAGGATACCGTACACCAGATTTCAAAGATTTTAAACATTTCAGAAAGATTTCAAGGGTTTCAAAGATTTCACAAATATTTTGAAAATTTCACAAAGATTTGAAAACTTCCAACAGATGTCAAAGATTTCAGACGATTTCAAATTTTGTCGAAGATTTTAAAAGATTTCACAAAGATTTAAAATATTTTAATGATTTCAAGTTAATACAAAAGATTTCTCAAATAATTCAAAGATTTCGTTAAAATTTCATAAACATTACAAACGAAGAAAGGAATTCGAAAGATTTAAAAAAGTGTACAGTATACCAGATTTCTAACATTTCAAAGAATTTCAAAGATTTTAAATGACTTCAAATTTTTTTCAAGATTTCAAAAGTTTTCCCGAAGACCTCAAATACTTACGTGATATGAAAAAATACTGAATAAATATTTTGTAAAGATTTTACAAATATTTCAAAATATTAAAAAAAAATTCTTAGAAAATTCAAAACAATATCACAATTTCACAGATTTTTAAAAATGATGCAGTACGCCAAATTTCAAAGACTTAGAACCATTACAAAGATTTGAAAGGATTTCCAATTTTTTCTAGAAGATTTCACAAAAATTTTTAATAGTTTTCAAAAGATTTCTCGAAGATGCAAAAGATTTCAAAAAGATTTCTCAAATGTGGGGCAGATTCTTCAAGATAATAATTAAAATATTATATTATACTTGCCTCTAAAGTTAAGGAATCCCACGAACACGAGATGTTGGATGAAATAAAGAATCTTCATTCTTTTCCGAATCGACACAATGATAAAGCAATATAGTATTATTTTTCGAAATTTTCGTGTTAATAGTGACTCTCGAAAAATGACTGCAGGTCTTTCAAAAAATGGATGCTATATATACTACCTTTTATGCCCCTCATCTGATAAACATACTTGTTTTCAGATTCAAAAATGTTCCATATTTGCTGGATTAAAATAAGTAGTTCAACGAAACCTTCAGAATTATTGAAGGAAAACACTTTACGTACTATAGATTGCGTGGTCGAGGCAGTGAAAACAAAAATAAAATTTAGCTTCCTCATCTTTTAAGTTTCTCTTACAACGAAGGATAAAAAAATTTATTATTTCATCACAGCTTTAATAAAATTTCACTAATAAATTTTTGTTATCTACTGAATATGTATGTACACTATGTGAGGTGCGTTTCGCCATCACTTGCACAACAGAATTTGAATATTTTCCTTATGTCATAATTTTTGGCTTCTTTGGGAATCTCCGGAAACGCAAAAATTAATTTTCCAAAGACAACCCCTGTGTTCCAAAAATGACTTGTAACAAATGTAACAACAAGTCTTAACATTTTCGAAAACCAGAAAAATTACATCCTGAAAAACTCGTTACCGAGATTTAAATAACAAAACACATTTTGTCACGAGAAAAGTCACCCTCTGCGATTACTCTTAGAAATTTATGTTACGCAACTTGTAGCAAAAATAACAAAAACACTCAACATTCACGAAACTTAGTAAACTTTTTTTCTTGAAGACTTTCAAGCAAGCCCAACATAAGAGAACATTTGAAAAAACAAAAAATTTCTACTTTCGGATCATTTCAGACTTTCTGTTGATTAACATTCAACAAAAGTATAAAAAAAACGAAAAATTTCAGAAACTTTTTTGCAGAATTTCAGTAAGAATAGAAGAAAGGTTTGTGTTGTTTGAGGTTCACTATTAAGTTGTCGTAGGATAAAAACGAGTAAATTTAGTGGTAGGAAAGTGGTTTTGTTACTCGAATCCTGCGAAAAATTGTCAAAAAAGAAAGTTCGCCCTGAGCTGCTCCGATACTGTAAAAAAAAATCTTCAAGGTCAGCTCGAAAAAATAAAAAAATATTAATTATTACGAATGTTATTAAAAATTTAAGATGATTGAAACTGAAAGGACTTTATCAGTCATCCAAAAAGAGGTGGTCTCAAGCTTTTGCACGGTTCTGTATTCAAGCAATGATCAGAAAGTATCTCATTGACTCAAAGAATTATTGAAAGATAATATTCCCTTGAATTTGGATTTTAATTAAGTTTCAATACAGTGCGTGTTTTAAACCTTGCATCATCTAAAACTGCCAAAAAAAATTCAATTTAAAATAATCACCACAGACAGCTTCCCAATCCTGGTGATCCTGATGGTTCAAGTTTTGCGTCACGATCTGGAACTAAGAAGGGGGTGGGTGTATGAAAAGTTTAACAAAGTGTGACGTAGCTTTTGAACGGTTCATATGCTAGAAATAAATTTAAAAAAATAAGAATAAAAAATTCATGAAAAATTCAATGAGGTTTTCAACAACAATGATTGCGAGATTTTAGAGACAAATCCTTACGCCGCTTTTTTCAGATAGAAATATAAATATAGTGGAAGAAAAAAGACTGCTGATGTCATTCTAAAATCTAAAAATTTTCCTTATTTGCTTCACGTTCAGAGTTCAAACAATAATGACAATGACAGCCTAGTTGTAATGAAAAGCAAGTGACTTTCTGAAAATCTAGGTCGCCTGTTTCTGTGGCTGATCCCTCGAATAATATACATGAAAACAAATTATAAATCGATATTGATAATCTAGATATTGTCAATTTTTGTTCGAGTATCAACAATTACAGCGTTCAGATTTTACGCAACACATCCTGTGCTAGTTCTTCTTTATAATAGGAATGCCATGCTTTTTCAAAATCTTTGGAATAAATAATGCTCTAATATTTTGAAATGCTGAGGTTTATTTATTCATAGGATAAAATGTACACAATTTCCTGATTTTTGATGAGTATTATATAGAAAACAGGGACAGTAACAAAAAACTGGATTCATTAAAAACGAAGGAATTGAGTGAATAATTGAGATTCTAACAAAATAAACACTACTGTTTGTGAATAATAGTGCAACAGTACCATCAAAAATGTGCATCGGGTTCATTTGAAATTGCGTGACCGAAAACGGTTTGACTGGGCACACCAACAGCTTGTCCACCTTGAACGTATTCACGTCCATCAACATGTCCACCTCAAATTTGTCCACCGACAACGGGTCCACCGGCAGCAGGTCCCATTTTTGGTACAATGCTACTGAATCTGATCGTTGATGAATAGATGTCACCAAGCATTATATAAATCGTATCACTGCCTGGAGGAGGAGGAGTCGTTTTTCTTGAGGTTTTCGGTCACCTGTGAAGATTCAAATTGTCAGCTACCCAATTTTGAGTTATGAATTTTATGGCAGTATGACTTGGAGTAACTGTCGAATAAATTCGATTATGTGTTCCGTCCACGCTATATGCAGCAAGAAGTGCCCCTCCATAATAATTTCCCCAATGATCATGTATAAAAATCGGCAGGTGGGTGATGTTTGCCCGTGGCTGAGAATGCATCCAACCTGGTACTGGGGAAGGTATTATTTAGGTTGAGGCCATAATTCTGGAAGCTCCATTCCGTGTTTGGTCGTCTGACAATCTTAGACGTACGACGTTGAAATTCGCATCTAATTCTGCAAAAAAAAATGGAAACTTAGCAAGTTTTTTCAAAATAATAGTGTGGTCTAAAAATAGGCTTTCTTTAAGACCGTATCTATTAGGCTGCCTCATGAAATACTCTTTTTTTCAGTTTTTATAAAACATTCAGTCGGAAATGTCTTTTTTCGATGACTAAATAAATATTTTTGACAGAATGAAAAAAGATATAATTTACAGGTAAACTGTTGTATAATACAGGGAAAAATAAATATGAGGTTCACATTGCGCACAGGTATAGATTTGATGATTTGAATTTAGATGTTTGGCCTATTTCTAAATAAACAATTCAAACTGAAAGCTTTTTAGAAGCTTGTCGTAATTCTGGTCTTATATACATTTTTTCAAGATAATAATTATAATATTATATCATACTTGCCTTCAAAATAAAGGAATCCCACGAACGTGAGATGTTGGAGAAAAGTTATAATCTTCATTCTTCAGTTATCCGACACAATAATAAAGCACTAAAGTATGATTTCACAATCTTCATCTGTGAATATTGACTCTCGAAAAATGCATGTAGTGACTTTCGAAAAATAACTGATACTACCTCTGATGCCACTCATCTGATAACCAGAGTTTGTTTATTGGCTAAAACTAAGACAGTCGACCGTCAGTATTATTGGAGGTAATCATATGATGTAATATAGATTTCGTGGTCGAGGCAGCAAAAACAATAATGAAATTCAGCTACCTCATCTTTTAAGTTTCTCTCATTAACAAGGATGAATTTATGTAATATGTCATGAGAACTTCAATAAAATTCCACTGATGAATTTTGTATGATCTACCGAATGAGTATGTACCCTATGTGGATACTTTATGGGTTACTTTAGCAAATAAGGAACGAAATGGTAATTAGTTACATTTTTTCCGCTACAGTGATAATAAAAACCCGATACTTTGTTATTGACTTCTCAAGTGTAGTTCATAAGTATTTTTTTACGACAATCAATACATTTTATTGCTTTTTTACAATACCACTATGCCAAGCAGCACACAGTGTTCGGTCATTCATTTTTCCGCTAGAAAAGTCTCAAGCATTCTATTTGTATCCGCATTTAATTTTGTATTAATTTCAATGCAATAAATTACGAGGATCATCTAATTAGGGACTTTTCCCTTCTACACTTTTCTATTTACAAAATTTTCATTGAAAATATGGGAAACTGATATTTTGGTGGGAGCGAATTTTTAGATAAAGCGTGGTATAAAACGTGACTCAACCTTTATTATCTAAGCAAAACTTTCAATTTTTATAACCTTAAGTATCAAAAATAAACCTCAATTTTTCTTTAAACCATTATACTTTAGTCTATAAATTTTCAAAGTTCCTATTCATTTATCGCAGGTTTCGCAGTGTGAAAAAAATGTTCCAAGAAATGCTATAGCATCATCAAGTCTTATCAAAAAATGTCTGAAAAAAATGTTTGATTTTTTTTAAAAGCTACATTTCTTCTTGAGAACATTTTTACTTACGTATCGCCGCTTGACTTAAAATTATAATTTTCTACTTGTTTATTTTTGACGCATAAAAGCTGAAAGACCAGTCTTATTGAAGAATAGTGAAACAAAAAATGTAAATATTTGGAAGGGCTTCAATTCTACTTGTATTCTTTTCTCAAGCATCTGTTGTAATTTGGACCAAAAAAAATGTTTTAAAGCTAGATTTGATACGTTCATTTTTTCTAGAGTTATCTTGTTTACGGACGGACGGCCGGACGATCGAAAGGACAGACAGACAGACAATATCGCCAAAACATGGTTTTCAGCTTCAGGGGGTCTCAAAACGTGGAAATCCGTTGAAAACTGTGGTGTACAATTTCGGACTATTCTAATACTTTCACAATTATTAATGATGAGAATGTAAGAAGCTGCATAATATTTTAATTTTTTAATTTAGAAAGAAACTATTACTGTATCATACCAATAAGCGATTTCTTCATTGATACATAAACGAACTGAAAAAGGCCACTAAAAGTTAAATTTAATCAGGTTTTCGGCAACAGTGCATGCGTGTTCTCAAGACTACAATTTTTTAAGAAAAAGTTTATCAGTGCTTGTAAGATCTTGATCCTACTTTGGATCACAAACAGTATCATATTTAAGTCACAAATTCCTGAAAATCAAATTATTGACTTAAGAACGTATAGCTTAGATTTACTATTCTGAATATCTTCGAGATTGGAAACCGGGTTCCTAATGGGGTTTCCAGTATTTCATCACTGGTCATTTGGCCTACCTTGCCGCTATTCATGATTATTTTGACCCGTTTTGGAAAACCAGTTCTTGTTAAATATATTCCTCAAAATATTTTTGTAGATTTGGTACAGTCCACTATTGCATAGATTTCACCATCGCACGTTGATAATACACTCTGTTCTTCGGATAGCATGGGCGCAAAAAGCATTATAAATTTCTCTTAAGTGAATTAGTTTGTCGCCAGAAAAATTGTATCTTCGAATTTGAAATTGCTGGTGCTGATTCGCAGTGAGAATAAGCCCAGTGCATCTGAATTCTTCAAGTGTATATCCAAGTAAGCGCAAAGAAGAAAGCCTGGCAGGAAGAGACCTCGACCTGACACGAAGAGACGTGTCAGCAGGTAGAGAAGACCTGACCTCAGATCCTGGAGAATGAGGTCTGCCAGGGAAATACAAAGCTCCTGAACGAGAAGCATCTGAATAGTCGTCGTTAGGTGAACAATCGGAAAGTGAACTCAAATCTGCAACAAGAAACATGATCAATTTTTTGTATGTATTCCTCTCCTTCACGTCACATTTCTTTCTAAGTCAAAATTCAAAGCCGTCTCTGTTGCGGCATATGTTGCTAAAAATGACTATTTTATTTTTTGGAAATTAACCTTTATTTCTTTGGCATTCATAATGAATTACTTGAAATCCCAAATAATTCAAGCGCCAGTTCCGTCAAACTTGTCGCCCTTTTGAAGTTTTCGTAAGGTGTTACTTTTTTAAATTAAGAGATCACTTTTACTTAGGTCACTTCACTTTCAATAAATTAAACCAAAAAATCTAAGGTTTAACCACTATGCCAAAAAAATGTTGGCAGAACTCAGAGGATTCTAAAGATTCTAGGGTATTCTTAAAAATTCCAAGAAATGTTCAATAGCTTTACAGAGTTTCGATAGACGTCAGTTATTTTGTGGCATTCAAAAGGATTACAAAAATTGAAAGGTATTTTTAAATCTTCCCAGGAATGTTTGAGAGCTTTAAAATGATCCAAGAGATCTTAAAAGATTTCAATAGATTTTGAACCATTCGGAACGATTTAAAATATGTTAAGGTAATTCAAAGATTTTAAAGAATTTTATATGTTTTCCGAGGATTTCAATGATTTTAGAGGATTTTAAATGCTCTAGATTTGTGATGATAAATTATTCAGGATTCCTGGAAATATCGTCACATTTGATGTAATCTGATTAGATTCTCTGTAACCGGATGAATGTTTATAATATTCTGATGAATTTCAAAGAATTCACTCAAAATAAAGGAGGATTTTGTAGGATTCCAACATTTTTCAAATATTCCGATGTACTTCGAATGAACATAGAATTTGGAAAAAGTAGCAATTGGGATAGGAGGCGATTAAATAGATTGATTTTTTTGCTGAGCTTAAAATATATTGAAAATTATAGATATGTTAGTATAATCACCAATAGGAGGAAGGATGACCGCTGAAGTAAAAAAGAAAGTATAAACCATCCTCATTCTTTAAAACCGGAGGAAAGACTGAATAATTCTTCAATGAATAATTTTGTCATAGTGCAAAGAGTGTAATTATTGTTATTATCATCATTCTTATCTAATTTTGCAACTGTTCAAGTGGCTTATGTTTGCGCACCTATACAATAAAACTGTGCTGATGATAAATATAAAATTAGAATCTATTTGCAATTTACTAATAAAATCACTTGAGTCTCTCAAAGTGAAATAAAATTAACAAGACAAGTCTCTAAAAAAGCAAGTTCTTCTTTTTTTTCAGGTTAGACTTTCTTATCATAATGACTCATCTGATCTACATTTCCCATAAAATCAAATGAAATCATATTAAATCCTTTGAAATTTTTTAAAATCCTGTAAAATTTAATAAAATACTTTTTAATCTTTGAAAATATTTACATAATTGGAAATCTTTTGGGATTTTTAACATTCTACTGAATCTTTTGAAACAACTTTGAAATACGTACTAAATGTTATCAAGATTTGTAACGTGAAGCTGTTAACACAGAATGTGGCGTCGCACATAGAAAATATAATCCTGAACAATTTTTTTAAATGTTCGAACAGATAGTGATTTATTTTAAACAATAAAAATGATTTTCTACTTGACAAATATGATGTCTTAACAAAATGGGTGGATTTTGAAGGACATAATTGAATTTTCAACAAAGTAATTATATTTTCATCCTAGAAAGGTGAATACTAAAAAAAAGCGTAAGAATTGATATTTGAACCAAAACACATGCAATTTCATTCAAAAAACAAACAAATTATGCAACCAAAAAGACGAATTTCCAACAAACAAGGATTTTTCGTTTATAAGAAAAAAGTTTATCGAAATTTTTGAACCTTCAAGCCAAACTACCAATTTTCTGTACAAAAATTGAATTTCCTACCAGAAAATATAATTTTTCAACAAAAAAATAAATTTGTAGGAATATATTTAAATTTCACCCCAATAGATAAACCTTCCTAAAAAGAAACTGAATTTTCAACCAAGCAATTCAAGTTTTATCCACGCAGTGAAATTTTTAATTAAAAAGGATCAATTTTCAACAAAATAGTTAAAATTTCAAACACAGATATGAATTCCCAACTAAAAAAATATGAATCTTCAGCCAACAAATATCAATCTTTAACAAAGAAATGATTTCTAGGCAAAACGGTTCAACCAAAATGCAAACATGAAACTTGAATCCTCAAGCCAGGAGGATAAATTTTCGACCGAACGGTTGCATTTTAATCCAAGAAATACGAAATTTCTACTAAAACAGATAAATTTTCAAATAAGAAAGATGAATATAAAAAAAATAGTCGTATTTTTGTCCGAACAAGATTTCAGATAACTTTTAACCCCAACATATGAATTTTAAGCAAAAAGTAAATATTTTCTGACAATAGTTGAACTTTCAACCCAAAAAGACGAATTTTTCTTAAGTCAGTTGAATTTCCAACCAAGAAGGGTGACTTTAACGAAATTATTGCATTTTCACTCGGAAAGTTACATTTTTATTCAAGACAGATGCAATTTATACTAAAAGAGATAAATTTCTAAATGAAGAAGACAAATTAAGAAAAAAATTGAATTGTCATCCATAAAAGACTTCAGTGAAATTTTCCACACCAATATATATATTTTATTCGTAAAAGAAATTGTCTAGAAAAAGAGTTGAATTTCCAACCAGAACGTATGACTTGTGAACAAAATTGTTGAATATTTAAACGAATAATAGAATTTATAACTAGAAAGATAATATTGAGAGGGAGGCAACTGCAACTGCAAATAAATATAAATATCAATACCAGGCAAATACTTTACCACAAAAACTCGTTTTAAAAATTACCCAATTTTTCCCTCACCAATTTTTCATTTTTTCTGACCATTAATATTAAAATACCCTGAACAATGAAATTCCCTGACTTTAAAAAAAAATTTTTTGGCTAAGTTCGTTTTTCACTTATTTGAAATGTTTTTTACTATCTGAATTAAAATTGCTAAAACTTTAAGCAATTATTAGTAAAACATTACAGATTCGATTAGCGAAAAGTGAGCCACCAAAAATAAGTAGAATATTACTTATTCGAATAGTCGATATAAGAAGCAAATTCAGTAGTGGAAAAATAATTTCTTGATTGAAGAGAAATTATTTGTACTGTATGTAATAATTTCAAAAGGTTATAGGAATGGATAACGTGAAAAATGGAAAAATTTAATAGAATAATGCGATGGTGTCGCATTCCTATCTTTAATAAAATAATTATAAGAAGGTCATATTAGGAAATTCTGAACGCGACGTAGCATGACTCCAATTCAAAAAAATTACCTTCTGATTATTTGAAGAAAGTGCAGAAAATAAGAATTTCTGACAATCTTATAATTATAATGGATCAATATGCTGTACAAATTAATTATGCATATTTAGGGTCCTAAGGCGTTACTTTTCAAAAGAGTTTTTTTTTTGATTCTATGAAAGTTGTTTGATTGTAAATGTTCCCTATTTTTCGTAGAAAATCAAAATTATTTAGCAAAATTTTAAGGAAGCATTTGCCTTTAATAAGCATCAACTTCAATAGGTATGAACTTGAGGCCTGAAGAAGGTTATTTAAAGAATCTGGAGGTCTCAAAGAGGACTTCAAAATTTGAAAATAAGAATATCAAGGCGTTCTGAATAGCGTAGAAGAATTTAAATATTATGATGAAGTAATAAAGATTTACTTTATTGTTTCAACATACACTATTTAAGAAGTAATCAAACAAATATGACAAGTTTATTCCAGGTGAGTTTCTCAATAAGTAGACGAATTTCATGCTGTATTCTATAGATAAATAGAGATAAGAGACAAATTAGAATATAGTGACACGTAAAGCAAACCATTCACGTGAATAATTTTTTCAAGTGGAAAAATGAAATTAATGTCCATCTCAACGATTACTTCACATTATTAAAATATTAATGAAACATCCATTGTTCAGAGTTGTTGATTAAGAAACGGACAAGAAAAAAAAATAAATCTTATCTAAAAAGATACTAAACATGAATTTTGACCCACTATTCTTTAATAAAAGACATACAAACGGAAGAAAGCCAATAAAAGTCATATTCACGCAAATTTGCAACGAATAGGTTTTTTGCCAACAATGTATGCGAGATCGAATGACTACAACTTTTTCAAAACCGGATTACCAGTTGCTTGTAACATTTTGACCCTATTTTGGTTCACAAACAATATTATATTTTGTTTAGAAAAACACTTCAATCAATCTAGTGGCGAGAAGGATTCTTGTTTACATTTACTATTATGAATGCCCTTAAGATGTGTGCATGTGCGCCTAATGGAGTTTCCTGGATTTCATCTGTGGAAAGAATGGTTAGAATCTGTGAATGAGGCATTAATCCGAAGAGACATAAGAAGCCATAGAAACACGAGAGCTTGCATATAAAAATGCATGGACGTGAAGGAAGCTAGAGTAGTATGCCAGGACAGAAAAGATTGGCGACAAATAGTTTATGAAAAGAACGTGAGTAGAGTGAATGACGCCTGAAACAAAAAAGACCTTGAATACTAAAATGGGCCCAAGTGGGGAACCACACATAACAATTTTGTGAGGCTCTCCACGTGGGGTGATCGCTAGAGAGATTAATCAGCAACCTGGGTCTGAGCAGTGTTGCGGAATCCTACCCCGAAAGGGAATCGGCTTAATGGTATAATAATAATAAACATAGATTTTCGTTGGATAAAACTATCATCGTTGGTCAAAAAATGCACAAGTTTGAGCCCGCCTAGGGCGCGCGACTGTTGGGTCTCGCGTCTCGCGCTCGATAATGTATTTACTTTTTATTTCTCCCACATTTGTGCACAGACCTTTTAAAATTAAATGGTCTTATCACCAACAACTATAATTTGGTGATTGCGAATTCTGTTTTGTTAAAGCTTCTTCGGCTTTAGCGAATACATTATCATCACCTACCTCGTGCTTCGCACTCGATTTTGTCCAAAATGACAAATTTTCTACATTATATGTTCAATTTTATTATATCAAAAGTATATTACATTTATTTATGTACGTCGGCCTGTGATTGCTTATTTAAGTATTGCAAAATAAAGTACAAATTGTATTTATAATGATTAATTCAATATTTGTTCCTGATTTTGCATTCATTTCATCTCAGCTACCGTGACAATTTTATATCATTTCAATAAATGTACATTATTATAACTCATAATATGCATTGCTATTAAAAACAGACTATTTTCCTTGTCTTATTTTTATAATTGAAAAAAAGTGCGCATCCTGTAAAAAAACAATTTTGTTATTATGCATTTTATTGCAACTTGCGTCGTTTCTCCAGAAATTTAATTTGTTCATATGTTTAATGTTATTTTTTACGATTTGAACCAAAAATATGCATTCTAGCGTAAAGTGGTTCAAAGAAAATTTGTAAATGTAATTTAGGTGGAAAATTTTGTTAGATGAAATGTTATTGTAGCCTGTATTGTTTTTCCAAAAAGCTGATTTTTTTATTATAAATAAATTTTTATAACAAAAGTTTATAACAAATTTTTAGATCTTTTTTGGTCGAAAAACTTTTTTCTATTCATCTTTTTTCGTACCTTGTGTCGTTTTCCCAAATATTTTGTTGTTTTTGTTGTTAATGTTATTTTTCAGGATTGGAACAAAAATTTCATTTATTTTATTCTTAAATCAGTTTTATACAAATGAAACAAAAACTACGCGTCCCATCATAAAGTGATTAATAACAAATTTGTAAATCTTTTTTGAGTGTACAATTTTTGTGGATTCATCTTTTTCCGTATCTTGTATAGTTTGACCGCAAAATGAAATTTTAGATTTTTCATCATTTTTCTTCTCTTGACTTTTTTTTATATCGTGCGTTGTTTGGCTTAAAATGTTTATTTTTGTTTGTTTTTTGGTATTTTGTGAATGCTATAACTCCGGTAATTTTTCTTCTATCAAAAAAAGTCATGATAATATTTTGTTCGCCTTTTTGATTAATATTAATATACGTCCATAGAATTTGTAAATATTAAAAAAGTGTTCCAAAAAATTTCCAAAATGTGCTCACTTTTTGAATTTTGATTTAAAATTTAGGACATTTAGAAAGTATACCTAAGCCCAATCTAAAACGTTAATTCTTTTGAAACTTATCGTGCTAACAAACTAAAAATCTACAGACTAACAGACAAACAGACAGACATTTTGTAAAAACCAGTTTTTTCGGTTGAGAGGGTCTCGAAACGTAGACATTTGACAGAAATGGGGGGAGGGGGGTAAATTTTACACATAATCAGACAGACGCGATTGCCAAAACTTGGGTTTCGGCTTCAGGAAAAAATAGCTGCCTCAAAATAAAATCACCTGAATATAAAATCACCATTGTTCCTCGGTCCAGCAGCCAACTTGAATTTACCTGCAATTCTTTTTGAAATTGGCAGGAAAATTATACATAATTTCAATCATTTTTGAGCAAGAAATATGAGAACCTACATTTAAAAAAAAATTTGAATCTCTCCAAATTTTAAATTATTTAAAAAATTTTGTTAAAACTTTTACTTATCTTTCAAAACGTTTCGAATTTTTCCTCAATTCCGTAAAATTACTAGAATTCTGCAAAAATTTAGAATATTTCTTTTTGATTTAATATAATTTTATCAAATTTTTTAATTAAGCGCATGTCAAACATACTAAAAAACTAAGGAACGTTTATGTGCTAATCATTTTTCAGACACAAACAAAATTTTTAATTAGTTCTTTTTTGAAATTGTAAAAATTTATTAGTATATAAACGTTCCTGAGTCCCTTTTCTTAATTTTCCCAAACTTTCAGCTAAGTTTATTATTGAAATCTATTACAAATTTCTCGGAGTCTTTAGTAAAACCCAGAAATATTTCAGAAGAATTCAAGACAATTCAGAAATAGGTATAGGCCTGAATTGAATAGTGATTAATCAATGAGTTAATTTATTGAAAAAAGTGACTAATGTAATCTTTTCATTTTATAAAGTGACTAAAAAGTGATTTGAGAAAAAAAAGTTCCTGCCAGTGACTTTATGGCAGCACTGATTATTTTGTACAGTTACTTCTTACAGAAATCGCCGGATTTTTTTTTTTTTTTATAAATGCCTGACTCTAGGAAGCTTTGATCTTATTATATATTTTTTAAAATTCCATAATGGCCGGCAAATAGGGTAGCATAGATACTAAATCTTAAAAATAGGGTACTTTAGGGACCTTAACTGACTATAGGGTACAATAGAGGAATGTTATATTTATTTCAATCTATTTCCGAGGGGACCCAAAAATTTACTTGCAGACCTCAGTACCGAGGCTCTGAGTGTACTTCCCGGCACTGCTAAGAAACGAAATAAGAAAGCCAAATCTGGCCAAATTCTCTTCAACCGTGGAATCACTATTCAGCGACGATTGAGATCCATCAAGCTAGCACCTCCAAAATCGAAATTCCCAAATTTCTTTGTATCAGAATTTTGGGTTTTTTGTTGCCTTTTTTTGGGTTATATTGCCGATTTTTGGGCTCCACTACTTTTTTTGAAAATTCAAATTTGGAGTGGAGGGGCTGGCTCGAGTCAATTCAGCACCTCCACTATAGAAAAATTAAAAATTAAACACGACAGAATTTTGGGCTGTTTTCGGGCTCTTAAACGCGTCAACAACTAATTCTATAAAACCACCCCTAATGAAAATAAAACTACCCCCTATGTACAATCTCAAACTCAGAAAAAACAAAGTAGAGCAGAATTCTGGGCATATTTTCGGCTCTTGAATGCACGAAACAAATTAAAAAAACCACCCCCTATGTACAGAAAAACCACCTTCTTGCAAAAAATAAAATCTGCAGAAAACAAAGTGCATCAGAATTTTGGGCTTACTTTGTGCTCTCGAATGCACCAAACTAATTTTTCAAAAACCATCCCTATGTACAAAAAAACCAACCCCTTGGTAAAAACACAAGCCTGGCAAATACAAAATAGAAAGTAATGTTGAGATTTTCTTGGCCTCTCGAAAGCTTGATTTTTTGTTGTTGCAAAAACTACCCCTACATCTAGAAAATAAACCGAGCCCCAAACATCAGAAACTTCATTTACAAAGTAAATTTCCAAAAAATATTATTTTTGGACAAAGTCAAATTTGCGTGGTATCAAGAAGTTGCATTTCAGAGTTAAGAGTTGGAGCTCAAAAATAGGTGTGGGTTATTTTGCGGAGCTAAAAAATTAGAGACTCTATTCACACAGTAAAATTCTAAAAAAAGATTATTTTTTGACAAATTCATATCTGCGTGGTGTCAAGGGGTTGTTTTTTAACATTAGTGGGTTGGAGCCCAAAAATCAGTGTCGGTATTTTTAAGGAGCCCAAAAACCGAGCCTCTATTTACACTGTAAAATTCTAAAAAATATTATTTTTTGCCAAAGTCATATCTGCGTGGTTTCAAGAGGCTGCTTTTCAACTCTAAGGGCTGGAGCCCAAAAATTGCTGTTGATATTTTTAAGGAGCTCAACAGTCAGAGTCTCTGTTTACACTGTTAAATTCTGAAAAACATTATTTTTTGACAAAGTCATACCTCCGTGGTTTCAAAGGGTTGCTTTTCAACTATAAGGGTTGGAGCCCAAAAGTTGGTGTCGGTATTTTTGAGGAACTCAAAAATCAGAGACTCTATTTACACTGTGAAATTCTTAAAAAGATTATTTTTTGACAATGTCATATCAACTTGGTGTAAAGGGGTTGTTTCTTAACATTAAGGGTTGGAGCCCAAGAATCGGTGTTGGTATTTTTGAGGAGCTCAAAAATCAGAGACTAGAATGACGCAGTGAAATTTAAAAAAAGTTTATTTTTCAGTAAATTCGTACTGACGGTATACAGATGGATTAGTTTGTAGTGTTGTGGGTTTTAGTGCAGAAATAACGGATTGTTTTCAAATGTAAGGTTCGTTTTGCGACAATGCGGTTTTTCGGAATTCAAGAGCCTGTGGTAGAATTGAATTTTTATTATTTTGTGAATTCATACACTGGAGGTGCTAGGTTATGGTATGCTAGCATTTTCTACAAGAAAGTTGATTTTTTTAAAGTAAAGGAGCTTACAAATTTAAATTGGGGGCCAAGAGAAGCCTTAACAAGTTTCAAATCCTAAGCTATGAAGAATGCCGAAATTATCTTTTGGAGTTGCCATTTCATTGGTCTCGGGTAACATATAAAAACTAAAAACATTGAATTGTTTATAACAATTTAAAGACGAGAATTTGTTTATTCACTTTTAGAAGTTGAAATTACTAAGAGAGTGAGGGGGTTCGAAAACGTCAATCTTGCGGGAAGATGAATCTTAGGATACTGGACAACCATAAAAAATGATAAATATCTAATTGTTAGTTATAATTGAAAGCCGGAAAAACAACCCCATGACACGACGCAGATATGACTTTGTCAAAAAATAATGTTTTTTAGAATTTTACAGTGTAAAGAGAGGGTCGGTTTTTGGGCTCCTCAAAAATACCAACACCGATTTTTGGGCTCCAACCCTTAATGTTCGAAAACAACCCCTTGGCACCACGCAGATATGACTTAGGCAAAAAATAATTTTTTTCAGAATTTTACAGTGTAAATAGAGACTCTGATTTTTGGGCTTCTCAAAAATACCAACACCAATTTTTGGGCTCCAACCATTTCTCTTTAAAAGCAACTTCTTGATGCCACGCAGATGTGACGTTGTCAAAAAATAATCCATTTTAGAAATTTACTTTCTAAATTGAGTTACTGATGTTTGGGACTCGGAATTGTATAGGATGAATAGAGTCTCTAATTTTTGGGCTCCTTGAAAATTCAACAACGATTTCATATACAGGTGTTTGATTTTTCAGATGTAGGGGTGGTTTTTGTAAGAAAACATTCAAGCATTCAAGAGCCCCAAAAAATCCCAACACTACTTTCTATTTTGTTTTTTCCAGGTTTGTGTTTTTACTAAGGGGGTGGTTTTTCTGTACATAGGGGTTGTTTTTGAAAATTTTGTTTCGTGCATTCGAGAGCCCAAAATTCTGATGCAATTAGTTTTCTGCAGATTTTATTTTTGGCAAGGGGTTGGTCTTTTGCACATTGGGGGTGGTTTTTTGAAGTTTTTTTTTCGTGCATTCGAGAGCCTAAAATAAGCCCAAAATTCTGGTGCACGTTGCTTTTTCCGAGATTGATTTTTTTAGATAGGGGGTAGTTTTATTGTTAGTAGGGGTGGTTTGTTGAAATTAGTTGTCGGCGAGTTCAAGAGCACAAAGCCCGATATTCTGTCGCATTTCATTTGCAATTTTTAAAATTTGTCATATAGTGGAAGTGCTGGCTTGAGTCAAGTCAGCACCTCCAGTCCAAATTTCAATTTTCAACAAAAGTAGTGGAGCCCAAAAATCGACAACACAGTCCAAAAAAGCCCAAAATTCTGATACAAAGAAATTTGGCAATTTCGATTGTGGAGGTGCTAGCTTGATGGACCTCGACGATTGATCCCTATCTCTACTTGTCTCTTTTCGGACCAGTTATTGTTGGCAACAGCCACACACGGAGATTGACGAAGATAATCGAAGCAATACACGGATGACGCCGAACGCGACCGGTTGCTGTCGACCGGTTCGAACACGCGATCACGATGCACCATCGGAATTCGGAGCATTCGGAGTGTTTACAGTATACAGTGTCGGAATTTATGTAAAGTAAATACTTGCGGTCTGGGGTATTCTAATTTTTTGATCCGTTAGGATTAACGAGTTATTAGAGAGTTCAGGGTGGCGACTGGACCGGAAACTTTATTGACCGGGAAAACACGGGGCATAGAAGAGTGTGTTTATCAGGTTATGTATTTGTTTACTTATTTACGGTATTTTAGGACAGGGAGTTTCCGTAAATAAATGTAATGTCACTTTCAACAGGGAATTTATGAAATGCTACGGAAATTTTTGAAAGATTTATAATTTGGATTTAGAAGGAAGGAATTTAAAAGAATCCCCATTTCGAGTCAGAAATCGTGATATGCAATTTGAAAGTTCCCTTTTCCAAATTTTAGATAAAGAAAGTACTTCAAGTAGTTTTTAGAAGATTTTAGAAAAAGAAATATTGCTGAATTACAATAGAAACTGTAGATACATTGTTCGTGGCGCATTCATCTTTCTTTAGTTAAAAATTAAACTATTTGGTTACACGTTAAACTCTTTTGTTAAAAACCAAATTTTTTAGTTGATCTTTCATCATTTTAAATGAAAATTCATCTCTGGTTGAAAATGTAACTATTTGGTTAAAAATGAATGTTTTTAACTAAATATTTAACTATTTAAGTTGAAAATTTAACTATTTGCCTGAAAATTCATTTTTTGTTTCTTTGTTAAGAATTAGATTCTTAGATCATATTTTTGGTATAAAATTCAACTATTCCAATCGAAGATTCATATTTTTAGTTGAAAATTCATCAATTTGGTAGAAACTTAATTTCTACTACTGAAAATTTGACTGTCTATTTTTCGTTGATAATTTATATTTTCTAGTTCATAATTCAAGAATTTGGATGAAAATTTGTCTTTTTTTATTGAAAATTCAACTATATCGTTGAAAATCCACATACTTTGTTAAAAAATCGATTTTCGTCGTAAAATTATCTTTATATTTGGCAGCTAATCTTCTCGCTTAAAAATTCTTCTGTCCGGTTAAAAATGCAAGTATTAAGTTTAATATTCATCATTTTAGTGAACAATTCTTCGTTTAGGTCAAAAATAAAATTGCTTGGTTGAAAGTTATAATCTTTTGTTGAAAAGTAATTTTTTTTGGTTGAAGATTCATCATTTTAAATAAAAATTCATTTCTTTGGTTGAATATTTATTTTTGACTCAAAATGTAATTATTCAATTTTTGGTTAAAAAATGATATTTTTTAGTTGAAAATTAATCTTTTCGGGTAGAAATTAATCATCTTAGTTGGAAATTCATATTTTTGGTCAACAATTAAATATTTATTGTAGTTAAACATTAAACGTTTTAGTTGAAAATTCATCTTTCTGGTTTCAAATTCCACTATTTCAGTTAAAGATTTACAATTCTACTTAAAAATTCATCATTTTGTTTGAAAATGTAACTTTTTTCTTGAAAGATATTTTTTTGGATTGTTTAAAGATGGTTTGATGTGGAAAGTTATTTCTTTAATTTGGAAATGTTAAATTTGAATGTATTTAAATATCTGATTGTTAAAATTTCTTATTTCAGGGAGGTATTCAAAGAAAAGTGATACCCAAATAATTTATAGCCTCTTTCGATTTTCGTATTGCAACCGACGTCAATCATGAGGATTTTGAAAAAAATAATACAAGAATGAATCCACGAACCTGGCATCTTCAAAAATAAGTTCTCAAGAAAAAATGGAATTTTCAATAACATCCAGATATTGATTTTCAACTAAAATGATGAACCCTAAAAAAATTTCAACAAGAGGTAAACATTAGGGAACCAAATTGTTGAATTTTCAACTAAAAAAAAAGTATTCTATCAAAAATGGAGTATTGAAATTTCCAGTATAACAAATTACTTTCAAAAATCAGTTTTCAACTGGTTTAATTTAACAAGACAGACGAATTTGTAACAGAATAGTAAAAAGTAGTTGAATTTTATACAATATTCTTGAATTTGTAGCCAAATAGGCGAATTTTCTATAAAACAGTCGCATTTTCAACCCGAAAATGTGAATTTTCGACAAAAATGTAAATCACAGAAGAATAGTTCGATTTGCTTGCACTAAAATGATGAATGTCGTAACAAAAAGATTGATTTTCAACAAACAACAATCATTATCTACCAAAAAGTTCAATTTTTCAGTAGTATATACTTAGATTTTTAACCAAATTGTTGAACTCTTTACAAAAATAGTTGAATTTGCAACCAAAAATAAAATTGGTACATTTGCAATTCAAGAATTGATCTACACCAGAAAAAAAGAATTTTCAGCAAAATAGTTCAACTTTCCAACCAAAGAGAGGGATCTTCAACTAATAACATTAATTTTTACTTAGGAACTCGTTAATTTGAACGAAGTAGTTGTATTTTCAATCAAGAACATTTATTTTCCAGAAAATAAAGAAAAATTTAAAGCGAAATGCATAAGTTTTTAAGATAAATTAGTTGAATTTTCAGAGAAACACGATCAACTGTTACCTAAAAATGGAAAATCTTAGTGGTCAGAAAACAAATTAATGTGCAAAAAAATGTAATATTTTTCAACAAAATAGTTCAATCATTAATTAATAAAATGAATGTTGAACAAAATAATTAAACTCTTGGCTTGAACATTCCACTGTTTGGTGTTTGGTTGGACTTAAATTGTTTTGTTGAGAAATTTTACCATTTCTTTGAACATTCATCTTTGTAGGTTGAAAACTTAACTGTTCAACATAAACATTTAACTATTTTCTTTCAATTAAAATTATTTTTCTGAAAATTGAACTATTCTCTTAAAGAGTCATCTTCCTAATTGCAAATTCATCTTTTTGGTTAAAAATTGTTTTTCGTTTAAAATGTTTCAAATAGTGGTATTGCACTCGGAGTCTTCTTCTTTGCTTGAGAATTCTATTATTATATTTTTTGTGAAAAATTCATCTATTTTGGTGGAAAATTCTACTATTTGGTTGAAAATTAAATCATTTTTTTGAAGATGTCTCCTTTTAGGTTGAATGAGACTATTTCTCATTCAAAATCAAAATATTGTTTGTCTGACGTGTCACCTATACTATATTTTTCGCTGACAATTCATCTTTTTGATTAAAAATACATCATTATTGAAAGTTTTCGGTACTTTATTAAAAGGTAATTCTATCTGTTCCAGATTCATCTCCTTAGTCAAGGAATATAAATAAAATAAATAAATATATAAATATGAATAAAATTTTTTTTTATTTGAAATAAGAAATTTGTTGTCTTTATGGGTTGGAATATCAACTATACTATTTTTGATTGACAATTTTTTTTTTCTGCATGCAAATGGAACAACTTAGTAACATTTTTTCCCCCCTACATTACTGAGAAATATGTCTTGGTTGGGAATTTAAATTCGGTTGAAAAATCGTCCTTGTTGTTTTAAAATTCACCTCTTTTTGTTGAAATTATATATTTTTTGTTAAAAATGAAACTGTTTTTTTTTTAGGATCAGGGCGCAGTCCCATGGAGGCAGATTAGAATACTAGTGGAACAGTTTTGAACAATGTTTAAGATTCACCTTTTGTTTTTGCAAATACATCTTATTTAGTAAAAAATTTAACTTGTTAGTATTACTATTAGTAGTGTATTCCGTTAAATATTCAACTACTTTGATGAATGTTCACAGGTTTTGGATGAAGTTTACTGTTCTTGATTTACAATTGCAACCTTTTTTTTTTTTGTTAGAAATATTTCCAGTATTATAGTTCTCGTTCAGAATTCATTTTTTTTGTTGAAAATTTAACTACTTGGTTGAAAGTTGAACTACTTTGTTAAAAATTAATTTTTTGATGAAAGATTTACTTCTATGGTTGGAAATTGAATTTTTAATTTAAATTTTATTTTTTCAATTGATAATACGACTATTTGGTTGAAAATTCATGTAAAAAAGTTTTCTTTTTTGGTTGAATTTAATTGGGATTAATGTAATGTTAAATCTTTTTCAGTTTAACTGCTATCAACTATGAAAATTTTTGATAAGAATTCATCTTTTATGGTTAAAAATTCAACCACTTGGTTAAAATCTTAACTACTTCCTTAAAAATTCATCTCTATGGTTGAAAAGTCATTTATTTTCGTGAAAAGTAGTTTTTTAGGTCCAAATTGATCTTCTTTGGTTCAAATTTAATCTTTTTGATTAAGAACGGAACTGTATGACTACAAATTAATCTGTTTTCGGTGAAGATTCAACTATTTTGATAACAATTGGTCGTTGTTGGATGAATTATGCTGCTGTTTATTTCAAATTAAAACATATTTCCTCGAAACGTTTAAACTATTATATTTCTTCTAGAGAATTTACATATTTTTGGTTGAAAATTGTACTACGCTGGTGAAGATTAATTTTTTTTTTTGCAGATTCATTTATTTGGTTTAGAGATTAACTACTTATGATTTTCCTACAAATAATTTCCTATAATATTTTCGTCATTAGAGGAATTATAGAAACAAAAAAATCACGAAAAAATTATGAGAAATTCATTGTCGAAACATCGTTATATCATAATAATAATAATTATTATTATTTTCGAATGATACTTTTTCGCAAGGTTTTGGTTGAACATTCATCCCTTTGGTCAAACATTTGGTTAAAAATTCATCTGTTTTGGTTGAAAATTAACTTCTTTCATTGAAAATTCATCTTTCTGAATTTCCAAGTCAAAAGTTTTTTCAAATATTCCACTTATTGGCTTGAACATTCCATTCTAAGTTTGAAAATTCTTCTCTTTTGGCAGACAATCTTTTCTAAAATGAAAATTGAACTATTTTGTTTAAAATGTAATACATTTCGACTTTAAATATATGAAATTCAAAGCGTTGCTACATAAAGGGCATGGATTCGCGTTAGAACCTAATACTCTCGGATTGTGAACAATATCCATTGAAAAGATTACAAGGACTTATTAGCGTGGACTAAAATGTTTTCTAGCTTCAAGACTGTAAGAAACGGAACGGTCTACTGTTCAAGGCAAGTGAATTTCTGTGGTGAGCAGAGACTACGTGGTCGGTCTGACCATTCTGATTCGTGAAATCGTTTTCGATCTCCTAGTGCGATAACCAGCAACAGTTTGGTCCACGGTATGGTACTGATTCAACCAGTGCGCCTGAGAGAGAAAGGATAGTGAGAGGTGAGAAGGAGATAGTGTTGACAGGAGGGAGGGAGCGCGCGTGGGAAAGAGAGAGACGGACACTGGCGTACGTGCCCTGGCCTACCGTAATATTTTCGAGAGGCGAAAACACTGCTGTAGCACGTGGTTGAGAGATGTTTAAGCGTGGCCGGGGAGAATTTCCGGCACTCACAGGTCATTTTGTACAGGGTGGATGGCTAGAATAATGAAATGACTAATACAGGATGAGCAATCTCGTCGTTTAGAACTCCGTAAAATCCTCAATTTGTCACGTAAGACCTTCATTCAAATTGCCTATTGGAAATTTGAGTGAAAGATCACATAGACAAATTGCTTGGATTTTCCGAGGTCCTCAAATCTAACAGCTGACATATAGCAATTTAGATTTGAAATTGTTCGATTCCGTTCATAAAATACTCTAGGTTACAAATGTTACAAGCTTAACACTCTTGTCTTTGAATATTAATGGTCAGGGAAAAATTAGGATAATTTTTCATGAAGTTTTCCCGTGTCTTGAATCATTCTAAAGCCAGTACAGTTTTTTTTCAAGTCTGTCTATTCACGCAATACTAGCCTGGTGCTACACTGGCGCTGTCTAGTTTTTCTACGAGTTTTATTTAAACCTTTCTGCTGTCTAGTCCCAGTCTTGGCGCTATCTAGGAGTTCGTCACGACTTTGAATATAATGAAGACTGTCCAGCTTTTAGCTAGTTTCTAGACACAATCACGGTTTGGACTTAAACAAAAATTACAGAAGTAAATTGAGAAAATAATAATACGTAAATAAACGATTTAGGAAATTAAAATACATCATTACATAAATGCTTAGGTAATAATTAAATATACACTATTACATATTTGCGATAATAAACAATAATTCTTGAAGGTGATTACAATTTTAATGTACAAAGTGCATTCTCAACAACGATTTTTTAAAAAGAATGTTTGAAAAGATTTTATTTGAATTGACTTATATAGAAAAATTATAATAAATTTATATTAAACTTATAATAATTATCATACGTATAATGCTATGTATTTTATTTATAATATTCTAGAAAATCAAATTTTATTATAAATGATTTATTTAATTTATTTTAATTATTTATTGATTGCGTTAATAATAATTAAGCCTAACGTATTAATTATTTTGAATAATAAACAATAATTATTTAGTAGGCTAATCGCAAGTATAATCATACAAACTTTATTATTTTCCATGATTTAATCACACATCAAGCATTTTTAATGTCTCAAAATTGTTCATGTTTTATTGGAAGAAATATTACGATGTAATGAATTGAAATTCATATCCGATTAAAATTAACAAATTTTTTACTTCTAGAGGACTGAGTGTGTTAAGGCGACGGGACAAAGCTACAGCAACATAATATGAATTTACATTAAAAGTTCTATACCCGGCGTATGTACAAGATTTGCGTGAACTCATTTTTTCATTTTTTTTGTACAAAAACTTTTTTTATATTCTTAATTAACTGCAAAAATATATATATATCAGACTCTTATGCAATAGAAAATAATTCTATTATTTAATTATTAATTATTTGTTATCAAAATAGATGACTTGTCTAGAAACTAGTCGATCCGAGCGTTACATCTCAGTCTAGCCACTAGACAGTCAGCCTGTGGCGCGCCAGTCTCGACTCAAGGCGGACTGGACAGAAACAGTGCAGCGCCACGAAATTTTTCCACACGGGTTTCGGTAACCCTTATGTAATATTCTCCTTAGGAATTTATTTGCCTCGTATTTATATTTGTTTTTCTCCAATTGTCGTTCTTGAAATCAAAACCTTCAAATTTTGTGAATTCCAATAAAGTCCCATGAAATTTCATTTATCTCTTTGATTTGATTAATTTATTAATAATACACCAATACTTACATATGACCTCTAATATCGCTATATTGTACAAAAGTATTGCTTGTTATTATAGTTAGAATTTGTAAAATTAATTTAATAATTAATCAAAAATTATACTCGAATGTGTCACCACAGAAATCAATAGAAAATACGGTTTTTGTGAATGAACCAATATACACTATTCGCTACCACTTGAATTTGGCGCAAAGAGTTGTGGCTGATAAGCATTTTGGAAAGCCGAAAACAATGCAAACATAAAAAATGCTATTTTTATGGACCAACTAATTTTTAGCGAAGAAACCATTTCAAAGAGAAGAGGATTGCCAAGTATGTCTTGTTTGAATTGAGAATTACACAGGCACAAAAAAGAAAAAATTCATGAACCAGAGGGTAGACCTTACTGATTTTAAGTTTTTGGAGTCGCTGAAACCAATTATGACCATGAAAAATGATTTCAATTGCCCGCTTTTCTGCTTGCTACCCCTTACCACCCTCCGATGAGGTTGAATTTTAAACTTTCGTAAAAATTCAAAATGTGTGTGTATTTCTATGCTTTTTGGGACGCTAAAACCGAAAATGATTACAGAAAACGAATTCAAACTCTATCTTACCCGCTAGCACCCTCTTACCACCCCCTGATGGGGGATATATTTAAACTTTCGTAAAAAATTAAAATTTATGTGTATTTCTATGTTTTTTGGGATGCTGAAACCGAAAATGATTACAAAAAACGAATTCAACCTCTATCTTAGCCGATAGTACTCCCTTATCACCCCCTTTAATAGGGTTAAATTTTAAATTTCTATACAAAATTAAGATGTTTGTGTATTTCTATGTTTTTGAGACGCTGAAACCATAAAAGACTATAAAAACGATATCCACTCAATCAAATATCCTTACAATCATTTAAAAGAACCTAGTAGGATCCATATGAAAGTTATCTCTCGGTAAATAGCGCTAATGCTTTCGGAAAAAAGAGGAAAACCAAAGTTTTCATGGGCTTAACGCTCAAAATTTAAATGATCGAAAGTCAATCACTATGATTTTGTGCGATTGTAAATGTTGTAAGTGATTGAAAGTGATTGAAAGTGATTTCTAGTATTTTCAAGTGTTTTTTAGGTGCTTGTAGAGGATTTTAAATGATTGTAGATGATTGTAGGTTATTGTAGGTGATTCCAAGTAATTTCAGATGATTTTGTGCGATTGTAAATGTTGTAAGTGATTGAAAGTGATTGAAAGTGATTTCTAGTATTTTCAAGTGTTTTTCAGGTGCTTGTAGAGGAGTTTAAATGATTGTAGATGATTTTAGGTTATTGTAGGTGATTCCAAGCAATTTCACATGATTTTGGGCGATTGTAAATGTTGTAAGGGATTGAAAGTGATTTCTAGTATTTTCAAGTATTTTTCAGGTGCTTGTAGAGGATTTTAAATGCTTGTAGGTTATTGTAGGTGATTCCAAGTAATTTCAGATGACTTTCGGCGACTGTAAATGATTGTAAGTGATTGAAAGGGATTGATAGTGATTTTCAGGTGATTGCAGATGATTGAAAGGGATATCAGGTGATTGAAAGTTACTGAAGGTAAATGAAAGTGATAGCAGGTGGATTACGCCGCTGAAATTAAACTCGTGCGTATGGTCATTCTCCTGGATTCCCTATAGGATTAAAAGTAGATTCCCTAAAATCACAAGTGGATTACCTAGGATTGCAAGTGGATTAACCCAGATTACACATGCAATACCTAGGATTACCTAGTATTACAAGTAGATTAACTCAGAATACAAGTGAGTTACCTAGGAGAACACTTAATTACAACTGGATTTCCTAGAATTACAAGTGAATTTCCTAGGACTATAAGTGAATTACATAGGATTACAAGCAGATTGGCTGGTATTAGACTAAATTATTTGAATTCCTTTAGATTACAAGTGAATTACCTAGAATAACAAGTGAATTAACCTGTATTATAAGTGGATTACCTAGGATTACAAATAGATTACACAATATCACAACTGGATTGGCTAAGATAACAAGTATAGATTGCCCAGGATTACACTGGATTACTTGTATTATACTGGATTGTAATTGGATTGCCTAGTCTAGAATTACACTGGATTACTTGTATTAATACAAATTATAAGCGGATTACCTAGTATGAGAACTTTATTACATATGATTACAAGTAGATTACCTGGGATAAAAAATTGATTACCTAGGCGTACACTATATTATGAAGAGTATTACCGCGAATTTCAAGCAAATTACCTAGAATTGCAAGTGGATTGCCTAGTATTACACTACATTACTCGGATTCTTATTCAGATTACAAGTGGATTACCTAGGATAAGATGTGAATTATATAGGAAAAAGTGGATTAACTAATATTTCAAGTGGATTAAATAAGATTACGACTGCATTGCCTATGATTAGAAGATGATTACCTAGGATTGCAAGTGGATTGCCTATAGTTACAAATGGAATGAACTGGATAACCTATGATTACAAGTTGATTATTCTGGCTTATAAGTAGATGACATAATATTAAAAGTGGATGACGCTAGATTATAAGTGGATTACTTAGTACTACAAGTGGATTACTTAAGATCACAACTAGATTGTCTACGATTACAAGATGATTACAAAGGTTTAAAAGTGGATCGCCTAGTAGTAAACTTGATTACTTGTATTACTTCAGTTGACAAGAGGATTACCTTGGCTAATTACCTTAAATTACAAGTGAATTACCTAGGCTTGAAAGTGGATTTCATATGATTACAATTGTATTACATACGATTACATTCGATTACTTGTATTAATCCAGATTACAAGTGTTCTAGGTAGGATTTAAAGTCGATTACCTAGGATGACAAGTGGATGACCAAGGATTGAAATTGGATTGCCTAAGATTACAAGTTGATTATGCCGTATTACATTTGGATTGCCTAAGGTTACAAGAGTTTTACCTAGGATACAAGTGGAATGACTAGGAGTATAAGTGGATTACTCAGGATTACCTAGAATTACAGTGCATTACTTGTATTACTTAAGATTTCAAGTGAATTTCCTATAATTAAAAATCGATTACCTAAGATTACAAGTAGATTGTTTCGGATTACAAGTGGATTGCTGAAGATTACATTGGATCACTTGTATTACTCCAGATTACAAGTGGATTACCCAGGATTACTTCACATCATAAGTGGATCGCCTAGAGTTACAAGTGGATTATATAGTATTACAACTGGATTTCCTGTGATTACGAGTAGATCACTCTTGTTTATAAGTGGACTGCCTCAGATAACAAGTGGATGACCAAGAATTTCAAGTGGATTGCCCAGGATTACAAGCTGATTGCCTGGGGTTACCTAGGATTACTTAGCATTATACTGGATTACTCAGGTTAGCTCGGATTATCAGGAAGGATAACCTAGCGGTCCAGCGGATTATTAGAGTGGTTTCCCAGTCGCAGGTGATTTTAGGTGATTCCAGGGAATTGTAGGGGATTGCTGGTGATTGCATATGATTGCACGCGCATGGAAGTGATTTCAGGTTATTGCAGTTGATTACAAGTAATTTCAAATGATTACAAGTGATTTGAATTGATCTTATGAGATTACAGGTGATTTCTCGTGATTGGAAGTAATTTTAAGTGATTGTGAGGTGATTGCCGATCATTGATGGAGAAATGAACTATTTTATATCAAATAATTTGAAGAATACTTTAATTTCAGGTGGAGCCTATAGAGAAATGGTCCACAACATTCTCTATCCGATAATGTCAGCTCCAGGAGTCAGTTTGGTAAGGTACGACGTTCATCATGCTTTACCTCCAACTGCAAACGCCCTGATAGGCAGAGCTGCTCACATCGCCGTCCTCGATTCCGAGCTCTTTATTGAGAAGTTCCTCCTCGTGGCGGGTCTGAAATACTTTAGATAAGGAACGGAATTTTTAGCGAAAAGGAAAATTGTAACCGTAATAGTAACAATATTAAAGACGTGGATTCCGTCGTCGACGCTTGCCTTGGAATCGAGATAGTCCGTCAACTGAACCCTTTGTTCACCAGGACATGCAAAATTTTCCAAGGCTCGTCACCGAGTAGGCTAGGATAATTAGATTGCGCCGTGTCCGAGACTCCACTTCTTATTCGTCGTACAAAAAATCGAATTTTTTGATTCGACGAAATTTTTACACGTTTCACGTTACGCGATTTCATCTGAACGATTCTCGTAGATTCAAGTCTCACTCGTCAAAAAAGAACTGTGTCGCTTTTGTGTAGAAATGTCAAAGATGCTAATCAGTTTTTCGATAAATTGAAAGATTCTGAAACTAGGATCACAGACAGTACGGTTTTTAAATATTTTTTTCAATTTAGGAATATCTTTTGATTTCGGATTGATTTGATTTTATTCGCTCTAAGGTTATAAAAACCTTGACTCTTTCATCGAAAACTCACGATCGAACATAAGGACTTAAACGAGAAGGAGGCCTACTCGTTTTAGTATTTCTAGACGCGTTTTAGATGTTCGAGAATTAGAACTCGACAAGCGCACTAGAATTTTGTATAATGTGATTTATCTCCTACAATTTTTAAATTAGAGCTAAGTTTTTTATAGACGATGAATGATATTTCATTCGAATTTACGATGCCCATTTCTTTCTGAGTATAACAGGAAGAAATCTGTAGTGATTCAGAAGACTTTTTGGGTTTTATGTGTTTTATCTGAAAAAATTAGCCTTTCTCCGTATCTTCTTCCTAAGATCGATATAGTCACAAATTCAATCGAAAAACTTTGTACCGCCTAATCCTAGATACGATTTTAGTCCAAAATTCAAAATTGATATAGTTCAGCACTTATTTCGTTTTTAAAACGTGGAAATTACCTGCGAGTGAACTTCGATTAAATCATTTCAATTTATGCTCTCAAATATTGGGGAAATCTCTTCCGACTACAAAGCGAGTTTCGGCAAATTCGTGGCTAATAATCGACTGATTCGTCATTTTTAATTAATAAAAGTAGATAAGCCTTTGAGCTAACCGTTTATCAAAAAATGAGTCGCATCAAAACTTTAGCAATTTCGAGAAAGAGAAATAGCAAAGAATCGATTGAATATGACATGCAACGTAAAAACTGACTTGAAGGTTCAAAAATAATTTTTAAATAAAGGAAAAATTGAAGTAAATTGATGATCAATAAGTTAAAACAAGCGACTAGGGTGCAATGTCGAGCTATTACTTTGCTGCTTTTATTCATTCGATTCAATTCAGAGTCGAAGAAAAAATCTTTTATCAGCAAAATATATAAAAATTATTCAGTACTGAAATGTTTTATTCAAAGAGAAGTGTAAACTTTTTCCTTAGTTAATGAGAAGCAATACTCGGAAAAGAATATTTAAAATTAGACCAAAAAATCTTAATGAAATAATTCCAGCATCAAACAATCTGTCTAAAAATGATAACATTCTAAAATATGAAAAGAAAAAAAAATAACGAAAATGATAAAAAACGAAGCTGGCTTGAGCTTCGCTTTTTGATTAAATTGGTTAAATCAATTAAATCAATTAATTATCAACTAAAATTATAAATAACTTTTTGAAACTGGGGAGAATGATTCCAACATTTTCACAGTTTTAAAACGAAAACCTTTAGTATATTTAGAGATAATTTTATAACTTTAAGTTGAATGTCTTTAATGTATATTGTGATAATTTTAATGATTTCAAAGTTAAACAACATTACATTTTCGAAGCGTTAGCTACTAAAAGCTTACAAATTTAAAGCACTTTCGAATAAAATATTTTTAAGACAAAGCCTTAAAAAGTTATCAATTAAATTTAAACTACTTAGAATATTCGAATAAAATTTAATTTTTGAATGCTCAAATCGAAGACGTTCAAGATGAAAGAATTTTAACTATGAAGCATTTAGTCAATTTGCAATCAAGAAATCTTAACCAATTTGAACTTATTTAAATTGTGCAATATGTGAAATTAAAATATTTAAGATTGATGTTTTTTTAAATATAAAAATTTTAAGCTGACTTTAAGTCTTCAGATAATTATTACAATAAAGCATTTAGAATTTAAATATTTGAAATTTTTAAAATAGGTGGAGTCCATGTCATCTGATCACGGCAATTTTTATGTCGGAATGAGATTCGGCTCTTATTCAGGATATATAATTGCTTGCTAGTGAAAACAAAATCCCGTTAAATATTTTTCGAAAATTAAAAAAATGGCGGACTTAGGGGACTTTGAGGTTTGGGAAACTTTTTTTTAAATGCCAGATCTTTGGTTCTAATTGAGCCATGAAAGTATTGGAAAATGAAAGTTAATAAATTTTTTAATATATCTTTTTCAGCCGATTTTTGAAAAAAAAAATGTTAGCAATTTGTTATTTAATAAACAAAATGTCAAATAAAAATCGGTTGATTCATGAACAGTACCGTTTTCCATAACATATTCAGATTCATTCTAAAATATTTGAAATTAATAAAAAAACTGTTTATAACTATTTCCCAGTAGGACTGTAGAAGTTTAAAAATGTATGGAATTTTTTATAAACAAATAAGTGGATGAAAATGGTTTTGTGGGGATGAGCAGTGTTAAGTCATTCAATTACAACTGAATTTTAATAATTCATAGAAAAAATATGTTCTGAAAATTAATGATTAATTTGTTATTTAATAAACAAATTTGATAAACAATTAACTGTTATAGCAATTTTTGATGAAATAAATACCGTCATTTTCACAGAATCGGCCATAAATCACTCTATTATTGTACACAGTTTATATATTTAATCACTTGGTAACAATTGATAATTGTTTAAGGAAACTTAATTAAGAAATGCGCTATATTCAAACTTTTTTGTAACTGTTAAACGACGAATAACAATTATGGTTATCATTAACCATTTTATAAATAGAGCCAGAAAGTTAAATCGGTCAATTAAAATCATTAATTAAAAAAAAAAGTTGCGCAAAAACTCAAAGTCCCATAAGTCGGCCATTTTGTCGAATTTCTGAAAAATATTTAGTGGAATTTTTTCACTATCAAGCAATCATTTATCCTGAATTAGAGCCAAATCCGATTCCGATATGAAAATTGCCGTGACTAGATGCCGTGGACTCCATCTATATTTATCATTTATTTGGAAGAATTGATTTTTAAATTAAAACCTTGAAAACAACTATTTTTACTATTGATTCTAGTGAGCTTAAAACTTTAAATTGCAAATAGGGGACTTTTTCTACGACTTTAATGAGGAGAGATTGTAACTAATGTTAAATAAATCATTGATAAAATGCAAGAAGAAAAAGTTAGTCTGTCGATTAAATTTAATAAATTGCATTTGTATTAGAAATTAAATTTCAATTTAAATTCCACTTAAATTAAAAGTTTCTTTCAAATAGAAAATTATTATATAAAAATTCGATGCAAATGAATTGCAACATTTTAATCGAATCGCCTAACTTATTCTTAGTGTGACAGAGTTGTTAGGAAAGTTATGAAACGTATGTCAATTGTTCCCCTCAGATAAATATGCATGTGTGTGATGTGTGCGGAGGTTCGCGAAGAAAATGATAATAAGCGAGAAGAATGCGAGTGACCCGGTAAAAATTCTGCGAGGGAAGAGAGAATTGAAACTGAAGATTTTTTGCGTAATAGATTTTTTTTTAAAGAAAGTGGCTTATATTTAATAAGTGCCAGCATTAAAAAAGACAGTGCAGTGAAAAGCGTAGTGTGTGAAACTAAAAAAAAAATTCTTAAAAGTTGAACAAAAATAAGGCATAAGAAAAATCCCTCCAATAATTTTCAATTGCTCATTAACTATTAAAAAAATATTGCTAATCGTAATCGTCTTATGTGAATTCGATTTCTTTTGGATCTCTTATTTTCACTTTTAAGTGTACATTTATTTCAGACCTACATTTTTGAATTTTTTTTATGAAAGTAAGATTTTATTTTAAATTAAAACATTATTATTCAGTCTTCCAGTGAGGAATTGAAAAATAATTGATTCAAAATGAAATCGATGAGCATGAATTGAAACTAATGTCGACGGTTTGAAAGAATATTTGCGCACGCGTTCAAGTATGTGTTATTGTGTAAAAAGCACACTTACACCTCGTGACAAATTCGTGTGCTTGTAATGATTACGATTTTATTACTACGATCACATTGTCAAAGATCTCGTCGTTTTTCCTACACGTTTTTGAAACGATCAAATATTTTCTAAGCATTGATTGAAGAAGTTTAAATTTCCAATAAATCATAAAGTAATAAAAAATAGAAAAATGCATTTAGAATCGAATTCTACTCAATATCAATACCATTCTGAATTAACTCTTAAATTTGAAAGAACTGAAATTAGAATTTTGTACGCATTTAATCGACATATGAACCACTTTTTCAATCAGGATTTGCGATTAAGATACGAGAATACACTTCTTGATCGTTTTTGAAAATATTTTATCCCAAAATACCGCAATAAGGAATTAAAAAATTTGCACAAAGGATTACAAAATGAAATCAGATGTAAAACACACTACATAATATGTGAGACGATCAACTTGAATAATTTCGAGTGTCTCGAATTGCTTTTCGAAACGGGAATACAAAATCAAGGAATTTTAATTGCTGTCCTATCGTTTGCTCAACTACGTCATTACACGTTATTATAATTACAATTACAATTGAAGTCTCATCGTGAATTGACTTTGTATACTCGTCACCTAAAATTTTTATCGTATAACTAAGGCACAATTTTCTAGGAATTTATTAAAGAGTCATGATTGCTGTGAGATTTCTAATTTTGTTGCAGAGAAATTTATTAAATATGTTTTAATCAGTCGATAATAATTTTGGTTATTTGTAGTATATATTTATTGCCAATAAAAAGAGTAATTATAGTAGAATAAAAAGATTTTTGAACAATTTCGTTGCTGCTAATTTTTAGTTATTTATTAAAATAATAAAGTTTTTCTTCTGCAATTTTATGACTCTAAGGATGGATGTGGTAACTTTTGAACATGATAAAAAATGGATATCAACTTCGCGAAAATGAAGGATCGTGTATGTAAAAATAATAATACGAGAGGGTAGGAAATGTCATTAAAAAAATGGAAACACCAAAGACGAAGTAACAGTGTATACAATATACATATGATACATGTGTATATGAAGAATCTATAAATGCATATATGAAATAGGCGAATAAAATTGTAATTATTATTATTATTACTCGTGTGAACAATTTTATTTGAGCCAAACCTATTTATCCCTTGGAAATGTGATTTTCGAATTGTGCGGAAGAAAATATATTTTTAATAGAAATCTGTATTATCATCGGAGAGAGTAACGGATCGAGAAGAGAAATCCACACATAAAATGGAAATCTATAATATCGACTAAAGTTATATTCTCCTATACAGAAAATATTTTAACGTCATTTCAGACAAGATGGAAATATAAATTCAAAACTTTTTAATTAAATTTTGTTCAGAAGAAAGATCTTCTCCTTTCACTCTGCTGGGATTCGAACACCAGGTCAACTGATTTCCGATCTTTTTTCTGAATAAAATTTGACATATTTTCTTTTCCTCACCTTGATCTTTAGCTCTCTTTCCCTTTCTCCTTATTTTAAATACTTCTTTTGCTCCTTTTCCACATTGAAAAAGTTGCATAAATAAAAAATTTCTATTTCCTTCACGATTTTCGTTTCTTATTGTTAATTGTTTACTTACTTTCGCCTTTGTTTTCCCTATACCCTTCATGTCCTTTCTTCTGCCCTTTCCATATTCTCTTTTTCCCTTCTTTTCATTAGGTTTATCCATTTTATTTTCTTTACCTTTGTTAACTCAACAATAGTCCTATTTTCTATCATTTTCTGTTCCTTCAACTTTTTACACTCCGTATCAACCTTCTTATTTCTCTCCTTCTCTTCTCATTTTCTTACTTTTCCCTGGCCATTTTTTAATTTTCCCGGAAAGTTCCAAATTTTTCTATTATATATAATATCAACCTTATACCTAGGGCATCAGAAATGTAAATATTAAAAAAATAGTTTGTAAATTTATTTTAAACAATTTTAGTGACAACCCAAAGATATAAATTTTAAACCATAAATTGAGGAAGTAATGTTTCAGTTGAAACAATTAATTTCTAAGCAAAAAAACCGCATTTTCAACACAATAGTTTAAATTTCAACCACAGTGATGAATCTTTGATGAAAAAATGAATTCCCAAAGAAAAGTGTAATAGTTGATATTTGTGAAGAAAAATATTTTAATTTTCAATCCAAAATAGTTGAATTAAACCAAAAAATACGAATATTCAACAAATTAGTTGAATCCTTATCCAAAACGGACTAATTTTCAAACAATGAAGAGAAATGTTGAAAAAAAGTTGAATTTTCAACCCAAAAATATGGATTTTCTACCAAAAATGACAAATTTTCAACAAAATAAATTAAATTTATATTAAAAAAGATCAATTTTCATCAGTTAACTTTTTGCCTTCAATTTTAAACCAAAAAATATAAATTATCTACCGAAATAATTGAATTTTCA
The DNA here is from genome assembly GCA_011634705.1 of Andricus grossulariae. Classification (NCBI taxonomy): domain Eukaryota; kingdom Metazoa; phylum Arthropoda; class Insecta; order Hymenoptera; family Cynipidae; genus Andricus; species Andricus grossulariae. The sequence goes on from JAABKJ010007545.1 coordinate 192,536,797, forward strand.
AACAACAAAAAAAGTTTTCAACAAAATACATGAATTTTAAACTAAGAATGTTAAATTTTCAACCACATAAATTTTTAACAAAACTTATGAATCTTTAACAAAGAAAATGAATTTTTAACAAAATAGTTGAATTTTCTACCGAGAAAAACAAATACTCAAACTTTGAGTAAAAAAATAAATTTCCAACCAAATAGTGAAAATTTTTAGTTGAAGAAATAAATTTGTAGCTAAAAAAACGAATTATCAACAAATTAGTTGAATTTTCAACAATATAGCTCAATTTTCACATAAAACAAATAAATTTTTAACAAAGAAGATTACATTTCTATCAGAAAAGATAAATTTTCGAGAAAAAATATTAGAGTTGAATTTTCTGTGAAAAAAATAAAATTTTAATCAAAAATATTAATTGTTAACTAAAGAAATAATTGTTTTACCAAAAAGATCAATTTCCAACAAAGAGGATTAATTTTCTACCGAACAAACCAATTTTTAGGAAAATACATTCTATCACAAAAGACAAATTTTGAACAAACTACAAGAATTTTCAGCCAAGTAGTTGAATTTTTAACTGAAAATATCAATTTTCAATCAAACATGGAACAGTTACATTATTAGTTTAAAAAATTAATTTTCCATGAAAAAATAATTTAAAAAAAGTTAAATATTAAACAGAAAAAAGGGTTTTCAACTAAAATGATGAATCATAAAAAAAATTAATTTTTAACAAAGTAGTTGCACTTACAACTAAGTAGTTGCATTTTAATCAAAAATATAAATTCTCAACATAAAATGCAATACTAAAATGTAATATTTTAGTTAAAAAAGATTTCAATTTGAAACCAAAAAACACACTGAAATAGTCGTCTTTTCAACACAAAAAGACGAATTTCTAATCAAACAGTTGGATTTTCAACCAAAAGGAACGACTTTTTATCAAAATTGTCAAATTTTTAACAAACAAAAGAAATCATTTTCAAGGAAATAGTTAAATTTTGAACAAAGAAGGTTTTTTTCAGCTAAAATGATGAATCATCAACGAAAAAATAAATTTTTAACAAAGCAGTTCCACTTTCAACTAAGTAATTGAAATTTCAACCCAAAAAGATAAATTCTTAACGAAAAATGTTATAGTTGATATTTCAATGAAACAAGATATTTATTTTAAACAAAAAGCATACCGAAATTGAGAAGTTTTCAAATCAATAAGACGAATTTCAAAAAAAAACAGTTTAATTTTCGACGGAAAAGAATGATTTTTTAACAAAATTGTTGAAGTTCCAAAAAGAAAAATAATTTTCAAGAAAATAGTTAAATTTTGAATATAAAAATTTTTTTCAACTAAAATGATGAATCATCACCCAAAAAATGAATTTTTAACAAATTAGTTCCACTTTCAACTAATTAGTTGAATTTTCAATAAAAAATATGAATTCTAAACGGAAAATATAATAGTTGATATTTCAATCAAAAAAGATTATAATTTTAAACCAAAAACGCACTAAAATAGAAGAGTTTTCAATCGAAAACTAAAAATTTCCAACGAAACAGTTGAATTTTAAACCAAAACGAACAACTTTTTAACCAAATTGTTGAATTTTTAACAAAATAATAAAATTAACTTCAACTTGAGGTTACCGAAAAATTCCCTTGCTAAAACAAGTTTTCCCTGATTTCCCCTAATTTCCTAGAATTCCCTGACCGGTATCAACCCTGAAAAAGTTCGGTAAATCAAACAAAGAAAAGAAAGGAAAAAGGGATTAAAATTTCTCAGCTGCAAGGACTATTCCTTATCAGAATTTCAGATTTGCAAGCAATTTTTTCAGGTCACGGATTCATAAGTCGATATCCGTTGGTTGCACCACTTTTTCCTCCAGAGGTCGGTCTTGATCGCCACTTAAAGAGTGTGGGCGGCGAAGTGTTGGGGTTGGGGGGGTGGTCACAGTAGTAAAATCGAGTATTCGATTGGCAATGTGTGAGGGCACGAAGGTGTTGAAGTTAAAACTTAAACTGGCAAAAATAACAAATATCGAACCTTGGTCTTTTATACATAGCGGTTCAATGATTGGGTATATTTAATCCCCTTTCCCCCCTTCCCAGCTAACCCACCCTTCTCCTTACTTCCCTTCCCCTACTCACGCTCATTTCTAATAATTTCTCACAGTTTTCATCACTTACACTCTCTTCCCCTACTTCCCCTCTCTAATTTCCCCGACTTCATCTTCCTTTATTTCTCCTACCACCCTTTGCCTCATTTCCTCTAATTTCACCTACTGCACTACCCCTTGTTTCGACTAACTTCCCCTACTTCTCCTGCACTAATTTCCATTACTTCCCCACCCATAATTTCCCCTCACTTCTCCTCCCATCATTTCCCATCACATCCTCTCCTTGGAAAAAAGTACGACGGACGAACGGATGAACGGACACCTGATCGATACTACTAGGGTTTCTGCCCGGGGCTATGAAACCCTAAAAATGGATGGAGAATGAAAGGGGAAAGAGAAAGTAACAGTGGCAATGAAGGGAATAAAAAAGGGAATGAAAAAGAAGAAAAAAGAAAGATGAAAAGGAAGGAAGGAATGAAAAGAAAGGAAAAGAAAAGACAACATCGAAGAGAATAAAAAAACACGAATAGGAAGATAATAAAAAAAATGGAAAGGGCAAAAGAAAAAAAGTAAAAATCCTTTAAGTGGATGTACAACGAAAATTTGAATAAAAGCTAGGAAAGGAGTGAGAACTACATGAGAATAAGAGACGAAGGGGAAACAAGTGATACTAAAAGAGGAGTATAGGAATGCTGACAGGGAAACAAGAAAAAATAAAAGAAAATAGAAGCAAAGAAATGAAGCTAAATAATGAGAATAATGAGAACGGAATTGCCATAGATGAAAAGAAAATCAAGTGTCAAGAAAATTCCATGAAAAAGAAGAAATAGGAGTGTAAAAATTTCGGGGTTACAAAGGCTAAGGAACATTAAATATGAAAATTGATGGTAAGAAAAAGAACGGGAAGGTTAAAAGAAAAGACGAGGAGCAAAGAAAAATTAAAGGGAGAAAAGAAAAGAACTAAGAAATAATTACCAATAATAAAGATGATTGAAGGAAAGGAAGGAGAAATTAAAAAAAAAATGATAGAAAGGGAAGAAAATGAATGAAGAAATAAGTAAATGCGAGAAAAGTAGGTTGTCTATATATTAATATTTAATAATTAAAAAATTATTGTCAGTCAGAAAATTAACTCTTTACCATAATTTACTCTTATTTCACAAGTGAAAAGTTCTTAAGCATTTTAAACTAATTTTTAATTGTTTAACCCTTGCATGCATGGTGGGATATTTGATATCCCACCTAGATTATCATCATATTTATCATATTTCAAGTTGTTTTTTCTCGATTTTGGATCAAATTTGTGAAATTAACTCTGATTGTAACTGTAGATTGAGTATTGTAATATAATTATTATATAGAATTTTTTGGGGTTGCTGATTACAAATGTGCTATCAGACTTCCGAAATTCAAGATGACTGATTCAATATGGCGGAAGAGTTTTACAAAAATTAATGAATTTTCATGAAACAGGGCATCTATGGGTTTTTTCGCTTTGTGATAACAAATCTGAAGTCAGATTTCAAAAATTCAAAACGATGGATCTAATATGACAGACTAATTTTGAAAAACTTGTTGGATTCCCAAAAAACTTGTTATTTGGGTGTTTTTGGAGTTGCTGATTACCAATCTGAAGTCGCTTTTCAGAAATTCATATTGGAGGATCCAATATGGTGAATGAAAGTTGTGAATCATCAAAGATGCAACTTTTATACTAAATTACATTTTTCACGGCCAAGTGGAAATCGAAATTTTTTATTTTAACCCAACTTTTATAATTACCAACCCCGAAAACTCCTAGATTTCAAGTTTCATGGAAATCCAACAATTTTTTAAAAACTCGTCTACCATATTTAATCTGCTATTTTAAATTTTGACAATTTTGGCTTCAGATTCGTGATCAGAGACCCCAAAACCCCCCACATGCCAAGTTTCATGAAAATCCATTATTTTTTAAAAACTCGTCCGCCATATTGGACCCTTCATTTTGAATGCTTAATATTTGACTTCAGATTTGTTATAAGAGACTTCAAAAACTCCCACATGCCAAGTTTCATAAAAATCCATTAATTTTTTTGAAACTCGTCCGCCATATTGGATCCTTCATTTTGAATTTTTGAAATCTGACTTCAGATTCGTTACAAGAGACCCCAAAAACTCCCAGGTGCAAAGTTTCATGAAAATCCATTAGTTTTTTGAAAACTCGTGCGCCATATTGGATCCGCTATTTTGAATTTTTCAAATCTGACTTCAGATTCATTATGAGAGACCCCAAAAACTCCCAGATGCCAAGCTTAATGAAAATCAATCCATTTCTTGAAAACTCGTCCGCCATATTGGATCCGACATTTTTAATTTTCAAAAACTGACTTCAGATTCGTGATCAGAGGCCCCAAAAACCATCAGATGCCAAGTTTAATTGAAATCAATCAATTTTTTTAAAAGTCGTGCGCCATATTGGGTCCGCCATTTTGAATTTTTGAAATCTGACTCAAAATTCGTGATCAGAGACCCCGAACCCACCAGATGCCAAGATTCATGAAAATCCATTAATTTTACGGAAACTCGTCCGCCATATTGAATCCACCATTTTGAGTTTTTGAAAACTGACTTCAGATTCGTTAATAGATACCTCAAAACCCCCCAGATGCCAAGTTTCATGAAAATCCATTGATTTTTTGAAAACTCGTCCACCATCTTGAATCCGTCATTTTGGATTTTCAAAAACTGACTTCAGATTCGTGATCAGAGACCCCAAAAACCCCTAGATGCCAAGTTTCATCCCGAGGACGCGTTCGGTGGCTTTGTCATAGGCCCTTCAGTTCTATTCAAAAGGAATAGAAACCGAAACCGAAAAAACCGAAAAAAAAAAATATATATATATATATATATATATATAGAAAATGTCTAACTATAATATTTCTAATTAATTTAAAGTTATTTTCTCTTCAAAGAGTGGAAACTTTTATTGTCAGATTTATTTTAATATGAAAAGTTAATTAGCCTACAAATTTTAAACGTCAAATCTTCTTTTTAATTATAAAAATCTAATTACATTCTGTTCGCAGCATGAAGTTGGTTCGCAGAGATGATTTTCCTATTCATTCCTGTTTTTAAGTTGGTTCGTTTCATTAATTAAAGTTTAGAAACACATAAGTGTAAAATGAAGTGTGAAATTAAATCTGCAAAAATGTACAAAAAAATGAAATTAATAATTGGTAACTAATATTTTTGAAGAAAAGCAGAAACCTTTAATCTTTTTGACTTCTGATGTTAGTTTCATAAGTGCTTTCAGTAAAAATAATGAAATTGCTCAAATCTATTACAATCACAATTTTTTAATTTCAATTATGAGTGCCTTTAACCTTTTAGTTTATTTTATAAAAAATTCAGAATTATTTGAAATATTATGAAATTTGTATGACTTCCCCATTTTTAAATATTTCAAAACTGTAAATTGAACAATTTGATATCTTACTTAATTATCTTTCATCCGGAAACTTTCAACATTAAATCATTTTAAACTGGATTCGTTTAAAATTCAACAACTTTCAATTGAAAACATTTAAAACATAATAATTTTATATTCAAACATTGAATATGGTTTGTTTTTATTTGAAAATCTTTCAAAACTGTATATTATGAAAATAATTGTATTTTATAGTTGAAAAAATCATTAAAACCAATGCTTAGTTAAATAATTAATTTCAATCTGTAATGTCTGCAATTTCCTAGTTTTGAATTTTCATTAAAACAATATTGTAAGGTTTCAATATTTTAAACCGAAAGCCTGAATATATAAATTTGCTTATGTTAATTTGTTTTATAAAAAATTGACATAAAAAACGCGAAAATCGTGGCAAATAACTTTCAAATATAATACCTTAAAAATTGTAGATAAAAAAATTAAAATCGCTGTTTTATTCCTAAATAAGCATTTGAAATTAAACAATTTTGAAGGAATACTTTAGCGCGTTTAAATTAGAAAATTTTTTTATTCAAATTGCTGAAGAATTGTGCAGCAAATATAGTCTTCAAAATTTAAAATTTTAATTTTTCAAAACGTAAAAATTAAAAATTTACAAAATTTAACAAAGTTTTAATAAATGAATACTTTTTAAGTAACTTTCTAAAATTCTTAGGCCATTCCTACTTCTTGGTTTAAAAATGAACTACTTTGTTGAATATTTATTTTTTTGGTTGAAGATTCATTATTTTAGTTTGAAATTCATATCTTTGATTGAAAAATCGTTTGTATTTAAAAAAATTAATTTTCCCAATAGAAAATTGAACTATTCTAGCTTTTTGGTTGAAACTTAATATTTTTTAGTTGAAAATTCAACTACTTTGTAGAATTTAAATTACTTTGTTAAAAATTCATTTTTTGGTGAAAACCTTATCGTTTTAGTTGGATATTTATCTCTTTGGTTGAAAATTGAATTATTTTGTTGGAAATTTTTTTATAAACTGAGAATTTAACCATTATTTGGTTTAAAATTCATGTATTCTGTTGAAAATACGTTGTTCTTTTTTTTTTGAAAATTAATTTTTTTAACTGAAAATTTAACTATTCCAGTTTTTATTCAAAAATTTATTCTTTTTCGTTGACAATTCATTTATCTTGTAGAAAATTAATTTATTTCGTTAAAAATTCTTCTTTCTAGTAGAAAATTATTCTTCTTGGTTGAAAATTCAACATTTAAATTTTTCAGAGGCGAATCTTTACAATTTTAAAAGTTTTTAAAAGTTTAAATGGAAAAATTTTGAAAAAGCATTGATAACTGAACATATTTTCATTAGTTTTCCAATTTACCAAGTCCCTTTCCAAATTGATATAGGGGAAAAAATGTGCTTTAAGAATAATACCATGAAAAAACTAGGTATTGAAAATCGAATTTAAAAAAAATAATGTTCCAAAGTGAAGATTTAAAATTTGCCACTCTATTTTTTAAGTGAATAAACTTCACAAACTATACTACATATATTATTTTATAATATATTAATAATTATTTGAGTTAATTCAAATATTACTAACTAAATTTAACGAACTGAATTTGAAAAAAAAAACTATTTTCTTCGACAAAAAATACTTTCCGACTATAATTACCAAATATATGTAAAACCATGAATTCTGAGAAGTAAATCAATGAATAAATTTACATTAATTCGAAAGATGACTGAAATAAAAGCACGTGGAAAGATAAAACCCAGAAAGCAAGTGATTACAAAATTAGCATGAGAAATGCAAATCAAAATCTTACGTAGATGCTACAATCTTGTTGTGAATTGTCAAAGAGATTTATTTTTATTACTGATATATTAGTAGTAAAATATTTTGAACGTATAAAATTGAAAACCTGTCCCAAACTGGGATGAATTAATTAGGTCGATTACGTTCGTGGACTTGGGTTGGGTCCACTACAAGAAGAAATAGGTGTGGCTTTATGGAAGGTATTAAAAGCTGAAGTTTATATCAAAGTTATCCCGTTAGGACTCAGGCCCAATGACGTTCGGCCTTATCTTGAATCATTCGCAAGCATTTTTTTTTTTTTTTTTTTTTTTTTTTTTTTGCAATTCATCGCATGGCGCCCCGAAGCCTACATTTCTAATAAACTGCAGCGATTAGAGAAAAACGATAACTAGCGGTCGTCCTGTTGATTAAAAGTCTAAAATGTTCATCCATTGAAGACCCAGCACAAAACGAAAACTAGTCATAATTGATCCTAGTCCTTCTGGGAAATTTCTTCCAGTTTCATAAACTACAAAATAAATTAGTGTCAGTAAAACCACCGAAAGACATTTTCCTATGTATTTTTTGTGGAGTCGTTGTAATTGAGGAGCCGGATTCTATAAACACAAATACATTTTTCGCGATGAATGACTTTGGTCCGTGGAGACTTTTGAACAAGTTAAAAATTTTAAGTTCTAAATTCAACTGCTTGATTGAAATTTGAACTTCGTTGTTAAACATTTATTTAATAAGTTGAAGATCCATCCCTTTGGTTGAAAATCTAACTATTTTGTTAAAAAATCGATTTTTTTTGGTTTAAAAATAATTTTCTGACTGAAAATATAACTATTCCATTATTAATTAGAAAATGATCGTTTTTAGTTGACAATTCAGCAATTTGTTTAAAAATGGATGTACTTTGTTGCAAATTCGTATTTTTTTATAGAAAATTAATATTTTTTATTGAAAATGTAACTGCTTGATTGAAAGTTGAACTACACTGTTAAAAAATCATTTTACTAGCTGGAGATCCATCTCTTTCATTAAAAATTTGACTATTTTGTTAAGCATTCATGTTTCTCTGTTGAAAAATATTTTTTTCAACTAAAAACTTAACTATTCTATTAGTAGTCGAGAACTGAGCATTTTTAGTTGAAAATTCAGCAATTGGTTGACATTTTTTTTCTTGTAATTTCATCTTTCTTGGTAGAAAATTTAATTATTTGGTTGAAAGTTGAACAGATGTGGTAAAAATTCATTTTATTAGTTGAAGGTCCATCTCTCTGGTCGAAATTTGAACTATTTTGTTGAACATTCGTATTCTTGTTGTTGAAAATGATTTTTTTTTTTGACTGAAGATTTAACTATTTCATTTTTTGGTGAAAATTGATCGTTTTTAATTTAATCCTCAGAGCACAGCCCTTTTGTTCGATCACGGAGAACACCGGGTCAATGTGACCATAAGCACTTTTTGATGGTCTACCATTTCACAATTACTCATCCGATCAACTTTAAAAAATTCTCGAATATCCTTTAAAGATTAAGAATTTTTATTTATGTATCTTCTGAATCTAAGAGTTTTAAATTGTAACTTTTCAAACTTGTAGATCTTCAATTGGTTACGGAATTATCCGTAACTCTAACCCCTTTTCCATCTAGTTCAGGGCTAACGTTACGGAAAATTCCGTAACCATAGACAGTGCCTAACATTTATACAAGTTTGAAATATTACATTTAGAAATTCTGTAATTTCCATGATTCATATTTGGAATGTTTTCAAGTTGAAAGATTTAGAAACGAAAACTTCACTTTTGATCTTTAAAATCATCCAGATTTAATCATTTTTATTTATGCAACTCTAAAAATCAAAAGTTTTCAATTATATCTCTTTAAAATTGTATGAATATGAATTCTAAATCTATAAAATTAAAAGCTTTCAATTAAAAATATTAACAATAAAAAATTCTGTAATTTTCATAATTTACATGCGAAATTTTTTCTTGTTGGAAGATTTGGAATTAAAAGTCTGACTTTTGCATCTCAAAATCGTTTACGTACCAGAATTTTTATTTATGCATTTTCCAATACTGAAGAGTTTTCAATTTTAACTCTTCACAATTTAATTATTAACAAAATATTCAGAATTACATCATTTATATTGCACACATTAAAAGTTGAAGGATCTTAAATGAAAAATCTTCAAGGTTTTAAAAAGATGGATGAAACTTTATAAATTGAAAGTATGAACATTTAAAATTAAACAAGCTGGTGAATTTTCAATTGAATTTTGAAAGGTTTCGAAAAGATGCAAAATTTTCTTATAATTCCTAGGAAAATTAAAAGTTACTTTTAGTTTGAAAAATGTATTTTATTCAAATATTTAAAAATATTTAGAAACATTTCAAATTAGTTTTTCAAATGTTGAAAAAGAATCTTCAAGATTTTGAGGGAACTTTTTTAATTCTGCAGCATTTTTAAAAAAATTACAAAATGGAATCATTTAAAAAGATATTCAGATGTTTAGAAATAATTTTGAGTATTTCAAAGATTTCTAAATAAAAAATTAACTTCCAAATTGGAAAATTCTAGAATAATAAAATTCCTGATAGTTCATAATATTACGGAATTGGAACATTCCCGAATCTAAACAATTAAAAAATTGTTTAAATAAGAAATAAATAATAAAATAGAAATATTTTCATCAAATAAAATTGCTTCAATTAATGTTTGCTTTATTATTTAACAATTTGACAATTGTTTATTTTCGGAAATTTCACAATTAGGGAATTTTCTCGTGTTAGAAATTTTACAATGCATGATATTTATTAATGTGAAAAGAAAATCAAGAAGATTTTAATCCAATCTTTTTAATTTAGAAACATTATTGCAAATTTTAGGATTAATCTGAGTAAAATTCTGTAACATAACATTTCTTCTAAATATCTGGATTCTTTTTGAGCGGATCTTAAATTTTCAAAAATCTTTCCGAATTTTTTCAAGAATCTTAGTGATATTTACATAAAAGAAACTGATAATACTTTCCTAAAATCTAATTTAGGCTCGAATTTAAGCATTCAAAAACTTTCAAGAAATAAATAGTTATTCGAAATTTTTATTTTGAATTAAAAATTATTTTTCCCCTCAAATCGAAAAACTACGCGACGACTGAAAAATCCTGAAAAATAAATATCCGAACATTGTAAACTTTCCGAAAAAGAAAATATTCGAAATAGAAAATTCCAAAATCTGAAAATTGCCGAATTAAAAAATATCCGAACTAGAAAATTATGGAATTTAAAAAATTAAATTTTTTTCTCAATAAAAATTGTTTATTAATTAAAAATAAAATAATCAAATATTTTTATCTGGAAAATATTTTTTTTAATGTTGTAAGTGTTTTGAAAATTATTTTTTCGTAAGTTTGACTAGGCATCCCGAAATTTCGGAACCATCGCCTTTTCAAGATCCCACCATTTTTCGAGACGACCAGACACAGTCGAAAATTAAATAAAAATGGTATGAAAGCCAATGCAGCTATTTAAATATTTATTTTAATTCATGATTAGTAATTATATTTCATGGTCCTTCTAATCTGAGCATATATTTTAATTTAATAATTAGTTCGAAATAATTGAAAAAATGACTCACCCTTTCATGGTTGTTTCTTTGTAAACATCATTAAATTCAAGTCCGCGAAATTCTAGCTTCTCTGTTGAATGATGAAACGAGGCTGATAGATCCGAACTGGGTTCGCCTTGCATTTTCATAAAAGATTGTCTGGATGCAATTCGCCGTCTTAAATAAATCTTGAAATTGACCAAATCGCATAACTTAAAAAGATAACCTGCCGGCAAACTGACATGTTTTCGCAATTTCGATTTAACTTTCCCTATTCTTTTGTTTATTTAATATAGGACAAATAGAATCTCAAGTTTATAATCAAATTAAACAAAATAGTCTGAAATAACTGATTCTTCAAGAAATTCTTAGCACACCTCCTCTTATTTATTTACGAAAAGCACACACTTTTAAAAAGCGTATTACTAAACGTTAAATTAATAAATAACGAATAAAAATTTATTTTCATTTTATGAGAATAAAATTGATAAATAACTAAAATGTATTCGGTATACGAGAATTAGGGGGATTGTCTTTTCTCGATCACGGGAAATTCAATACTAACGACATTGTCAAGAACTCTAAAGTCTTTGTTTGAAATTGTCCGGGTTTCGGTGTGTGTAAACATTGAAAGGAAAATTATATATAAAGCATGAATTAATGAAATTTATTAAAAGCAGTGTCTTGTAAATCTTTTATATAAATTAAATATTTTTAGATTTAATACATAAAGATACAGGAATTTCTACAATATTTTTATTGAGTATCACTGAATTATTTTTGTAATTTACGGTAACTTTAATTACTACCATAAACATCAGATCCTGTGATATTTTCCCACATTTGAGAAATTTCAAGGTTGAGGTGAGTGTCCCAGAACTGTGACATTGACATTGATAATGATATTCAGACTTTTGAATAATATTCCTAATTATAAAGTTTACTTTAATCCCATGATTCCATCTTCATTTCACAGCAAAAAATTGCATATTTCGAAGCTTATTTCAACTCCTAAATACATAAATAACTATTTTATAAATTATTCATAAGAATAGCAAATTTCAGCAGTCAGAAGATTTTCAGGTCATAAATATAATCTCAAGCAAATATTAATTTGTTCGTAAAGTGGATGTTCAAAAATTACGTCACACAGATTTTGTGACGATTCGTGAAATCATACTTGGAAAATATAAATGTGAATAACACTTTTTTGAAATTCATCTAAATGGTTGAAAATTGAAGTACTTTATTATTTGAAGATTAAACTATTTTATTGAAAATTCTCTTTTTTTTGCTTGAAAATAAACTTTTTCTACTGCAAATTTAACTATTCTATTTTTGATTGAATATTGATTGTTTTCAATTGAAAATTTTACAGTCTGGTTGAAAATGTATACTTTTTTTGTAAATTCGTATTTTTTGGTAGAATCTTCTTGATTGAACATTAAACTGATTAGTGAGAGTTGAACTACTTTGTTAATAATTCATTTTATTAGTTGAATATCCATATCTTTGGTTAACAATTCAACTATTTTGTCGAAATTTCGTTTTATTTATTTATTTTTGCTTGAAAATTAATTTCCTTAGCTGAAAATTAAACTATTCCATCATTGGCTGAAAATTGATTGCTTTTAATTGAAAATTCATCTATTCAATTTCTCAAGCAGAATTCATATTTTAAAATTGAAAATTCAACTACTTGGTTGAAAGTTGAATTTCTCTTTCAAACATTTATTTTACTGGTTGAAGAATGAATTATTTTGTTGACTTCTTGTTTATGAAAATTATTTTTTTTCAACTTCAGGTTTTATTATTCCAGTTTTGTTTGAAAATAAATCGTAATTAGTTGAAAATTTAACTATCAAATTTCTTATTGAGAATTAATCTTTTATGGTTGAGTATTCAACTATTTGGTTGAAAGTTAATTTATTTTCTCAAACATTCATTTTATTGGTTGAAGAATTAACTATTTTATTTACTTTTTTTTTAAATCTTTTTTTTCAACTGTAGATTTATTCATGTTTTTTGCTTGAAAATTCAACTTCTTGGTCAGAAGTTGAACCATTTTGTTATACTTTAATTTTATTGGTTGAAGATTTAAATATTTTATTCAAGATTTGTTCTTTTTAGTTAAATATTGATTTTTTAAACGGTACATAATTAAACTTTTCTATTTTGTGTTGAAATTTGATTGCTTTTAGTTGAAAATTCAACTATTCAATTTGGCATGCAGAATTCATATTTTAAGGTTGAAAATTCAACTGCTTGGTTGTTAGTTGAATTAACTTTTTAAACATTTATTTTATTGGTTGAAGAATTAACTATTTTGTCTTGGTAAAAAATTGATCGTAAATAGTTAAAAATTCAACTATCAAACTTTTCATTGAGAATTAATCTTTTATGGTTGAATATTCAACTATTTGGTTGAAAGTTAATTTATTTTCTTGAACATTTATTTTATTGCTTGAAGAATTAACTATTTTATTCACTTTTTTTTTGAAAATCAATTTTTCTAACTGCAGATTTATGTTTTCTACTTTTGGTTAAAAATTGATCGTATTTAGTTGAAAAATTCAACTCCGTGGTCAGAAGTTGAACCACTTTGTTATACATTAATTTTATTGGTTGAAGTTTTAACTGTTTTGTTAAATATTTGTTCTTTTCGGTTAAATATTAATTTTGGAACTTTAAATAATTAAACTTATCTATTTTTGGCTGAAAGTTGATCAATTTTAATTTAAAATTCAGCTACTGGGATTAAAAATACAGCATTTTGGTTCAAAATTTGTAATTTTAGTTTTAAAATTGATCACTTTTGGTAGATATTTTACATTTTTTGGTTCAAAATGCAACTATTTGGTTGAAAATTAATCTATTTTGGTTCAGGATTCAACTATTATGTTAAAAATGGGTATTTTTCGGTTCAATTCGACTATTTTTCATTTAATTAAAAATATTTTTGGGTTGAACTATTTGGGTAAATTCGATTGTTTTTTATTAAAAATTGAAATCTTTTTCGGTTAAAATATTAACGATTATGTGTTTTGCTGAAAATTAATATTTTTTTACTAAAAGTACAACTACTTGGTTAAAAGTGGACTTCTTTGTTAAAAATTAATTTTGTTGTAGATCCATCATTTTAGTTGAAAACTCAACTATTTTCTTTCAAATTCAATTCTTTTGTTGCAAACTTGATTCTTTTATCAAGAATTAAATTATTTTATTTAAAATTAAATTATTTTGTTCAAAATTCAACTGTTTTGTTGAACAGTCGTATTTTTTGATAAAAAATTCGTCCATTTGGATTTGAAAATTCAATTTTTTCCTGAAAAATTGTCTTTGTGAGTTGAGAGTCCAAGTATTTGGTTGAAAGTTGAACAATTTTCCTGAAAATTCGCCCCTTTTACTTCAAAAATCAACTTTTTGGCTAATAATGCAGCTGTTTCGTTAATATATATATTTTTTTACAATTAAACCATTTGGTTGAAAACCCGTATTTCTTGGTTGAAAATTTATATTTTCGGGCTTAAAAGTCAACTGTTTTCTAAATAATTTGACTTCTTATCTTGAAAACTCAACTCTTCAGTTGAAAATTCATCTCATTTGGTATAAAATTCATATTTTTGGTTCGAAATTCAATTATTTGGTTAAAAGATCATCTTTGTAGATCGAAAATTCAACTGCGTGATTAAAAATTCAAGATAGTGGTTAAAAATGTATCTATTTCATTCAAATTTGATCTCTTTTGTTCAAAAATTCAACTCCTTTGTTAAAACTTTGTCTTATAAAATTAAAAAATCCTTTTTTTTAATTAAGAATTTATCTTTTTTGATAGAACAATTTTTGGTTTAAAATTGAACTGTCTTTTAAAAATTTCTTGTTTTTGGCTCAAAGATTCGACTATTTGGTCAAAATGCAACTGTTTGTGATTAAATTCAATTCCTTTTGTTTGAAAATTTGACTATTTGCTTGAAACCTTGTCTTTGAAGATTGAAAATTTAACTATTAAGATAAAAATTCGTCTCTTTTGCTTCAAATTTGAACTATTTGGTTTTAAATGCATCTTTTTATTTGATAATTAATTTTTTCGTTTCATGGAAATTCAATTATTGGTTTTAAAATTATCTGTTTCGGTTGAATATGCATCTTTTCGGGCTTAAAATTAATCCTTCTTGTTTAAAAAGTCAACTATTTTGTGGAAAATTTCTTGAATATTTGAACTGAAAATCTTAAGCGTTTTTCATTGAATCCAATATGTTTCATATACAATAATTTGATTTAAAATAATTCACTCCCCTATTATTTCCCTATTTTCGAAAAAAATCACTGTTTCCCCTGTTTTGAAATGGATGACTGAATTACCGAATAATATGCTGACACAAACAATCATTATTTCATTTTATTTATATTTTAATATATAATGAAAGCAATAAATATGGTTTTCATTCATAGTCTGTATGTCAGAAATGAGCTGATAAGTGAGTGAAGTAGCTTTCGAAATTATGAGTAGACACGTTTATTCACAAAAACTGATGTACAAATGACGGTGAAAGTGGTTTGGAAATTTTTTGCGAGTTACTCCCTGGCACGACTGAGGTCACTTGTCCTTTCTCTACTTTTTTGCATATTAACAATACAGAATAGCTATTGTTAGTAAGCGAATTTCAAAACAAAAAAGTAAATAAATTGTTCATAAATTACATGGCAAAAATGGTTTGCAGAATAAAGTTCGTCATAGGATCACTTGTAAAGAATTAACTTTACCATTATTTGAAGACAATTTTGCGAATAAACAAACTGGAACAAAGACTCATCGTAAAACTGATCGTAAAATTGATAAAAATTTGACAAATGCATCGACAAGAAATGATTGTTTTATTTTCTATTTGATGAGAGAAGTTTCATGTATGAGATTTAAATAAATATATAAGCATATAATACACTTTTTACATTCTACGGTTAATACTTTTAATATTTAATAAAATATAAAAAAAGGCATGGAAAATAGAACAGAATTCTATGTCCTCTTATATCATCAGGAAAAAAATAATTTTTTAATTTGCAATGCAATCGTCTAAAGTGCGTAAAAGAGGTTAAAAGCAGTTTGATAGTCTCAAAGTAAATGCGTCACGCACATAAGGATCGCACAATAATAAATATTCATTAAGTATTTGTGTATGGTTGATAAACTTTTGAATATTTCAGAAAGAGCTAAAAAATAGCTTCAACCATTTTTAACACAAAATACGAATTTTGAACGAATATTAATTTTTTTAATTATATGTTTTTTCATGTTATATAAATACAATTTTTGTAAGATTCTTGAGAAAATTAAAAAAGATTTTTGAAGATTTAAGGAATAATAATTCAATTTTTGAACCCTACAGTTGAATTTTCAGTCAAAAAAAAGATAAACTTATAACGAAAAATGTAATACATAATTGATATTTTAACAACAAAAAAATTACTTTTAAGTCAAAAACAGCTAAATTCATTAAAAAAAGTCATATTTTCAACAAAATAGTTGAATGCTCCACCAAAAAAGATTAATTATCAATCAGTTACATTTTTAACTAAAAAAGATGACATTTTTAACAACAGAGACGAATTTTCTACAAAATAGTTTAATTTTTTAACCCATAAATATGAATTTTTCAACAAAAATGTTCATTTTCAACCAAATAGATGAATTTTCTACTGAGACGATTAATTTTCTACCGAAAAAAAATGAATTTTTAACTAAAAAAAGATCAATCTTTAAGCAACAAATGAATTTTAATAAAGTAGGTCAACTTTAACGAAGTAGTTGAATTTTCTACCAAAAAAGATCAATTATCAACGAAAAATGTAATATTTTCATTTTAAAATAGTTGAATTTTAAATTTAAAAAAGTTGAATTAATTCAAAAAGACGAATTTTCAACCAAATAGTTGTATATTTAACGAAATAGTTGCATTTTTAACCAAAAACGAATAAATCTCTACGCAAAGAGAATTTTTTCGGCATTTTGAGACGTCCTTTAACATTTTTTTTAAATCTTCTGAAATTTTCTTTAAAAATTAATTTTTTAAATAACAAGTCATATAAAAATGTCCCATGAATCTTAAGATATATTGTTTTCTTGAAACCTTTCAAAACTCTTAAAAAGGTCCGAAATTTTTTTTTTAAATCTTCAAAATTATAATAAAAAATTTTGCGTTGAATCTTTTCAGGACTTCAAAACCATAGAAATGTCTTTTAAAACAATTATAATTTTTCCTCAAATTTTTTTTAAGATTGCCCAAAATTAAACAAATTTCCCTAAAATCTTTCAGATTTTTTCCTGAAAATTTTGAAAATCTGTTGGAATGTTTTAAAATCCTTTCAAATATTCTTTAAAAAATAATTTTTCAAAGTGAAAAATCATTAACAAGCTTTTTACTTTCTTTAAACCTTTCAACATTTTTAAAAAGCTTCGAAATTCTTTTTCAAAATCTTCAAAATTAAAATAAAAAATAGTTGGAAGATTTTCAAAATTCAAATTTTTGCGTTGAATCTTTTCGAAGCTTCCAATCCTTCGAAATGTCTTTTAAAATATTTCCAATTTTTAATTCAAATTTTTTCTGAAGTTGCATAAAATTAAAAAAATTTCCTCAAAATCTTGCAGATTTTTTCTTTATAATTTGGAAAATCTTTTGAAATGTTTTTAAACCCTTTCAAAATTCCTAAATGCCTCTAAATTTTTTGAAATATTCTAAAATCTATACTTTTTTTACAATTTTTTGGAATCTACTCAAGATTTGAAATATTTTAAACTTTTTTTAAACTTCTGAAACTTGTATTTATCTTTTGAAATAACTATAAGTTTTCATACATTTTTTTAATCCTATAAAATAAAAAAAAATTGTCCTCAAATCTTTCTGATTATTTTCTGACATATATTGAAATTTTCAAAACCTAGAATTAATCTTTTAAAATAAAACCTACATAGATCATTAAAAAAATTGCAGAAATCTTATTGTCGGTACTGGTAAATATTGTGTTGCCGGTATCGATCATTTTTTTTTTGCTGGTTCCGACAGTATATATATATACACTTCGTAAATTAAGATATTCTAAGTTTTTGTCGACAATTTTATTTTTCTCGTTTCTTTGAAAGTGTGAAAAAGTTTACAAATTATACTGTGGTAGCAAAATGTTAAGAACAGCATAATTTTCTAATTTAAAAAAATCATTTACAATTAAAGTGTTCTGTTCGGTCAATAATGGTTAGAAACATTCAGAAATAAATATTATCATAAAATAGAATGATTCATTTGGAAATTTTGATTCACTTATTTCATGGTGCAGGAAATTCGTAATCTTTATTAATAAGACACTAGGGCAATTTATTTTATAAGGGAAAATCAACAAATTACAAAAAATCGGATATGAATCAGAAGAACTTTTTTGAGTTTTGTATTTTTGAATAATATTTCGTTATTTTTATTTTCTCATTATCTTGAAATTGCATTTAATAAATGTTTGTATACAGAATTATCTCCTTTTGCATTCCCTCATTGTTCATAATATATTGAAAAAAATTTAACTCATTTTTGAAGAAAATAAGATCTTTATCTTACTTTTGTCACATTTTTTTATAAGAATTTGACATATGGTGTGCCAATTACAAAGTGCAATAAGTAAATTTTAAAAAGCTACTTCACAAAACTTTAATAGGGAGTTTGAGTAAAAATAATAAATCATACCCGATTTTGTATTTGTTGTATTGAAAAGTTTAATGAGTGAAAGGGTACAAGTTAGGTTGGTGTGCGTGTGCAGATTAAAAATAATTATTTTTGAAAACTGAAAATAACTCAAAACAGCCACGAAAAGTCATATTTAAGCAGTGTCACAATCAATCAGATTTTCGACAAATATATGGGAGCGGCGGCGAATGCGGCGCGGCGGCTAATGTGGCGCATTCGAGTTTTCGAATATTAACGCATTTTTTGCTTGTGAGGTAGTTTCACTAGAAGTATATATATTTTCAACGTTACGTTATTAAAAAATTGGGATAATTAAATTAATTGCCTGATTTTTATGACGACAAGTTAGTTTTGGTTCTTTCGCTTGTATTGTGAAAGTAGTTAAAAACAAGTAAAAAATGACAGAAGTTTCGTTTAAAGTTATAAAATTTTTTGGAAATATATTGCCTCGAGTTTCTTGAATTCTTTAAAGTTTAACATTTTGAGTAAAATTAATAAACTTTGATGTAAAAAATCTGTTTCAAATACTATGCACATGCGACTAATATGGCGCATTCGGGACTAAAATCGACAGGTAATATAAAGAATTGTTTAAAAAGTTTCCCCATTGATAATTATTAAAATATATCTTTCAAACGGAAGCATTTGGCAATGCAATTCTCGCCCACTTGGAAATCAAGCTACCTGTCTAATCAAATTTGGAAACGCTGCTTTGGCTCTCACGGTGTATCCCTACCCTTCTGATCCAAATTCCGCAACTCCGTAAAAATCCCTACCTAAATCACCTCAATTATAAACCGTCGAACAGAAGTCAAAATCGTAGTCTCCTGAACAACCTGGAACGGGCCAGAACTACTCAGATTATTGTACGTCCGACGTTAGGATTAAGAATCAAACAAAAATTTGAATCGGTAAAAACTTAGTCCGTAAGACGCAACCACGTCTTATACTTTGCTCCGGAATTCCGAATTTCGACCACGTAACAGAAGTGAGCCGCCGGAATCGATTAGTTTTTAATCATCAAAGTTGAGTTCGCTGTCCGCACGAAAAAATTTCAAAAATCTCTATCCAACGGGAGGTAGGACCGTAAGGGGAGCGGTCAGTTTTCTTTTCGCGTCCTATTCGACCTACTGAAAAACAAAATTTAAGTTTAATCTAGAAGAAAATTCGCCCCTTTTCGAATCCCAAAACGAAAAGGAGCAATTTTGTCGGAAGTCTTCAATTCACTTTTACGAGAAGTAGATATAATTTCTATCTCCCGTAAAAGCGAATTCACGGAAAGTGGCAGGTGTTCGCGCGTGTCTGTGTGTTTCGCGAATAACCTAATAAAAGACTGGAGTGGGTTTATAAACCCACGGACATAGGAGGTTTTGGCCCGCTCTATTAAGGGAAGAAAAAAATTTGGAAATCACTTCTGGACTTAGTTTTCCTTTCTCCATCCGACGAGCGGTAGTTTTAGTGCAACGACGAGCGGTAGTTTTAGTGAACAAAAATTGGTGAGCTGTATTGTTCTTTTTTTTCTATGATACTTTTCTTTTCCCCTCCCTTTTGAAACATTCCACCCATTATAGAATGTGCCCTATCATTTGAATCTCGCTATTGTTTGTAATGTTCCCTATTTCCCTATTTTGAATAAATCTCTGTGTTACTGTAAAATATCGGAGAACCAAATTCATTTCAATGTTGGCAAAATTTCGAAACCCTAATTTCACTCATAATTTTTCGTCTTAACAACTCTCAGTCAAAGAGTAGGGGTACCAACCCACATAAAAATAAATATAGGAGAGTCGAGTCTCTCGCCCTTCCTTCAGTTTTGGGGAAGCCTCGCCCCCAACGTACCGATACTAGGCAGCTTTTGTTTGCGGGTCTTCTTCTTCATGAATTTAAAAATAAATTTCATTTAGTTTGTACGTGTCAATACATTTTTTTGGACGACCAAATAATCCCAAAAAATAAAATTCTCGAATTAGAAAATTCCCAAATAAGAAAATTCCTGAATTGGAAAATTCTCAACTAAGAAAATTCCCTTATAATAAAATTCACAAATGATGAAATTTTCAAATTTGAAAATTCCCGAATAATAATATTCCCAACGTGGATAATATTCGAATAATAAAATTCCTGAATTGGAAAATTCCCAAATAATGAAATTTCCGAAAAATAAAATTCGCAAATAATAAAATTCCTGAATTGAAAAATTCGCAAACAAGTAGATTTCCGAATTGGAAAATTCCCGAAAAATAATATTGCCGAAGTGAATAAATTCCGAATAATAAAATTCTCGAATTGGAAAATTCCCAAATAATAATACTCCCAAAGTGGATAATTTCCGAATAACAAAATTCGGCACTTGAAAAATTCCTGAATAGGAAAATTCCCAAATAATAAAATTTGAAAATAACAAAATTCCCAAATTTAAAAATTTCCAAATGATAAAATTCCCGAATTGAATAGTTTCTGAATAACAAAATTCCCGAATTAGAAAGTTTTGAAATAGTGATATTCCCAAATAATAAAATTCGAAAACAACAAAATGTCCGAACTGGAATATTCCAGAATAATAATATTCTTAAAGTGGATAATTTCCGAATAACGAAATTCCCGAATCGAAAATTCCCGAATAATAAAATTCACCAATAATAATATTCCCGGAGTGGATAATTTCCGAATAATAAAATTCCCGAATTGGAAAAATACCAAATAATAATACTCCCGAAGTGTATAATTTCCAAATAACAAAATTCGGGACTTAGAAAATTCCCAAATAATTGAATTCGATAATACAAAAATTCCCAAATTGGAAAATTCCTAAATGATAAAATTCCCGAATAATAATATTGCCTAACTGAATAGTTTCTGAATAACGAAATTTCTGAATTGGAAAATTTTCAAATTATAATATTCCCAAATAATAATGTTCGAAAATAATAAAATGTCCGAATTGGAAAATTCACGAATAATAATATTCCCAAAGTGGATAAATCCCAAATAACAAAATTCCCGAATCGCAAGGTTCCCGAATAATAAAATTCCCTAATAATAATATTCCCGAAGTGGATGATTTCCGAATAATAAAATTCCCGAAATGTAAAATGCCCAAATAATAAAATTCCCGAATAATAATACTCCCAAAGTATATAATTTTCACATAACAAAATTCCCGATTCAGAGAATTTCCGAATAATAAAATTTCCTAATTGGAAAATTCCCGAATAATAATATTGCCTAAGTGGATAATTTCGGAATAATAAAATTCGCAAAAAATAAAATTTCCTAATTGGAAAATTCCCGAACGACAAAATTGCTGAATAATAATATTGCCGAAGTGGATAGTTTTCGAACAATAAAATTCCGAAATAATAAAATTCCCGAATAATAAAATTCACAAATAATCAAATTTCCTAATTGGAGAATTTCGGAATAACAATATTGCTGAATTTTAATGTTTGAAGTTTCTAAAATCATTGCTTGAATTTAAAATGACAATAATTGAAAAAAGTAGTGTGGATGACATTGTTTTAAGTTCAATTATTTATTATTATTCATTTAGTTGAATGTAGTTCAATTTTAAAGATTTGCTATGGAAAAGTCTTCAGTTTTTAAGGTCTTCAATTATTAATTTTTTAATTTTAAAGAAGTGTCAATCATAATTTTTTAATTTTAACGCTCATTCAACGTTACAAGACGGACTTGAAACACAAATTGTAAATAATTCATCTCATTATTAGAGGAAATCCGTTCAAGTCTTATCACATCTTGCTTTCAACTTTAGAAGTTTGTTTTAGCTTACAAGATATAATCATTGATTTTACCTCGTAGTCTACACGTGTTGTCATATTTATTAATTCTGAAGGATTTCCTGTGTAATAATAAAGTTGAGTAATGAGATTGCGATAGGTATATATAGCAGTGGCATAGTTCCAAATTTATCAGTTATATTTTTTGAAATCTAACCAGAGAAAATGAAGATTCTAATCAGGTCTCTTCTCTTCACCTCCGCGGTCGTAATCAATTTTGCTGGTAAGCGTGCCTAAAATAATATAAAAATCTTAATTTAAATATGACATACTCCATGATAAAATATTTTTTTATTTAATTTCTTACCACACCTATCTCGAATTTCGCAGTGTGTTATTCTAAATTTTCTAATCTTAAAGCATATTTTTTAGTATTGTTTAACATTTAAAAAATTATTATCTCTTTCTCTGTATAATAAATTTTATGTTAACTAAAAAACATCCCTAACATCCCCTTTTTCTACTTCCCTTCACCAGCCCTCACTTATGTTCCCCTAATCACCCTCATTTCTAATCATTTTTCCTACTTCCCCTCATTTGCATTCACTTCCCTTCCGTAATTTTCTCACGCTTTCCTTACATTCCCACCCCTTATTACCCATACTTTTCCTAGACTCCGTCATTATTAGGTCTTATATTCCCTATCCCCATAATTTTCTCTTATTACCCTACTGCTTCTCAATTGCCACTCGTTTCCCCTTATTCGCCTACTTACCCTCCATTCTCTTCTCCTCACTTCCCCTACGACCCCATTCCACATTTTCTCTAATTTCCCCTCATTTACTTTTCCTTATTTCCCTTTAATTATCCTACTTTCCTTAGTCCCCCTCCACTCATTTTCATTTACGTATCCTACTTTTCAACCCCTTATTTCTCCTTCTTCCCTTTCCGCAAGTTTCTCTTACTATCCGTACTTCACCTCCACTCAGCTTTCTCTACTTCACCTACTTGCCCACTTATCACTTCACCTCACTTCTCCTACTAC
This sequence comes from Andricus grossulariae, assembly GCA_011634705.1. NCBI lineage: Eukaryota > Metazoa > Arthropoda > Insecta > Hymenoptera > Cynipidae > Andricus > Andricus grossulariae. The sequence continues at coordinate 192,560,262 of JAABKJ010007545.1, forward strand.
CCTACCCCTCATTTCCCCAAGTGCTCCTCCTATTACTTTTCACTTCGTCTTCTTCCCCCTATGATTACTCACTCACTACCCCGCCCTCATTATTTCCCCTAAATATGCCTACTTCCCCAGCCAGTTTTCTCTACTTCCCCTCCACTCACTTTCCCTTACTAATTCTAAGCCCCTCCCTTCATTTCTGCCATTTCATCCTCCATACACTTCCCCTACTTTCTTATCCTTATTTTTCCTACATCCCACCTAAATATCCGAACAATAAAATTCCCAAAAAATAATATTCTCAAATTTAATAAAATCCGCACATAATATAATGTCCGAATAATTAAATTCCCAGATAATAAAATTCCCCGATAATGAAGTTCGCGAATAATAATATTCCCAACTAATAACATAACCGCAGTGGATAGTTTCCAAATAATAAAATTCGCAAATAATAAAATTTCCTAATTGGAAAATTCCCGAACAATAATATTCCCGGAGTGGATAATTTCCGAATAATAAAATTCCGGAATTAGTAAATTCCCGAAAAATAGTATTCTCAGATTTAATTAAATTTCCTCATAATATAATTTCCTAATAATTAAATTTCCAAATTGGAAAATTCCCAGATAATGAAATTCCGGAATAATAAAGTTCACAAATAATAAAATTTACGAATTGGAAAATTCCCGAATAATGAAATTCCCAAATAATAATATAACCGAAGTGGATTATTTACAGATAATAAAATTCCCGGATTGAAAAATTCCCAAATAATAAAATTCCTGAATAATAAAATTCGCAAATAGTAAAATTTCCGAATTGGAAATTGCCGAATAATAATATACCCGGAGTGGATAATTTCCGAATGATAAAATTTCCGAATAATAAAATTCCCAAATAATAATATTTCCAAATTTAATTGAATTCGCACATAATTTAATGTCCGAATAATTAAATTCCCAAATTGGAAATTTCCCAGATAATAAAATTCCCGGATAATAAAGTTCGCAAATAATAAAATTTACAAATTGGAAAGTTCCCAGATTATAAAATTCCGGAATAATAAAGTTTGCAAATAATAAAATTTACGAATTGGAAAATTCCCGAATGATGAAATTCCCGAATAATGAAATTCCCTAATAATAATATAACCGAAGTGGATTATTTACGAATAATAAAATTCCCGAATTGAAATAATCCCAAATAATAAAATTCCTGAATAATAAAATTCGCAAATAAAGAAATTTCCGAATTGGAAATTGCCGAATAATAATATACCCGGAGTGGATAATTTCCGAATGACAAAATTTCCGAATGATGAAATTCCCAAATAATAATATTTTCAAATTTAATTAAATTCGCACATAATGTAATGTCCGAATAATTATATTCTCAAATTGGAAAATTCCGGAATAATGAAATTTCCGAATAATAAAATTCCCGAATAATGATATAAACGAAGTGGGTTATTTCCAAATAATAATATTCCCGGTGTAGATAATTTCCGAATTATAAAATTTCCGAATAATGAAATTCCCAAATAACAATATTTTCAAATTTAATTAAATTCGCACATAATGTAATGTCCGAATAATTAAATTCTCAAATTGGAAAATTTCGGAATAATGAAATTTCTGAATAATAAAATTCCCGAATAATGATATAACCGAAGTGGGTATTTCCAAATAATAAAATTCCAAAATTGAAAAATTCCCAAATACCAAAATTCCCGAATAATAAAATTCGCAAATAGTAAAATTTCCGAATTGGAACATTCCCAAATAATATTATTCCCGAAGTGGATAATTTGGGAATCATAAAATTTCCGAATTGGAAAATTCCTAAATAATAAAATTTCCGAATAATAAAATTCGCAAATAATAAAATTCACAAATAATAATGTTCCCGAATAACAAAATTCGCAAATAGTAAAATTTCCGTATCGGAAAATTCCTGAATAATAATATTCCCGAAGTGGATGATTTCGAAATGATAAAACTCCCGAATTGGAAAATGCCTAAATAATAAAATTCCCGAACAACAAAATTCGCAAATAATAAAATTTGCGAATTGGGAAATTCCCGAATAATGAAATTCCCGAAGAATAATATTCCCGAAGTGGATAATTTTCGAATAACGAAATTCCCGAATTCGAAAATTTCCAAATAATAAAATTCTCGAAGAACAAATTATCAAATAATAAAACTTAGGAATTGGAAAATTCCTAAATAATACAATCTCCAAAAAATAAAATTCGCATATGATAACACCTCCTAATAGGAAAATTAGCAAATAATAAAATTTCGGAATAATAAAATTCGAAAATAATAAAATTCCCAAATAATAATATTCCCGGACGATAAAATTCGCAAATAGTAAAATTGCCGAATTGGAAAATTCCCGAAGTGGATAATTTCGGGATACTAAAATTCCTGAATTGGAAAATTCACATATAATAAAATTCGCACATAACAAAATTGGCGAATTTGGAAATTCGCGAACAATGAAATTCCCGAAGAATAATATTCCCGAAGTGGATAATTTTCGAATAACAAAATTCCCGAATTCGAAAATTTCCAAATAATAAGATTCTTGAAGAACAAATTGTCAAATAATAAAACTTCCGAATCGGAAAATTCCTAAATAATACAATCTCCAAATAATAAAATTCGCTAATGATGAAATCTCCGAATAGCGAAATTCCCGAATAATAAAATTTCGGAATAATAAAATTCGAAAATAATAAAATTCCCAAATAATAATATTCCCGAACGATAAAATTCGCAAATAGTACAATTGCTGAATTGTAAAGTTTCCTAATTGGAAAATTCCTAAATACTAAAATTCCCAAATAATAAAACTACGAAATAATAAAATTCGCAAATGATAAAATTCCCGGATTGGAAAATTCCCAAATAATAAAATTGCATGACAATAAAATTTGTGAACAATAAAATTTCCGAATTGTAAAATTCCCGAATAATACAATTCACAAATAAGAAAATTTGCGAATCGGGAAATTCCGAATAATGAAATTCCCGAAGAATAATATTCCAGAAGTGGATGATTTCCGAATAATAAAATTCCCGAATTTGAAAATTTCCAAATAATAAAATTCTCGAAGAACAGATTGTCAAATAATAAAATTTCCGAATTGGAAAATTCCTAAATAATACAATCTCCAAATAATAAAATTCGCAAATGATAAAATTTCCGAATTGGAAAATTCCCAAACAATAAAATTGGCGAATAACAAAATTTGCGAGTTGGGAAATTCCCGAATAATGAAATTCTCCAAGAATAATATTCCCAAAGTGGACAATTTCCGAATCATAAAATTCCCGGATTGGACAATTCCCAAATAATAAAATTGCACAACAATAAAATTTGTGAACAATAAAATTTCCGAATTGGAAAATTCCCAGATGATAATATTCCCGAAGTAGATAATTTCCGAATAATAAAATTCTTGAATTGGAAAATTCCCAAATAATAATATTCCCGAATAATAAAATTTGCAAATAGTAAAATTCCCGAATTGGAAAATTCCCGAATAATAAAATTCGCAAATAACAAACTTTGCGAATTGGGAAATTCCCGAATAATGAAATTTCCGAAGAATAATATTCCAGAAGTGGATAATTTCCAAATAATAAAATTTCCGAATTGGATAATTTCCAAATAATAAAATTCTCGAATAACAAATTGTCAAATAATAACATTTCCGAATTGAAAAATTCCCAAATTATTAAATTCGCAAATGATAAAATTTCCGAATTAGAAAATTCTCAAATAATAAAATTGCCGCATAATAAAATTCGCAAATAATAAAATTCCCAAATAATAATATTCCCGAATGATAAAACTCGCAAATAGTAAAATTTCCAAATTGGAAAATTACCTAATAATGATATTCCTGAAGTGGATAATTTCGGAACAATAAAATTCCCGAATTGGGAAATTCCAGAATAATAAAATTCGCAAATAAAAAAATTTCTGAATTGGAAAATTCCCGAATAATAAAATTCCCGAATTAGAAAATTCCAAAACAATAATACTCCCAAATTTAATTAAATTCGCACATAATATAATTTCCGAATAATTAAATTCCCAAATAATGAAATTCCCGAATAATAAACTTCGCAAATAATAAAATTTCCGAATAGGAAAATTCCCAAATAATGAAATTCCCGAATAATAATAATATAACCGAAGTGGATAATTTCCGAATAATAAAATACCGAATAATTAAATCATCAAATAATAAAATTTCTCAATTGGAATACTTCTGAATAATGATATTCGCATATAATAAAATTTCCAAATTGGAAAGTTCAAAATGTTCCAACGGAAAGAAATATTTATTCGTGAGTTAAATATTTAGTGTGTTTGAATTTGCTGCATGATCTAAGGCATACTAATAATTCACACCAAATTTGAGACAAATTTTAAAACTCTTTTTTCTGTTTTAACAACAAATGTTTATCAAGAAGCATTTTTCCACACTAAGACGTAATAGAAAAAACTATATCGTTAATTAACTAATTTATAACATTTAAATTATTAGTCACGGAACATTCAACGAAGGCTCATGTTGAAGATTATTTTTAGGTCAATCGAGCTGGCCAGAAACCTCCTATTTGTCAAAAATAAAATCTGAAAAAAACAATGTGCATCAGAATTTTGTGCTTATTTCGGGATCTCATATGTACGAACGAAAATTCAACAAACCACCCCTATGTGCAAAGAAATAACCCATTGCCAAAAATAAATCTGCGAAAAAAATAAGTGCATCAGAATTTGGGCTTCTCTTGGGCTCTCGAATCCATAGATTTTTTCAAAAACCACCCCTATGGACAAAAAAACCACCCCCCTAGTAAAAACTCAAACAAGCGAAAAAGACGAAATAGAAAGTTGTGTTGGGTTTTCATGAGCTCTCGAATGCTGGAAATCTTTTTTGTAAAAACCACCCCTGCATCTAAAAAGTGAAACACCTATCTATGAATTCGAATTTGAATTTTCAAGGAGCCCAAAAATCAGAGACCCTATTTACACTGTGAAATTAAAAAAAAAAAATTTACAAAGTCATATCGGCGTAGTATTAGGTGGTTGTTTTCAGCGTTAAGGGTTGGAGCCCAAAAATCGGAGTTAATGTTTTTGAAGACCCACAAACTAAGAGACCCTTTTTACACTCTGAAATTTAAAAAAAATTATCTTTTGACAAAGTCATATCTGCCAGGTATCAAGGATTTGGTACGATCGACAAGTGAACCTCGGATGCATTCGGACTAACTTTGTAGTTGACTCGCACGAACGGTCTCGTGTTTTTGAATTAATTTTTTTTCCAATATTGGTAAAATGACAAATCTTCTTTTTCTTTTTGCAGAATTAAAGGCTGCGGGAAATGGACGTGGCGGAAATCGTCATGTTTCCAGATTTTCAGCGTTCCCTCAGCCTAGCATGGGGAATGAGAACGATCAAAATAGGATGATGGAAGAATTTAACAATATGCATGTTGGTGGGTCCAGTAGAAACCGACAACCTGTTCCAGCTAATCTTCATGGAACGGATCATCCAGAGTTTGGACCTGTAACTAAGACCGTTCTTTGTAGGGGCAGAAGTGTTGGATTATGGATAAAAAATGGACGATTAGAAGATGCTTCGGTTTTCCCTTTATCAGAGAATGCCATTCCAAGTCCATATGCAATCTTTCGTGGAGATGCTCTTAAAGTAAAGACTTATGAATATCAATATGGAGTATATTATGCTGTGTACGAATATTATGATCCCAATACTAGCCGTATTACCGTTATGGGAGCTGGTCCCTACAGCGATTAATATTATTCTGATGTATATTCCGGAATAAAAACCGTATTCACTGAAAATTAGAGTTGCTTATTCGAGTCCGGTTTTTAACTGACCGTTGCTTAAGTGGGAAGCACACACTTTTGCGCAGCGCATAATGCATGACGCAAAAGGTTCTCGAACAATCACAGGTCAGAACTGATCTTTTTGAACTTATTTTTTAAATCTTCGACACAAAATAGCCTTTTAAACCTTCCAGATGATGTATTTTTTATAATTATGAACATCCTTAAATAATTTCAATTTTCTATGGCAAAATAGAAAAATGTAGGATGGTAAAAAAATTTCAAAATCAAAAAAAGAATTCTGTTGAAGAGTCGCGCATAAGCAGCGGGTTTTGCATAAATAATGTATAGCCCGCTGATTCATTACAGTTTTAGGATTGTAAAAAATGTTTTTTTTCTTGCCTTTGCTTAAAGAATCTCAAGGCAATATTTTGAAAACGGAAACAGACTAGGTCACGTTAGCAATTTCTCAATGTGGCCTTCTTATCGTTTGAATAGGGATAACAACTTTACACCATCGCCTCGTTTTATTAAACTTTTCTATTTTTCACGATTTCCTTGTTCATAATATTTTTTAATTATTACATACACTCCTGAATTAATTTTTTCATCCAGACATTTTTTTTCGTTATTAAATTATGAAATATTCTGAATAATCGAAATAGTGATTTATTATTTATCTTTAGAGGTGAATTTTCAATAAAAAAGGACGAATTACGAAAATACACACATTTTCAACGAAATGGTTAAATTTTTTATCAAAAAGAATAATTTTATACCAAATGACGAATTTTCCACAAAATACATACATTTTTAACGAAATGGTGGAATTTTCAACCAAGAATATTAATTTTCTACAAAACAAAAATTCAACGAAAGAGTTGAATTTTCAAACTCGAAAAGATCAATCTTTGACAAAATATGAATAGGTAAATTTTCATTTGAAAAATTTGATTCCTACAAAAAAAAGCGAATTTCCACATTCCAGTTGAATTTTGTGAAACAATTGAATTTTTTACAAAATAATTGAATTTTCAAACAAAAAGTTTGATTCTCTACCAAAGTACAAAATTTCAATAAAATACATAGATTTTAAAATAAATAGTTAAATTTTCAAAAAAGAAGAATAAGCTTTACCAAAAAATTTGAATTTTCCCCTAATTACTTCAATTTTCAACCAAAAAGTATTAGTTAAATATTCAATGAAAAATTAACTTTCATTACAAAAAAAAAAAATAAATAATCTAGAAAATAGTTGAATTTTCTACCACATAATTGAATTTTCTACCAAATTGTTGAATTTATAAGCCAAAGAGAAAAACTCTCTACAAAAAAATCGAATTTTGAACACAAAGATACTAATTTTCATGAAAAATGCATTAATTGATATTTAAAATAAAAAAGATTTGGATTTTGAACAAAAAATTAATTTTTTTTCAATAAATTACGTAAATTTTCAATCAAACACTTGAATTTTCAAACTAGAAAGGATTAGTTTTTAACCAAAAAGTGAATTAGTTAAATTTCCATTTCAAGAAATTATTTTCAATAAAAAAAAAAACGATTTTTCAATAAAACAGTAGAATTTTTTAATTTTCAAGAAAAGGAGACGAATTATCTACAAAAAAGTTGAATTTTCAACCCAAAAATACTAAATTTACAAAAAGTATTATAGCTGAGAATTAAACCCAAAATTATTTTAATTTTCAATAAAAAACGATTGAATGTAACCAAAAATGACGAATCTTCAACAAAATACTTGACGCCTCGACTAAAAAGAATTAATTTCCAATAATAAATTTGCACTTTTAAAAAAAAAATGGATTTTCTACAAAAAATTTAAAAAATGTATGTATTTGCTTCAAAATTCATTCTTTTTTGTATAAAATTAACATTCCTGGTGGAAAATTTAACGGGTTAAAAGTGTATGTATTTTGTTGAAAATTCGTCTTTTTCAGTTGAAAATTATTCTTTTTGGTTGAAAATTATTCTTTTGGGTTGAAAATTCCATTATTTGGTCGAAAATTCAACTGTTTTGTATAAAATTAGTTTTTCTTGCGATTTTTAAAATGCAGATTTAACCATTGAATTTATGGTTAAAATGGATCAATTATAGTTTAACAATCCAACTTTATGGTCAAAAATTTGAGTCATTTGTCGAAAATTCGTCTTTTTTAAGAGAAAATTATTCTTTTTGGTGTAAAAATTCAATTAGTTTTTGAAGGTTCAATCGTATTGTAAAAAATTAGTTTTTTGTTCTCATTGGATTTATTGTTTAACTGTAAATTTCGAATATTTCAGATGAAGATTAATTATTTTAGTCGAAACTTCATCTCTTTGGTTGAAAATAAACTATTATCTTGAAAATTCGTTTTTTTGGTAAAGAATCAATTTTTTAAATTGAAAATGTAGCTATTCCATTTTTGTTTGAAAATTAATGTATTTTGTTGCAAAATCGTCTTTTTTATAGAAAATGAACTTTATTAATTTAATTAGCTCTTTGCTAAAAATTCATGATTTTTGTTGAAAATTCGACTATTTGATTAAAACATAATATACTTTATTGAAAATTAATAAAATTTTTTAATGTATCGTTTTAGGTTGATTTTTGTTATTTTGGTTGACTTAAACTGTTTTTTTATTTTAAATTAAAACGTTTTTTAGTTGAAATATCAATTAATACATTCTTCGGACGACTTAATAATCCCAAGAAATAAAATTCCCGAATTTGAAACTTTCCCAAATAATAAAATTACCCAATAATAACTTCGAAAATAATAAAATTCCCGAATTTTCCAATTCACAAATAATAAAATTCCCGAATAATAAAATTCGCAAACATTAGAATTTCCTGATTGAAAAATGCCCATACAATAAAATTCCCGAATCATAATATTCCCGAAATGGATACTTTCCGAATAATAAAATACCTGAATTGAAAATTCCCCAATTATAAAATTCTCGAATAATAAAATTCGTAAATAATAGAATTTCCGAATTGGAAAATTACCGAATAATAAAATTTCCGAAGTGGATAATTTCCGATTAATAAAATTCCTGAACAGTTTATAAAATCACCGAATTGGAATTTCCCAAATAATAAAATTCCCGAATAATACAATTTGCAAATCATAAAATTTCCGAATTGGATAATTTCCTGATAATAAAATTAACGAATTGGAAAATTGCTAACTAGTAAAATTCCCGAATAATAAGATTCGTAAATAATAAAATTTTCGAATTGGAAAATCCCTGAATGATAATATTCATGAAGTCAATAATTTCCGAAAAATAAAATTTCAGAACTGGAAAATTTCCAAATAATAAAATTCCAGAATAATAAAATTCGCAAAGAATAAAAGTCCCGAATTGGAAAATTCCCGAATAATAAAATTGTCGAATAAGATTATTCCGAAATGGATAATTTCCGAATAATGAAATCACCGAATTGAAAAATCGCAAACTAGTAAAATTCCCGAATAATAAAATTCGCAAATAATAAATCTCCAAATTGGAAAATTCCCGAATAATATTATTCCGAAATGGGCAATTTCCGAATAATAAAATTACCGAATTGGAAATTTCTAACTAGTGAAATTCTCGAATAATAAAGTTCGCAAATAATAAAATTTCCGAATTGGAAAATTCCCGAATAATAATACTCCCGAAGTGGATAATTTCCTATTAATAAAATGTCCGAATTGGAAAATTCCCGAATAATGAAATTTCCGAATAATAGATTTCCCGAATAATAAAATTCTCTAATAATAAAATTCACGAAGTGGATAATTTCCTAATAATAAAATTCCCGAATTGAAAAATTCACAAATAACAAAATTCCCGAATAATAAAATTCTCTCTTACTTTTCTCTTGATTTCCCCTTAGTTACCCAACTTACCATCCCCTTATTTCCCTCTACTTCTCCTACTTCCCCACCCTTCATATCCCCTTATTTCCCTTCCCTTATCACCAATAATTTTCCTCCCATCATTTCCCGTCACTTCCCGACATTGGAAGAAATACGTCAGACTAACGAACAAGCGACCGAAACTATAAGGGCTTCTGCCCTAGGCTACGAAACCCTAAAATTGACAAAATCCAAATTTGTAGTCATCTTGGTAACAGACAGATGTAACTCGAAACTGGCAAATAATTGAGTGTCTTGCAGAGCGGGATTGTTGTTAACAAACTCGAACCAAAACAATGAAATGATTTTAAAAAATTCAAAAATAAATTTGAATTTACCTCGAAAACGGTAAGAGACACCCTAAAACTGAAAATATTTTCCGAAACATCCGAAAAAGAGACAAAGAAACTCCTAAACAGATACCCCCAGCAGAGGTGCTTATACCAGCTTCTCTTAGAGCTCTTTGCACCCAACCTGCAATTACTGATCTGGAAGCAGGACTACCCCTCGCTTGCTTGTTCTCGCCTGGGATTATATCTTACTTAGAAGGATGGCGTACCTGAGATATTTAAACTGGAAATTGTAAATATAATTGGAAACATTATTACCCGGATTCCCGACAACAAAATTAAGCTGTGGTCCCTTAGGGTTCTAGTTTAGAAATAATTTCCGATAGAGTTTATTACTCTAAAATTTGAAGCTTTTTAGCTTCGAAGAATAGTAAAATGAAATTAAGTTAAAAAAATTATTAAAGAAATTCTTGGTTAAAAAATCATCTTTTTGGTAAAAATTTTAACTGTTTTGTGAAAACTCGTCTTCTTAGGTTGAAAATTTAAGATTCTTGATAGAAAATGTGAAATGTACGTTTTTATTTGAAACTCATATTTAATTGTTAAATAGTCCAACTGAATTTTTTTTATACAGAAATTCAACTTTTTTCAAAATTTGTTAAATTTAAAAATTTATCTATTTTAATAGAAATTGTATCTTTCTTGCATAAAATGGCGACTGTTTTATTGGAAATTTAACTGTTTTGTTGCAAATTTAACTATTTTTTGGAAAACTTATCTTTTCAATTTAAAAATTCATCTATTTTAGTCGAAATTGCATCTTTCTTGGATAAAAATGCAACTGTTTGATTGAAAATTCAACCATTTTGTTAAAAATTCACACTTTTTGGTTGACAAATTCAAGTATATTTTGTTAAATATTCAACTTATCTCTTACCAGATACTCTTTTTTGCTTCTGGATTCGACTATTTTGTTTGGATATTTAGGTAGAAACACTTTGTTAAGAAATAATTTTTTGTTGGAGATTTATATTTTTAATTGAAAATTCATCCCTTTGGTTCAAAGTTTAACTATATTGTTGAAAACTGACCTATTTAATTAAAACTTTATTTGCGGGGGTAAAACTTGAACTGCTTTGTTGAAATTTTTGTTTTAATGCAGGCTTACTGTTCGGTTGAAAATGTAACTATTTTGTTGAAAACTAATTTTAGTGCTAAAAATGCATAATTTTTTATTTAAAATTCAACTCTTTAATTAAAAATTAACTATTTGGTTAAAATTTTACTATTTGGTGAAAAATAAACTCTTTTGTTAAAAAATCATATTTTCAGGTTGAAAATTCCACTGCCATGTAGATAATTTGTCTGTTTGGCTCAAAAATTCAACAATTTGGTTGACAATTGATTTATTTATTAGAAATTTATCTTTTTTTGTAGAACATTAATTTACCCAGCGGAAAATTAATATTTTTGTTGTTGAAAATTGACCTATTTTTGGTTGAAAGTTGAACTACTTTATTAAAAATTCTGTTTTTATGTTCAAATTCGTTTTCTTTAACATTTATATTTTTTGATTAAGTGCAACTAGTTGAAAATTAATTTTTATATGTTAAAAATTATTTTTTTAACTGGAAATGTAACGATTCCATTTTTAGTTGAAAATTCAAGTATTTGGTTTGAAATTCATATTTTTTTATTACAAACTCATCTATTTGAAGATTTAACTATTCTGTTGAAAATTCTTTTCGTTTTTTTTAAGTCGATTCGTTAAAAATTCATCTTTTGGTATAAAATTTATCTTTTACGGTAGAAAAGTCATATTTATTGGTTGCAAATTAACTTCTGCGTTGAAAATTCAATTTTTCGAGCTGAAAATTTTACTGTATTGTAAAAATTCGTATTTTGCATTGAAAATTGAACTGTTTTTGGTTATAATTTAATTTTTTTTGTTTTGAAATTCGCATCTTTGTAGGTTAAAAATTTAAAGATTTTGATTTATCTTTCAGAAACCTTTATAGAAGTTTTAAAACCATTCAAAAATAATTTAAAACTTAGAAAAGATTTCAACCATTTTTTTAAATGTAGATTTGGAACATTTCCAAAAGAAGAAGCTTTTTAAGAATTTTGAAAGGTGTCAAGTGAATAAAAAAATTGTCGTTAGATTTCTAGGAAAATTAATAATTAGTTTTCATTTTGAATAATCAATTTTAAGACATCCAAAATTTTCCAAAAAACGTATGATTTTAAGGCCATTTTAAAAATTCGCAAGAAACTTAAAACAAATTATAGAAAAAAAATTTAATAATTTCGAAAGATATTTAAAAGGTGTAAAAGATTTGAAAAGGTTCAAAAAGAAGATGAATTTTTAACAAAATTAATTTTCAACCAAAAATACGAATTTCCAACAAACTACATGAATTGCTGGAAATGTTTCTATAAATAATATAGGTTTGATGATATTTGGTGAAATATAACAATTTTTATTTTCACAAAAAAGTTAGATGAACAATTTCCACATATCTTGGAAGTTCAAATACAACGAATTTGTTCTTTCCATTCAAATAGCTTGAGATTAAGTTAAAAGTCTCAGTTTGTCACTAATATCATCAAAAATGTATTAATAACGATTTTGAGAAACAATTGATCATAGCTAAGTATTAATTATAAAATATTCCAGGATTTTTCACTGCGTGAATCTTAGCATGCAGTGTTATAATTCATTCTCAAGCTATTTTGATTTAGAAACCGATTCTTTTTCACGTGTACCTTCCCAAAAATTTTAATTTGTTTATCTAAACTGTTTATAAACATCTAAATTGTTATATTTGACGAAATATTATCAAAAATATATTATTTTCAGTAAGATTTGCATCAATTCAGAAAATTAAGGGACTTCCATCCTTGAAAATACGTCAAATTAAAATGTTTTGCTGCAAACACTATTTAGAACAATGGTTATTCTTAACTTTTCAATTATTGTGTGATTAAACGTAATTATTACATTGTTGTGTACATCGAATTAGCCTAATTGTACGATATTCTCAAATTCAAAGTCAATAAGGTTAATTAATTATAAATTGAAAACGTTAGAAAAATGAATAACATGTAAGATACTAACGTGTAAATATTATTAATTTCAAATTCTGTGACCTAGACGAATTATTGCAAATTGATATATTAAAAATTGCAGACAAATCTCACTTTTGAAACGTTACAAATGGTAAAATTTGCGAAGTTTTCAATGGCTAGTTTAAAAGTCTTCAAAACTGAATAAATTTAAATTCTAAGCCTTGCAAATTAGAGTAATATATAGGCAATCTATGAATGAGTATTGAATACAAAAGGAGTATGAGTACAATGAATACTAATTTCAAGATCTCAGGTACGTCCGCCTCTAATCTAATCCGACGCCAGATATGCGTGGTAAAAGCAAGTGATGGGTAACTCGCTTAGCGCAATTAATTTTTATTGTATCTATACTTATTATATATATTTATTATATTATTATTCATTATATATATATTTATTATATATTATTATATATAGCTGGTCAGCGGGTGCGAGTCGGGAATCGGCCGTTTGAATAATTGGATCTTAAATTTCGCCTTAAATGTAGATATTTATAGAATATTTGTAAATCAAGATAATTTAACTCTCATCTGCAGCTTTTTTCAACAAATACCTAATTGAGTCTCAAAACCCAAGATCCGAAACCGATAGCTAATGGCCCCCCATGCATTTATGGTGATTAGTGGTCAGCTGTAAGGGTGCAATTTTCCTCTTTTCTGAATAGATATTAAGAAAAACTTCCAATTCAGTCTCAAAAGCATTACATCTGCTATATTGTCGCTTCCAACTATAATTATGAAGCTATTAACAAATATCCATGAACCATAACTCCATAAACCATCATGTAAAATCTGAAATCTAAACTTGAATAGAAATATAGGAATTTCATTAGGAATTTTTCTTACGATCATAAACGTTTGCATGTCTGAGCAAGGGTTAGAAAATTTGCAGATATAATTTAGGTGAAAAATTTTGTTAGGTAAAATGTTATTGTAGCTTGTGTCGTTTTTTCAAAAACTTATTTTTTTTTAAATTTTCAATGATATTTTTTATTATTAAAACAAACACACGTGTCCTATCAAAAAATTATTGATGACAAAATAGCTTTTTTTAGGTAGGGAACTTTTGAGTATATTAATTTTTTTCATAGCTTGTCATTAATTAATGACATCGAACGTTTTCAGGTGCATAACTTTTGTCTATTATTTTTTTTTCGTACGCTGCGTCGTTATTTAAACAATTTAAGTTTTTTTTATTGTTAATGTTGTTTTTTACGAATGAAACAAAAACTGCGTATCCGAACAAAAAATGATTTTTTGTATTTTGCATAGTTTGACTGCAAAAATAAATTTCTTATTATTTTTTTGTAGGATTAAAATTTGAAAATTCGATTTTTCGAAAAAAATTCAGAAAGTTGTTATGACAATTTTGTAGGGTGTTCAAAAAGCAACGTTTTTCTTCTCTTGACTTTCTTTCATATTGTGAATTGTTTGTCTTAAAATTTTCGTTTTTTTTCAATTTTGTAAATGCTATAGCTGCCTTCCTTAAACAGAAGTTTAAAATATACTATTTTGCAATATTTGAAAAAAATTCTGCTAATATAAGAAAGGATCCGTAAAACTCGCTAGAATCCATAAAGAACATTATAATATCTCAATTAGGCCAAAAACTATAGAATTTGAAATTGAAAATTTGTGATTTTTGAAAAATGAATGTCCATATTTAAAATTCCGTAACTTTTTGGAAAATTTCAATTCCTCAAATAGGAAACATACGTATCGCCAAAAATTGAAAAACTAGTTTCATTCAAAGAAAAAGAAATTCGATGCAAATTTTGTGATTTAGCATTAATAATAATATGAAGTAAAACATATTATAGTTTATGAATATAAAATTCTTTATTAAATTACATAAATCAAAACATAATTTCTAAATCTGGAAGTACATTAAAACAAAAAAATAGAAAACAGTTTCAAGCCTTTAGGAATTTAAAATGACGAATTAAAATTTTTATATCGAGATAATGGACTTATTTACCGAATCCCTAGTTCAACAAATTATGCGAACTTATTTTTTAATTGCTAAATAAAAGTGGTAAATACAAATCACTTTACAGTTGGAGTGAATATTGATCACCAAAATCAATGTCAGGGAACTTTTACCAAATTTTTGCGAACAATTTTTATGAAAAAAGAGGATGTAGGAACTGAAAATATTTCTAAGTTTGATTTAAAAATGGCCTTAATTTTGCATAGTTTGAGCTGAAAATGGAATTTTTTGTTTGATAATATGCGGAGTCTCCCATGCTCAACAAGTTTTTCGAGGGATAATTTGCATGAAAAAAAGTACTTATTATTTTAAAAGCAAAAACTACTAATTTGACAGTTAAAATATATGTTTGATAAAACAACACGATTGTGTAAAATTTTCAATTTTATTGACGAAATAAGAAGGCAATAAGTGTGTGTAATCGATATATAAGATAATAAATTTTTTCATAACGTAATTTGTTTTTAAATTTTTACCGGGTAAGTGACGTAATAAAATTTATTATAAGAAGGCAATACTTCCAAACTTGCAAATAGTCTACGTCATCTCCACCATCATGAAATATTTACGAGTTATTGTTTCAAAAGGAGAAAATTAGTATTATTTAGATACATATTTAGATACATCTTGTGTTTCAGAAATGGACTTCCCTTATAGATATGACTATCCTATGGAAAAGTAATTTTTACTCAATTTTTATAATATTATATGTTTTTCTTTGAAACTAGTTCGAACGGTCAAAACGTCATGGTCTGGCCTGTCCCTGGTTTAGTTTCAAAAACTTCAATTAGAAAGAAGTGAGTCACTGAAGAATGGCAAAAAATTACTAATTCGACTTGTTTGCATAAAATTATTTAGAGTTGCATGAATTAACTAAAAGAAGTTTATCGAAATGGGAGATGTGACGACCAGAAAAATTTAGTAACAGAAAGCGATTGTGTAACATTTTCAATTTTATTAAAACAGGAAGGAGACAATATTTCGAAACTTGTAATTTTGCTACGTCATATTCACCATTATCAAATATTTATAGGTTATTGCTTCATAAGGAAAAAATTGTTTCAAAAATCGGTTTCACTCATGAATATGAATATTCTCTGAAAATAGTAATTTTTATAACCACATACAACAAACACTAAAAATATTTAGTCCCTTTTTTAATCCTTGTTAAATATTGTAAAAAGAATTATTTTCAAGAATATGCGTCTACCAATTGGCAATGCACTAGGATTAATAAATTTAAACTTCATGAGCTGTTAAGCCTGTAGATCACCTGATCCAATCCTGCAATTTGATTTTATTAACACTTGTCAAACATTGAATTTGAGTAAGATATCATATAATCGTCATGGACTGGTCTAATAATTATTTATATTAGAGTCCTTAATAATTTATAAAAAATGTTAAAAAATTTGTGAAAATGTTAGGTTGGCAACAAAACTGTAGAAATCTTACATTGTGAAAAAAAAGTTCAAAAATATCGATGCTCAAGTTCTACGCTATTCTCCGCATTCTATAATTTATTTTGTATTCCACCCAATAGTAAATAAGCAAACAAAATAAAATAAAAATAATAATAATGGTTTAATTCAGCCTTTCAGTTTTTGTAAATAATGGGAAGGTTTTTGCAATTACAACCATTTAAAAAAGCAGCGTCAGTGGAAGATAATTTTACATGATAAAATAAACAATCATTTTTGGCTGAAAGCAAGTGATTTACTATATGAGTGGAATTCTGCTGGCTCAACTTATTTATTGATTCAAAAGCTTCCTTTCTAAAATAAGCAAAATCGCGCAAATTCCGAAAAAAGCCCAAACTATGTGTTATTTTGAAGATTTGCACTTAACTTTGGAATCAAGAAACAAATTCTGAAAAACCTATGAAACAGACGTATGGGGGTGAAATTCAAAAATTAATGTTTGATTCGAATTCTATGGCTATTTGTGAACATATGCACATATATTGACATACATCGTATAGTATTCTGAATAAAATTTGCATAAACGTATTTTTTTCTTATGGAAAATGATATAAATATATATTGAACGGGGAATTTGAATTAGAAATAAGTCAATAGAAATTAATTTAAGGCCATGTAACGAGTGGGTCACGTGACCAAGCTAGTCCTCAATTTTTCTTTCCCAACTAACGTCCAAACGAAATAAGATATCGTGCTGAAAATTTTGCACGCTAAATACAAGGAACGAATGAAGGCGTCTTCTGTCCTAAATATTTAGAAATTTTTTCCCCGTTATTTTAACTTTTATTTTTAAATCTGGATGAAATATATCAATCTCAGGACTGATTTGGTCAGCTGTTCCACTCGTTACACGGCCTTATTCACTATTAAAAAAATAGTTCTTTCGAAAAACTGTCGAAAAATATTGATCTGAGATACAAATTTTCTACGTTAAAGTTTTATATCTCATCGAAACAGATTTTTTTTGTATTTTGCCATGGATTGGATCGGATGGAGATTTCGAAAATTTCAGATTTTTTCACTTTCGGAAAAAGCGGCGAAATTGCCATGAATAAGATTTGGTTGAGTTTCGCATTCAGTCACATGCAATTATTTTTATTTTATTATTCAAATCAGCATATTTTTGATAGCACGTTTTGAAAAAAAAATCAAGTAGTAAAACAAGATTTAAGACGATGGTAAAAATTCACTTTTGCTGTTCAACACATTTAACATTATACGGTGAGTAAGTAAGAGTAATTTTGGGCTTATTAGGATTTTATCCAGAAACTTACAACTCAAAAATATTACATAATTTACATATAATTGCAAATTTTATTTTTGTGGCTACTAATAGTTTGGATTGATCTCAGCTTCCACAATACAGCCATATTATCTTTAGTAAAAAAAAAGTGTAAGCCACAACAAAAAACATTTTTTTTCTTTCGAATATCACCATATGGGTCATGATGGGTTTGCGATTTGAAAAATATTAGAGATGAATTTTTTAAAGTTTCTAAAGTTCTTAAATACAAATTACATAGTCTTTTAATATATAAAATGTTACAATCTTGAATTGTATCCTCTAAACTTGAACAAACTTGAAATTGAGGAAATCACAGTTAAACTTAGAAAATTAGGCTTTTATTTGAAATTCTAACAACTTGTAACTTGAAAAAATGCCAATTTTAAGAGTATTAGGTTGAAAAATAAATTATTTTTGAGCTTCAAAATTAAACAATGTAAAGTTTGATGTAAATCTCAAAACAAGTGTTTTCAAGTCTAAATATTTGTCACCTCTGTGACTACCGTTAGCTATTAATTGCTCACAAAGGACTCCACAACCAAATCTGCAGAAATTGAGTTTTTGTCCAAATGTCTAATACAGTCGAACCTGGATTTAGCGCCGGGTTTGGGGCTGAACTTGACGTTAATTTTTTTGGTTTTAATATTTAATTGATTTGTTGTGAATTCGACAATTTGATGACAAAGTTATCCTTTTTATTCGAAAATTCAACGTTTTTGTTGTCTCTGTAGATTAGTTGGTTTACTTTAATAGTTTTCTAAAAATATTTACTTTTGAAATTGTTGTGTATTTTAAATAGTTTTAATACATGCCAGTAGACTAAGAAAAAGTAACATCGAGAACAATTATACGTATCACTGGAACAGAAACAACAAAAAGTACAACTTTTTAAAAAAATTATTGAATTTTCAACAAAGTAATCCGATTTCTAAACAAATAATAAATTTTTTACAAAAAAAAAGTGTATTTTTAACCAAAACTTTAATAGGACTTTTTAACCGAAATAATTTTAATTTAACAATTTTAACCATTTGGTTGAAAATTTGGCTTTTTTTATATTGTAGAATATCAATTTTTTGTTAAAAATGCAACTGTTTGATTGAAAATTCATCTGTTTTAGTTCAGGATTCAAGAATTTTGTGGAAAATAGTTTTTTGTTTGTTAGAGGAAAATTCAAGTCCCTGGTTTAAATTTAAACTACTTCCTTAAAAGTTCATTTTTTTAGTTGAAGATTCATAATTTTTGTTAAAATCTCTCCTTTTTTTGATTAAAAATTAATTTCTTTGAATAAAAATGAACTATTTTGTTAAAAATTCAACGAATTGGTTGAAAATTAACTTTTTCCTTGAAAATTCATATTCTAGAGTTGAAAATTCAACTATTTCGATGAAAATAAGTCTTTTGGCTTAAAGAGTGAAGAATTTAGTGGAGAATTCAAATACTGGTACAAAATTAAACTGTTTTGTACAAAATTTGTTTTTCAAAATTAAAAATTAATTCTCCTGTATGAAACTTCAAGTACTTCATTCTTGGTTAAAAGCTGGTCTTCTTTTAGTTTAAACATTCAATTATTTAGTCAAAAAGTTCTTGAAACGAAAAAAATAGGAAAAAAAATTTTCAAATAAAAGTTTTATTAACATCGTATCTACTGGAGTATTTAATTCTACAAACTGAAAATAAAGATTATTGTGATTTTAAAAAGATTGAATGTCAATCTCCAAAATCAACAATGAACATTCTATGTTGAAGCACTGACAATGAAACAATTTTAAATTGGATTTCATTGAAAGTCCAAAAATTTGGAGAGATAGCGTTTTGGAATCACTAATTCAAAATTAAAAGCTTTTTAAGACATTGGATAATCTGAAAATTTAACTTGTAAAAATTGAACAGATTTCAAGAAAAAATACGTGAGATTAAAACTATTGAAATTTTACTATTTAAAAATTCTTTATTTAAGCTGAAGAAATTTCATGTTTAACATATTCAACTTTTTCCGAAATGTGTGCATTTAACTCAATCCAAAATATATAATTTTTGCACATTTCAAAAAATTCTACATTGAGCAAAACACTTTCATTTCAATTTCTAATTTTGTATTACTGTTCACTAGACAAAACAGTACGTACATGAAAATATATTATAATATTTGAACCAATATGAGATTCTTTTTATATTTTCAAAAATTTGAAACTGCAAATAAAAAAAAAGAACAAAAGATTTTTGATTTTGATATAAAGGACCAAGGCTGAAAAACATTGTCTGGCCAGGGCTTACTTTTTCTACTCGCGCTTTTTTTACCTATAAAACACATCTCTATCGTTTTGAAGTAGAAAGGTCCGACATTGGTCAGGCAATGTTTATTCTTGGAAGGTCTATTTAAATATTCATTATACGAATGAAAGAGATGAAAAATACGTATTGTTATCCTATGCTGGGAAGAAATTTTGTTTGTAAATCGCTAAAATAAATTATACTTATACAGTTCATACATAAAAGAAGCCTTAAAAAATAAATCTTTCTTTTCTTGAAAAATATTTTTGAAGTCACATTTCAATTAAATGTTGTGTTCCAATTAAATAGTGTTCAAAATACGAGGTAGTCTGATCTCAGAAACAGAACTATATTCCTAAAATAAAAAATGTGTAGAATAATTTATGGTACTGAATAATTATTTAAATAGTATATTGAGAAACAATCATGTAAATAGAGGTAATGATTTTATTAAAGTGATTATACGTACAGCGGATCAGAAAATAGATGTGATAGTGAAGTACATATATAATTTTTTTTTTAATATCAAGATCATAAATTCATAAGAAAATTAATAACATTTTGAAAAATTCGACGTCGTTAGTTACAGAGTATTTTTCGCAAAGGAAATATACAAATTTTTGACATAGTAGTGTAATATTAATTTCTAATTTACAAATTAAACTTTCGGTACAAATGTAGATCAATGTTCTTGCAAAGAAACGATAGGATATAGTAGTTTAGTGCTAATTTCTAATTTAATAATTAAATTTTGGACATGAAGAAACATCAGTATTTTTTGCGAAAAAAAGATACAATTTTTTCATATTCGTATAATGTTGATTCATGAATGAAAAATTAAATTTTTGATACAAAGAAACATTAGTATTTTTTGCGATTGATAGGATAGTTTAATGCTAATTTCTTATTTACAAAATAAATTTTTGACACAAAGAAACATCAGTATTGCTTGAGATGAAAAGATACAATTTTTGCTTACTCGTGTAATGTTAATTCATGATATTACAAATGATATATTACATATATATTACAAATTAAATTTTTGATACAAAGAAACATCAGTATTTTTGCAAAGGAAACAGACGAATTTTGCACAGTAGAGTAGTATTAATTTATAATTCACAAATTAAATTTTGGATAAAAAGAAACATTTCGTACAGTGGCCCCCATCCGAATATATAACAGAGCCAAATGTTGCTGAACTTCAATGATTGACAGGAGACAATATTTCTGAAATTAAATTAAAGTAAATTAATTCACTATTTACTGATGTTAGAATTCATTATCATTTATTTTAAAATAGCTTTGTAATCAAATAGGCCTGACAAGGGGAGTGCCAGATAATGTATTTTTTGCCTGCATGAATAATTTTTGTAAATAAAGATGGGTGTCCCTGAAATTTGTTATATATTGCATTCCCTTTATTTTTCTTTTAATTATGCAAAAATAAACTTCTCAAATGTTTTATTTTTTAATGAAAAACATCTCGATTTTCAAACTTTTTTCGCAACCATATTTATTTTCTATAAAGAAATATCTCGTTCCGAATTTTCGGGACGACTGGACCATCCCCTTTTCCAATATAAATTTATTTAGAAATGCATTTTTATATTTGGGATTGTTTTCTTTTTCTATTTGGAAAATTTAATAATCTGAATGGATTGGCTTCAGAGTCACCCACACAACTCTCAACATTTTTCGGGGCGACTGGAAGCAGTCTTTCTTTGAATATTATCAATTTTATTATTTTGTTTAGAATTCGTATATATTTCTAAAAAGAAAATATGAATGAAAAATCGGTTATTTAAATGAATAATTTCGAAAGAGAATCCTAACGGAAAAATAATGATAATAAATGAATTATTATTGAAAAAAGCATTTCAAATATTAATTTTTGCTCAATTAAAAAGGCCGAGTCCAAAAGTCCGTACGTTTAGACTTGACCGTATTATAAACGTGCATACACGTACGGACTGTCCGGACGTATAGACAATACCAATTGACAAATAATGATATACAGGAAACGAATATACATACATTTTTAATAATCAGAAGAAAAAAAACAGAAACTAAGAACCAATATTTGGTCAGTTTCGAGAAAACCCGACTTTAAAGTCTTTGCTGCCCAGTTATACACTTGAATAATTTTTCTTTTTAACTGGTTGGGTAGCACTAGCTCGGTTCTCATTGGACGCAATTTTTTATAATTTTTGTTTGCTTTTTATTAATGAAATCTTTTTATATATTCCATTTCCTTAAAATTTTTCTTTATTATGCAAAATTAAACATTTGCAATGTTTTTTTTTTTAATAGAAAACAATTCGAGTTTTCTAAATTTTTTCGTAAGCATATTTATTTGCTATCAATATTAATTTTATTATTTTGTTTAAAATGTGTATATTTTGAAATGAGATTATGAATGAAAAATTATATTTTCAACTAGATACAAAATTTGCATTGTTTAAATTGAAATAAATAATTTTAAACGAGAATCTAAACGGAAAAATAATATTTAAGAAATGAATTATAAATGAAGAAATTAATTAATTATTGCTAAATATTTGTTGAAAAAACGACAATTATTCGAAGAAGCGAGTTTTAAATAATTTAATTGAAAAAGGGGCATTTAAAATGTGAATTTAGATATAACTAAAACAAAATTAAATAGGAATTCAACATACAAAGATTTTTTTAATAAGAAGCTCGCAACCTTCACAATGAAAACCCAGTGCGCTATTCGCGCGACCAATACTTTAAAAGAATGTGTTTCGAAACTGATCAAATATTGGGTACTAAGAATTTCACAATTTGACGTAAATTATAAATCCAAATAAAAAACACACTACCTTGCACTTAATCTTGGACTTATGTCTTTTGTTTTAAATTAAGACGTAATTTATTTAAAAAATTAAGTATTGAAAATTGTTTCAATTTCAGACTGATTTATAATTTAATATTTATATTTTTAAGCTATATTTTTATATCATAATATAATTATAATATTAAAAAATTTTTGAAAATGAAAATCTCAATTATGAAAACACCTAATCTTAAAGACATGATGAATTTGTCGTGAAAAAAATCAGATCTCTGAAAACATAGTTTTTCTATGATTTAAAGAATCAAAACGATCATACTGATGATTTCATTTCGAATAAAAAACATTATTTTCATTGACAAAACTTTGAATTTTTTTACCAATTTTCGAAAAAAAGTTAAATTTTTTGTTTAAGAAAGCCTTTTTTAAACAAATAACTATGTGTGAAGATTATGTCCTTTTTTACAATTGTGAATAGTACAGATGTGAAGAATGTTTTCAATGAAAAATGAGCCATAATTTGTCAAATTTAACCATTTTTTATGTATTGTTAACAAGCGACAGTAGGAAATAATTCAATTACAAAAACTATTGTTAATATAATTATTTTTAGTAAGTTGTGAACGTTTATCATATAAAGAATGAGTTTTTTTCACAAGATATGTTTGATGATATAATTTTAATTCCTAAAATCATAAAAAACTTTCTTTTGAAACTTCACTTTTGGCACGACAGCTTAAAGAAAAATTGTAATAGAGTGGTTACAATTGTAAAACATTTAAACTAATCAATATATAAAATATTTTCCATGATTAAGCAATGGTTCAAATGAAATTTTCATTACACTATTTTATCTATAAAGTAATAATAATTTTTGAAAAATTCCTACAACTTAATTGGTCATGATTTCACAAAAATGTAGCTATAACAAAATTTACATTGCTGAATATTAACTTAAAGGATACGAAGTTTCCACACACACCGAAAATATTTGCTCCGTCTTCACCGAATTTCGGTGAACCTAGACATGTATTTGACACATATCTTGTTATGAAGTGTTTATTATTTTATCATATAATTGATATTAGGAATTTTTTCATGCTAAATTTGAATTAGTTTAGAGAAATGAATGTTAAAATCTCGATAAATTGTAAAATAAACTTGGCAAATCATTTAAAGTGTACCCTCCATTATGATAATAATAAAATAACTTCTCTAATTGTAAAAACTGAATCATAGCAAAAAAAAAAATGTCTTACCTTTGAAAAGTTTTCGTTGCATTCGTAAGAGGAAGAATTTCTTTTTCTACTCTGAAGACTTTGAATGCTTGCCGCCTTTGAGAAAAGTTTGCGGATTTGCTCCTCACATATCAGTTGGAACCAATTGCAACTGGATACGCCCACTCAGTTTCGTCTGCTTTTTCCAATTCTTGTAACCAATCAGGCAATTTTCTTCGTTTTTTAATTAAAAATTCATGAAAGCCAATTTTTTTTGTATCAAGTAATTGACCTATCAATCTTTTGAATTTTTTCGATTTTTTGAACTCATATTTTTTCTTACATATAACGCGAAAAGTAAGATAGAAGGCTTTTCTTTTGGCGGATTCTCTCACAAGTGGTGAAAAATGTATTTATTTTAATATAAATAGAAGTTCACATCACTACTTTCCAACCGAGCAATTCACGCCTACCCCGAAAGGGAAACGGCTTAATGATATAATAATAATAAAAAGTTGATTAATTTTAATTGAAAGACATGAAAAAAAAGTAAAAAACTTACTGAAAAATTCTGTCAGAAAAAATATCACTCTAACAATTCATTAACTGCGTTATCAATTTCAGAATGTAGTAGATTTTCATGATTTACAGAGAAAAACAAATTGTTTGAAGAAATTAAAATTGTTTAAATAATTTCCAAATATCGTTAAAAAATATATATTATTTTCAAAATTCGCCAATTGGGTTATTATTTCCAGAAAATAATAACGTTTTACGATTCGCAGAGGAAAATATTGTTTAAACAAGTGAAAATTGTTTAAATAATTACCGAATATATTGTAAAAGAAATGTTGCTCTTGGCATTCATAAATTGTATCGTTTATCCTGAAAAATAATAACTTTTCACAATTTACAGGTTGGAAAAAATGTTTTAAATAAATAATAAATTATTATAATTTCAATAATAATTGATCATCGAAAATCGAATTTTTAAAGATATAAACTTGGGCTACGCTAATGTACAAGATTTGAAAACAGAATTCTATATTACCTTTTAGAGATAAATAGAATATACTTACCATCCTTACCGTTGTCCAGAATAATAAATATTTTCTATGGAATTGGTCACATGATAAGTATATTCTATTTATCTCTGGATGATAATATAGAACTCTGTTCTTAATTCTTTAACATTAGGGTGGTAAGAGATATAGATATTAATATTATACATTTTTATTATTTGTATTCGTCATTTAAATTATTTTTATTATATTATTTTGAACTATTTATTATTGTGGAGAAAAAAAAGGAACTGATATGGCTCAAATAGTACTTAATAATATAATAATGAGTATTTATTGTTCCAAAATAAAATGTCGGCAAGGTAGAAATTGGATGATAAATAAATGCATTAAGGTGTCACACTTTCCGACATTTTTTTTATCATACTAATTTGACAGGAAATTAGATGTTGAGTTAAAAGTTTAGGAAAATAAAGAAAAGGGACTAAGAAAAGTTTATATACTAATAAATTTTCACATATACAAAAAAAGTTTCCAAACATTATTTTTATCATAGTTGTACAAATTTATTAGCACGTTAAAGTCCCTTAGTCCCTTTTCTTTATTTTCCAAAACTTTCAGCTCGATACATTATGTCGTGTAGAATTGGTATGAACCAAAATATGTCGGTAAGTTAGGAATCAAAGAAGTGTCACATGCCCTTAAAGTCCATTTTTTCACATGTATTTTTAAATTAAATTTCAAACCTCAACTTTCGAACGCCACATCTCATTTCGCGTGGGCGATAATCGTTATATTTTTCCAAAGAAAAATGTCGGTAAGGTGGGAATCATGCATAAAAATAGCATTAAATTTAATGTATTTTTTAGAAATTAAATTTCAAATTTAGAACGCCACATCTCATTTCGTGTGGGCGTAAATCGGTCAATTCTTTTTAAATAGTCGGTAAGGTAGGAATCGGGCAATAAACAAATGCATTAAATTAAAAGTCCATTTTTTCACATATATTTTTTAATTAAATTTCAAATCTGAAATTGTGAACGCCGCATCTCATTTCATGTGGGCTTAAATCGAAATATTGTTTTAAAGGAGAATGTCGGTAAGGTAGGAATCGGGCAATATACAAATGCATTAAATTAAAAGTCCATTTTTTCACATATATTTTTTAAATTAAATTTCAAATTTTGAACGCCACACCCCATTCCGTGTGAGCGTAAATCGTTATATTATTCCAAAAAAACAGGTTGGTAAGGTAGGAATCGGGCAATAAATAAATGCATAAATGCCTATTTTGTAACATGTATTTTTTATTAAAGTATAAGCAGAATAACAATGAATTAGAAAGTTTTTCGGTAAAAAAAATATACTTTAGATGAGCAACAACTTAACGCGCTCTGAAGAATCTCGACTCGCATAAATCGATTTTTAATAGGGCCATGTAATACTTATCCGATCCCTACTTTATCGACATTATCCCGGAAAAATCTTACGTTCACATGAATTGAGATATCAAGTTGAAAATTTGGGAAATTGATTGAAAGGGACTGAGGAACGAACATAAATTTCTGGAACTACAACAAAATTTAATTTTCCAAAATGTTTGCAATTTTCCATTTTTTTTTTGTTTTCCAGATATTCAGGTGAATTCATGCGTTTCTTATTGCCTTTTACTTAATTTCCCAAAATTGCAACTTGATATCTCAATTCGTGTGAACGTAAGTGGTTGCGAAAAAAAGTCGGTAAAGTAGGGATCGGATAACTATTACATGGCCTTAAGACGCGTCGAGTAGATCATTTTTCGATTAACTTATCACTGGTTTGTGAACTTGGGCGCACGCTTTTCTGTAAAAGCTGTCATGCCTTCCTTTCTGTCAGCCTGAAATTATAAACAAAAATTTTATTATATTATATTTTTTATTTTGATTATATATTATTGCGTAATGCATTATAAATTCGATTTCAAAATAGGAAACTTACCGTAGCGAAAGTGCCATGGAACATTCTTTTCTCGAAATGAAGTCCCTCTTGTAGAGTCATTTCAAAAGCTGCAAATAGACCAAATTTAACAAAATTAAACAAAACAAATTTAAGGTGGTTTTGGAGAAGATTTTTATCGAGAAAAGCGAAACCAAAGATTTTAAATCGATATCTCGAATAATTTTCGAGATATTTACTTTTTTTATTTCAAAATTACTGATGTTTTTTTATTAAAACAATGTATTAATTTGGATTCCTATGTAGTATTTTTTGAAAGAAAAAACCAATCCGAATCTATAAATGAACAACTCTAATATCTTTCGAGATATCGACTTTTTCATGTCAATATTGACTTTTTTTTATAATTCTCATTTTATTCAATTTTTTTAGAGCAGATTTTGATATGATCTTTTGAAGAAAAAAAATTAAACAAAGCAGGCGCCATGCGCCTACAATAGTGTTTCGTAGGCTATAGCACTTTTTAAATTTCGGGCCCTATATGTAAATTTTGTGCCTTATGCCGAATTTGAGCCATATTTCTATTTTGGGCCCTATGACGATTTTGGACCCTACCTCAATTTGGATCCTTTATCGAAGTTAGGCTCAATGCCAAATTGGGGCCCTATATATCAATTTGGGCCATATGTATATTTTGAGCCTCATGTCGAATTTTCACCCTATGTCTATTTTGGGCCCTATGTCTGTTTTCAGCCCTACGTCGAATTTGGGTCCGATGTCTATTTTGGGAATTATATTACTTTTGGGCCCCTATATCAATTTTGGGCCCTATACCAATTTTTGACCCTATATCAATTTTAGGCTCTATATCAGTGTTGGGTCCTAAGTCGAATTTGGGCCCTGTGTCAATTATGAGCCTTATATTAGTTTTTGCCCCCATATCAATTTAAGGCCTTTAGTTTTGTGCCCTATGTAAATTTTGGGCCCTATTTCGAATTTTGACCTGATGTCTATTTTGGGAATTATATTACTTTTTGGACCCAATATCTATTTTGGGCCCTATGTCTATTTTGGGCCCTAAATCAGATTTGTGCCCTAAGTCGAATTTGAGCCTTGTGTCAATTTTGGAGCCTTTGTCTATTTTGGGCCTTATATTAGTTTTAGAACCAAATCAATTTTAGGCCTTATATTAATCTTAGGCCCTACGTCAATTTTGAGCCCTAAGTCGAATTTGGGTCTTGTGTCAAGCTTGATGTCTTTGTCTATTTTGGGCCTTATATTAGTTTTTTTTATTTATTAAATTTAAAAACTTTGTTGTTAAATTTATATGAATATATTTTTTATAAGATTCTTGAGAAAATTAAAAAAAAGATTTTCAAATATTCCAGATGTGTCAGAAAAAAATCTAGAAGATTTGACAGATATTTTTTTATTTTATAGGATTTTACAAAATATTAGGAAAAATGTTAGTCTTTTTAAAAGATGTCTAGGACTTTCAGAAGTTTTAAAATTTGATACATTTTCTAATATGTTTCCAAGTTTTTAAATATTTCTAATCTATTTAAAACGTTTTAAATTCCTAAAAATTTTTTTAACTGTGTCGGTTTTTTCTCAAAATTTTGAAAAATCATTCAAAATGCAAAAAATTGTTTTATAATCTTATAAATTTTCAAAAGAATTTGTTTATTCTCTTAAAACCTTTCGAAATTCTTCTCAAGCTTCTAAAGTTTTTTTTTGTAATCTTTAAAAATCTATATTTCTAAAAATCATTTAAAGTTTAAAATCCTTTTTTAATCTCTTCAATTCTACTAAATATTTCTTGAATTTACTCGATTTTTTCTGAGTTTTTAATCTTACCAAATTGAAACATTTTGCATTAAAATCTTCTACACTCTTTTTCGAAATTTTAGGAAATCGCTTGATTTGTTTAAAAATATTTTTTTAATTTTCTCGTGAAGTACATTTTTCAAAATAAAAAACCATACAAAATTTTCACACGAATATTAAGAAAATTCTTTTTTTAGTCTTGTCACACCTTTTGAACCTTCTAATCTTTAACAATTGTTTGGAATGTTTTGGAATGTTTTCAAATAATCTCTTGAAATTAATTTTTCGAATTAAAAAATTATTTAAATTTTTCCTAGGAACCTCAAAAAAAATTTTGATTTTCGTGTAACCTTACAAAATTCTCCAAAAATCTTTACAAGTTTTATTTATTTTTGAATTTTTTCAAAACTTCTGAATATCTCTTAAACTTAGTGAATTTTTTTTTTAAATTATATAATATGGCAAAATTGCGAAATTTTGCTTTAAAATCTTTACACTCTTCTTACAAATTTTAGGAAATAATTAAAAATGTTTCGTAATCTTTAAAACCTAAACCATTTAAAATTTTCCCAGAAATGTTGTAAAAAAATCCATCTCCTCAAATCTTTCATAATTATTGAAAAGCTTCTTTTGTCGAATTCTTGAAAATAAGTTTTTGCCCAAAATAGAATGGGATACATGTTCTCTATCTCTTTCTATTATAAAGATTCAACACTATTCAAAAAGAGAGGGTAATGGAAACGAGGAATGAGCAAGTGACGGGAAATTATAAGAGGGGAAGTAGGGAAAATTAGGGGAGGGGAAGTAGGGAAAACAGAGGGTAATGGAAGTAAGGAATGAGTAAATGAGGGGAAATTATAAGAGGGAAAATAGAGAAAATAAGGGGAAAAGAAGAGGTAGGAGAAATGACGGGTGAGTAAGTAAGGGTAAATGAGGGGAGGGCAAGTAGGGGAAATGAAGGGAGAGGAAGTAGGGAAAATTGGGGGGAAAAAAACGGTAATGGAAATGAGGAATGAGTAAGTTAGGGGAAATGATAATAGGAGAAGGAGGTAAAATGAGAGGAGAGGGTGTAAAGAACATGAGGGGAGGGGAAGAGGTAGGAGAAATGAGGGCTGAGTAAGTGAGGGGAAATGAGGGGAGGGCAAGTAGGGGAAATAAAGGGAGAGGAAGTAGGGAAAGTTAGGGAAGAAGAGAGGGTAATGGAAATGAGGAATGAGTGAGGGAAAATTATAAGGCGGAAGTAGGGAAAATAAGAGGAGGGGAAGTAGGGGAAATAAGGGGAAGTAGGGAAAATTAGAGGAAAAGAAGAGGTAAGGGAAATGAAGTTTGAGTAAGTGAGGGGAAATGATAAGAGGGGAAAAAGGGGAAATGAGGGAAGAGGTCGCAGGGAAAAAGAAGAGTTAAGGGAAATGAGAGGTGAGTAAGTAAGGGGAAATGTGTGGAGGGTAAGAAGGAGAAATGAAGGAAGAGGAAGTAGGGAAAATTATGGAAAAAGAAGAGGTAAGGGAAATTAGGGGTCATTAGGTGAGGGGACATAATAAGAGGGGAAGTAGGGGAAATGAGGTGATGGGAAGTAGAAAAAATTAAGGAACAAATGAGGGTACTGGAAATGAGGAATGAGTAAGTGAGGGGAAATGAGGGGAGGGGAAGTGGGGATATTTAGGAAAAAGATGTAAGGGAAATGCGGGATAAGTGAGGGGAAATTATGAGAGGGGAAGTAGGGGAAATAAGGGGAAATACGAGTTAGGGGAAATGTAGGATGAGTAAGTTAGGGGAAATTATAAGTGGGGAAGTAGGGGAAATGAGGGAAGGGGAAGTAGCAAAAAATCAAGGAGAAAGTTAAGGTAATGGAAATGAGTACGTGAGAGGAAATGAGGGAAGGGGAAGTAGAGAAAATTAGGCGAAAGAAGATTAATTGAGATTAATTGAAATGAGGGATTAGTGAGGGGAAATGACAAGAGGCGGAGTAGGGGAAATTATGGAGAAGAGGTAGGGGAAATGTGGGATGAGTAAGTTAGGGGAAATGATAAGAGGGGAAATAGGGGAAAGGAAGAGGTAGGGAAAATTAGGGGTGAGTAAGTGAGGGGAAATGAAGTAAGGAAAATTAGAGTAAAATAAGAGGTAGGGGAAATGAGGGGTAAGTGAGCGGAAATGATAAGAGGGGAAGTAGAGGAAATAAGGGGAGGTGAAGTAGAAAAAATTAAGGAAAAAGTGAGGGTAATGGAAATGAGGAATGAGTAAGTGTGGGGAGAAATGAGGGGTGGGGAAGTGGGGAAAATGAGGGGAACAGAAGAGGTGAGGGAAATGAAGGATAAGTGAGGGGAAATGATAACAGCGGAAATAGGGGAAATGAGGGGGTAGTAAGTGAGGGGAGAGCAAGTAGGGGAAATTAAGGGTGGGGAAGTAGGTGAAGTGAGAAGAAATTATGGGAAATGAGGGCAGGGTTAGTAGGGGGAAATTAGGTAGAGAAAGTAGGGGAAGTAAGTATAAATGAGTGGAAGTAGGAAAAATGATTAGAAATGTTTCAGTAAAATCTTACACTGACTCACATCTCTATAAAAAAAATTGAAAACCGCTAAAAAAATTGCCTCGATATCTAAAGATAAACATTACCTTTGTTCACAGACTCCTTTGCCATGGAAACAATCAGTTGAGAATGAGAAGCAATTTTCTCTCCGAGTTTCACAGCCTCTGCCACCAGTTTATCAGATGGAATAACTTTGCTTACCAGACCTGGAAAACAAATTTTATATAAGCAGTTGATTGATTCACAGAATAATTAAATAATTTGCAACATTCACAATTAAATTCTCTTTTTTTGGAGAGTATTATGATGAAGAGAAGAAAGTACCGCTTTTTTCAGCTTCTTCGGCGGTAATTTGATTTCCGGTGAGGACAATTTCCATGGCTTTACTTTTGCCAACGGCTCTGGTTAGTCTCTGGGTGCCACCTGCGCCTGGAATAGTTCCGATCGCAATTTCCGGTTGACCAAACTTTGCTTTGTCACCCGCATAAATAATGTCACACATCATGGCTAATTCGCACCCTCCGCCTAACTGAAAATTAACATTAATTACGATCCTTTCAATCATAATCATTTGTTTTTTAAACAAATATTTTATTATACTAGAAAACAAATACGTCCGTGCGTACTCGAAATATGTATACAGTTTCGCAAGTTTATTATAACTAATGTTTTTTTTTTCATTTTCTAAGGATTTTATTGATATGTTCAATTTAGAAAGCTTTGACAAATTATATTATAAGAAATTCATAAATATATTAGCACCATCGATTAAAAAAAGAGACGGTAGCGCGTACCGGGGCTTTGGTGGTTCGGAACGCACCTAAAGCTGTAGGTCCCCTCAGAAGAGGCTGGTTACGTACCAAGGATTCTAAAGTCCAATAATTTAAACAATAATTCAAACAAATTTTTATTTTATCTTCTTATATACTTAAAATGTAAGATAGATGAATTTTTAACCAAAAAGATTTTTTTTCACCAAAAAAGTCAATTTCGAGAAGACTCGAAAATGAGTCAGCGATCTCCTTGCGCATGAGACCTCCACCAGGGACTAACCCTCGGTGGTCGCTGTTCGATTTCGAGTAAGGAACACACACACACACACACATGTTCACTTTCATAACACACCAGGATATCGACTTTGCCATCCGGCAGCCCCCCCCCTTGCCTGGCCGTATACCCTCTACGGCTTTCTGAAGGGGGGGGGGGGGGCAGAGTGGGCGAGGACCACTTTACCGTGCGAAGAGGTCCGGCGTCATTTACTGTGCGATGTCGCACGTCTGGCACCTGAGAGGTATATTTCCAGAAAGTTGGAAACAACGAAATCCACTGAGATCTAAAAAAACACTCGGTGGAGGTGGCCGAATTCGGTGTACTGCCTTGAGAATAAACACGAGTGTTGCACAATGGGCTTTATAACTTTTTCGCCAGGGAAGGGGGGGGGGGGGCTACGGCCCCCGTCCGCAATAATACTAACTAAACTAACTAAAATCATAATTAATAATAATTATAAACTAATAATTATATTTCTACCAAACAAGACCATTTTTTAAAACAAAATACAGGAGTTCTCAACCAAATAGTTAAATTTTAATATAAAAAAGATGAGTTTTAAAACCAAAAATAGAATAGTTAAATTTTCAGTTGAAAAAAAATAATTTTTCACAAAAAAAAATCAAACCAAAGTGATGGATGTTTAACAAAAGAGTTTAGCATACAAGAATGTAATTTTATTTTCAACCAAAAAGATGCATTTTCAACAACAAAAAAAGAAGATTAATTTTCTACCAAAGAAGACCATCCTTAAACAAAATACATGAATTTTCAACGAAATAGTTGAATTTTTAACTAAAAAAGAATAATTTTTAACCAAAAATGGAATAGTTAAATTTTCAGTTAAAAAAATTAATTTTACACACCAAAAATTTCAACCACAGTGATGAATTTTTAACAAAAGAGTTCAACTCTCAAACAAGTAGTTTTATTTTAAACCAAAAGGATGAATTTCCAACTAAAATCACGAATAGCTAACTGTAATACTTGCATTTTAAACAATAAAAAATTACATTTCTGCCAAAACGACAATTTTCCAACAAAATACATGAATTTTCAACGAAATTTTCCATTTTCAACTAAAAAATACAAATTTTTAGCCAAAACAATTAATCATGAACCTAAAACTGTTAAAAAATCACAAATCCTGCTCGAAATATAATGATTTTTGTTTTAAAATATAGCCATGAATGATACCATAGATATGATACCATGATACGTATGCAAAACGCCAAATTATGTAAAATTGCTAAAAATTATGAATCTTCTTTTCAATAAATTAAAAAAATAATAATAATACCAATTTTCGTCGAAAACCACTAACAAGGTCTAAAATTGTTCAAAGATTCTAAATCTTGTTCAAATTATAATGATTTTTGTTTTAAAATACCAATGTTTTGTAAAACACTAACATAACCTAAAATTGTTTCTTTTTTGAAATCCAATTTTTTCATTGAAAATACGCATTTTCGGAGGAAAACCACTAACTTAATTCAAAATTTTAAGTCTTATTCATCGAAATAAAATCAATTATTTTATTTATAATAACAATTACCTGACACTGTTCAAAAATTGCAAACCTTGTTCGAACTATAATTATTTTTGTTTTAAAATTTATCAATTTTCGCTGTAAAATGTCAACATATCCTAAAATTGCCAAAAATTATGATTCTTCTTTGTAATAAATTTAAAAAAATTACAAATACCAATTTGCGGCAAAAAACAATAATATATTCCAAAATTGTTAAAATATTATAAATATTTTGTTCAAAGTATTATATTTAAATTTGTAAATCATCTTTTTTGAAATTGTTGAAAGATTCTAAATTTTGTTAAAATTAAAATGATTTGTGTTTTAAAATACCAATTTTTGGTGAACATAACGACAATATAACCTGAAACTTTTCAAAAATCGCAAATCTTGTTCAACAATTATGATTTTTGTTTTAAAATACCAGTCTTTAAAGTAAAGCGCCAACATAACCCAAAAATATTAAAATTCGTAAATCTTCTTTAAAACCTTTTTTTATTTAATAAAAAATCCCTATTTCCGACGAAAAACACTAAAATAATCAACAATTGTTAAAAGATTCTAAATTGTGTTCAAATTACAGTGCTTTTTGTTTTATAATACCAATTTTTTGCGTAAAACGCTAACATAACCTAAAATGGTTCAAATTTGTGAATCTTCTTTGAAATCTATTATTTAAAAAAAATGTATATATAATATCTATGTAACATCATCATTAACATCAAAGCTTTTTATTTTAAAAGATAGCAATTTCCGGTGTAAAACGCTAACATAACCTCAAATTGTTTAAATTTGTGAATTTTCTTTGAAATCTATTTTTTTTATTAACAATCCCAATTTCCGACAAAAAACATTAACATAATCCAAAATTATTAAAAGATTATAAATCTTGTTCAAACTATAATAATTTTTGTTTTAAAATACCAATTTTTGCTGTAAGACTTTAACATAACCTAAAACTGTTGAAAGTTGTAAATCTCATTTGAAATCTATTTTTTTCATACTAAAAATCCCTATTTTCGAACGTAAACCACTAACGTAAATCAAAATTGTTAAAAGATTCTACTAATGTTAATTGTACAAGACAAAGAAAATGTTAATCGCTCGTGTTTGTTTTCTAGTAGAATTAAACTTATTCTTAGAAAGTTTCCAATTTGTAATTGTAAATTAATTCAATAAATGCAGTTTAGTTTTAAATATATTTTTTCTTATTGCTAAATTTTATAATAATTTTAGAATATGAATTTAATTTACTTACTGCATAACCATTAACAGCAGCAATAATTGGTTTTCTGGCAGTCGCTACTCCATTCCAATGGGTCAAAAAATTTCCACTGATACATTCAGAATAGGTATTATTCTGCATCTCCTTAATATCAGCACCTGCATTTTTTTAAATAAAAGAATATTCCACTTAAGATGTTTTTCCCTTTCGTATTTTTGTTAACAAAATGTATTTACAAGCAGAAAAGTAGAAAGACAAGGGCGCTTCTAAACAAAAATACCTACCTTACCGACATCGAGATCGATCAAAAGCTTAAGTGGTTCGTGTCCGTGCTAAATTTCTAGAATGTTCTCGAAGGCTCCCGACGTCGGTAAGGTAGCAATTTTTATTTAGAAACGCCCTTGCCTATCTGCTCAGAAATAAAAATGCAAACAATTGGTAGATTAATTTGTTTAATGCAGGCCTCTGACTCAAATATTTCGCATTTTTTAAAACAATCGACTGGGAATATTTATATAGTTTCGTAAGTTTATTATAAATATTTTTTTTTTATTTTCTAGGGATTCAATTAATGTGCTTAATTTAAAAAGCTTTAACAAATTATATTTTATTAGATATTCCTGAACATATTAGCATCATCAATTAATTAAATAATTAAATAATACTAAAAGCATAATTAATAATTTTTTGAATTTTTCTCTAAAATCCATACTTTTCAAAAAAAATATATTGCATTTTTTACAAGATAGATTAATTTTTAACCAAAGAGATTAATTTTCTACCAAAAATACGATTTTTCAATAAAATAGTTGAATTGTGAAATACAAAAGATGAGTTTCCAACAACAAAAAAAGTATAATTATATATTCAGTTAATCAAATTAATTTTTAAAAAAATCAACCAAAGTGATACATTTTTATCTAAAATTATGAATCTTAAAAAGATGAATTTCAAACTAAAATTATGACTATTCAACTGGAATACTTAAATTTTCAAACAAGAAGATTAATTTTGAAACATGAAGATGAATTTTCAGCAAAATTAATTGTCTATCGAAAAAAAAAGATTTTTCAATAAAATACATGAATTTTTTTAACGAAATAGTTAAATTTTTCACTAAAAAGGATAAAAAATTTCAACCAAATAGTTGAATTTTGAACTAAAACAGATCAGTTTCCAACAAAAAACGGAATAGTTAAATTTTCAGTTAAAAATATTAATTTTCATAAAAAAATTTTTTTAACCAAAGTGATGAATTTTCAACAAGAGAGTTTAACTTTCAACCAAGTAGTTTTATTTTCGATAAAAAAGACAAATTTTACAAATAAAAGTATGAATATCTAACTAGAATATTTGAATTTTAAATGAAAAAGATGATTTTAAAAAATAAAAAGAAGATTAATACTCAAGCAAGATCATTTCGTTGAAAATTTAATTTCAAAAATTAATTTTCAACCAAACTGATGAATTTTCAACTAAAATTATGAATCTTTAACCGAAATAGTTGAATTTTCAGCAAAAAAGATAAATTTTCAATTAAAAAAGATAATTTCACAACCAAAAACTGAATAGTTAAATTCTTAGTTAAAAAAATTAATGTTCAAATAAAGAGATGAATTTCACACCAAGAAGATTAATTTCTGCCAAAAATAATTTTTTTAACTGCAAATTTAACTATTCAATTTTTTATTTAAAAATAACCTTCTTTCGTTCAAAATTTAACTACTTGTTTGAAAATTGGTCTTTTTCAGTTGAAAATTCATGTACTTTGTTGAAAACCCGTATTTTTAGGTAGAAAATTATTCTGGTCTGAAAATTGATCTTCCTGTTTGAAAATTAATCTTTTCAGTTGAAAATTCAAGTATTCCAGTTTTTTTGGTAGAAAATTAATCTTAATTTCTTGAACTTATCTCTAAAGTAATGAATTTTCAACTAAAATGATGAATCTTTAACTTGAATATTTGAATTTTCAACCAAAAGATGAATCTTTGACCAAAAGATTAATTTTCAACCAAGAAGATTAATTTCTATCAAAAAGACGAATTTTCAACTAGTAAAGATAATTTTTCAACCAAAAATTGAATAGTTAAATTTTTAGTTGAAAAAAAAAATAATGTTCAACCAAAGAGATGAATTTCAAACTAAAAAATGATGAATCTTTAACTAGAATATTTGAATTTTCAGCTAAAAAGATCAATTTCCAACCTACAAGACTAATTCCTTTCAAAAATTTTTTTTGTCAACTGAAAATTTATCTATTCCATTTTTTATAAAAAAAATGGATCTTTTTAGATCAAAATTCAACTATTTGGTTCAAAATTTGTATTTTTTTAAATTAAATTATTTCGTAGAAAATTAAACTACTTTGTGGAAAATTCGTTTTTTTATTGAAAATTAATTCTCCAGAATAAAAATCTATCTACCCAATTTTTTGTTAAAAATTGATCTTTTCTGCTTAAAAATTCAATTATTTAGTTAAAAAATGTTAGAAATGAAAATAATATAAACTAAAAATTAATTGAATAAAATTGGAAATAAAATGACATCCATTTTCAAAATATTTAGTAGAAAATGTATATAATTTGTTAAAAATTCGTCCTTCTTAGAAGAAAATTAATCTTCTTGTGTGAAAATTCATATCTATTTTGTGGAAGATTCATGCTTTGATATTAAAAATTCAACTATTTGGTTAAAAATGTTTTTTTTTTTGTGAAAAATTTGTCCTTTCTGTATAAAATTGATATTTTTGGCTTAAAACTGAACTGTATGGTAGAAAATATATGTATTTTGTTAACGATTCGCCTTTTGTTGGTAGGAAAACAAATTTTTTGTTAAAAAATGTAACTGTATGGTTGAAAATTAATCTATTTCAGTTAAGGATTTAAATATTTTGTTGAAGATTCGTATTTTTTTACTAGCTTAAACTGTTTTTCATTTAAAATTAAAATATTTTTTGATTTAAATATGAACTTTTACATTTTTTGTTGAAAGCTACAATTTTCAGATTGAAAATTCAACTGTTTTTTTTGTTTCTTCTTTTTAGAATTGGTTTAACATTTTGGACGGCCTTTAATCATCTATTGAGACAATTCGTAGCCGATTAGCGAAAAAGTTCACAAATATTTTTCAAAAACAATTGTATGAAAATAGTGTCTTTAGTCTCATTTTTTTCCAAACAGTAGCAAAATACTGTCATCGTTAAAAAAGAGCGTCAAATGGTGTCAGTCTCATCGTTAAAAAAGAATGTCAAATAGTGTCAGTTTTATCGTTCAGAAAGAGTGTTAAACAGTTTCATCGTTCAAAAAGAGTGTCAAAC
Source organism: Andricus grossulariae (assembly GCA_011634705.1). Taxonomy (NCBI): domain Eukaryota; kingdom Metazoa; phylum Arthropoda; class Insecta; order Hymenoptera; family Cynipidae; genus Andricus; species Andricus grossulariae. Next base: position 192,598,944 of record JAABKJ010007545.1, read on the forward strand.
AGTGTCACTGTTCCAAAAGAGTGTCAAACAGCGTCACCGTTGAAAAAGTGTGTCAAATAGTGTCAGTTTCATCGTTCAAAAAGAATGTCAAACAGTTTCATCGTTCAAAAAGAGTGTCAAACAGTGTCATTGTTCCAAAAGAGTGTCAAACAGCGTCACCGTTGAAAAAGTGTGTCAAACAGTGTCATCGTTCAAAAAGAGTGTCAAATAGGAGTCCACGGCGAGGGGCCATTCACTCTCGAATCAAGGGGTTTTAGCGTTTGAAATCAGTATGACATCAAATGAAAAAAGCATAACAGTTTGTGAAATCATCTGAAATCAGCGGAATTTGAGTGGATCTTTTGGAAAAGATTCGATAATTTTAAAATTAGTGAAAATCGAGTGAAATCAGTAGAAATCTCTTAAAATATTCCGAAATCGTGCCTTAACTGGAATACTTTAATTTTTAACCAAAAAGGTATATTTTCAAACAAGGAGGTTAATTATATACCAAAAAATATATAATTTTCAACAAATTACATGAATTTACAACCAAATAGTTGCATTTTTAACTACAAAAAGATAAATTTTCACCCAAAAATGGAATAGTTCAATTTTTAGTTACAAAAATTAATTATCAACCAGGAAAAAAAAGGAGTTTCAATAAAATAGTTAAATTTTCAACCGAAGTGATGAATTTTCAACTAATATGATGAATCTTCAGCAAAAATAGTTGAATTTAAACAAAATACATGAATTTCCATCTAAAAATGATCCATTTTCAACCCAAACATGAATAGTTAAATTCTCAGTTAAAAAAGTTAATTATCAACCAAGAAAAAAAAGAAGTTTAAATAAAATAGTTAAATTTTCAACCAAAGTGATCAATTCCCCACTAATATGATGAAAAAAACAAATTTTTAGCAAAAAAGTCGAACATTCAACCAAGCAGTATATTTTCAATCAAGAGGATCAATTATCTATCAGAAAAGATGAATTTACAACAAAATGAATCAATTTTCCACCAAAGTGTTGAATTTTTCAAGTAAAAATAAAAATAGTTAAATTTTCTCTTAAAAAAATTAATTTTCAACAAAATAGTTTTAATCAAATAGTTGCAAAACGATGCATTTTCAACAAAAAGTGAAATAGATATATTTTTAGTTAAAAGAATTAATTTCCAACAAAATAATTCAATTCAGGAAATTACTAAAGTTGGGATCTTTTTAGGAATCGGAGGCAGTGAAAAGGGAACTAATCATAAATTAAAAATGAAGATTCAATTGGTAATTGGTAATTGGTAATTGGTAATTGGCAATTGTGAGTTATTAACGAAAAGGTTATTTGTTAGTAGACCTTGAATAATGCGGTAGAAAAATAGTCACCTCCTCCTTCATCGCCCATCATATGACCCCAACCTCCACAGCCGTGTGCTGAGGAGTCAGGGTTAATCAAAAGTGCATTGCTTCCGGTTCCGGCAATCAGCACGACACCACCATCTGATAACCCAGTTTTTATACTGCCCAGAGTATCAGAACCGACAAAATAGTCCCTCGATGTATTTGGGTGTTCCTTCAGCAACGTATCAGTCAAGCTTTTATTTGTCACTTCTTCCTCACAGCCACTTAGGGTCAACCCCTACAAATTAAATTTAATTTAATTAAATCATTGACAAATATTGAACTCAAATCATTAATCTTCTACTGGAATAGGTAAATTTTAAACCAAAAAGATCAGTAAATCTTCAACCAAAAATTGAAAAGTACAATTTTTGGTAAAAAAAAATATATAATTTTTAACCAAAGAGACGAATTTTCAACTAAAATTATAGAATATTCAAGTGGATTAGTTAAATTTTCAATTAAAAAAATTAATTTTTAACGAAAGGAATGCATTTTCAAATAATTTGAGTAAATTTTAAGTTAAAAAAATCAATTTACAACCAAGAGGATTAATCATCTACCAAAAAGTCGAATTTTCACAAAAATACATTAAATTTCATTCAAAAAGTTGAATTTTCTACAACAAAAGATCAATTTTCAATCAAATATTTGAACTTTTAACTAAAAAAGATAAATCTTCAATCAAAAATTAAATAGTCAAATTTTCAGTTGAAACAAAATAATTTACAACGAAAGAGACGAACTTTTAACTAAAATGATAAAATATTCATCTGCATTAGTTAAATTTTCAATTACAAAAAATGCATTTTTAACGAAAGAAATGAATTTTCAACTAGTGATGGAATATTCTACTACATTGAGTAAATTTTTAATTTAAAAAATTAATTTTCAATTAAGATATTAATCCTCTAACAAAAAGTAGAATTTTCAACACAACACATGAATTTTTATTCAACTAGATGAATTTTTGATCAAATATTTGAACTTTCAACTACAAAAGATACATTTTCAATAAAAAATGGAATAGTTAAATTTTCGGTTAAAACAATTAATAAAAAAAAAGAATTTTCAACAAGATAATTAAATTTTCCAGCGAAGTTATAAATTTTTTACTAAAATTATTAATCTTCTACTGGAATATGTGAATTTTAAACCAAAAAGATGAATTGTTAACAAATAATATTAATTTTCGAATAAAAAAGAAGCCTTTCACCATAATACATGAATTTTCAAGTAAAAAAGATAAATCTTCAACCAAAAATTGAATAGTTAAATTTTCAGTTACAAAAATTAATTTGCAACCAAGTAGATTAATTTTCTATAAAAAAGTAGAATTTTCAACAAAATACATGAATTTCCATCCAAATAGTTGAGTTTAAAAAAAAAAAATTTCAACCAAATATTTAAACTTTCAACTGAAAAAGATAAATTTTCAAATAGACAAGATAAAATTTAAACCAAAAATGGAAAAGTTAAATTTTCAGTTTAAAAAAAATATATAATTTTCAACCAAAGAGACGAATTTTCAACTAAGATTATGGAATATTTAACTGGATTAGTTATATATTCAGTTAAAAAAAATAATAATTTTTTGCGAGAGATGAATTTTTACTAATGGAATATTTAACTGGATTAAGTAATTTTCAGTTAAAAAAATTAATTTTCGACTGACAAGATTAATTTTCTACCAAAAAGACGAATTAAAAAAAAAAATAATTTTCAGCCAGAGACGAATTTTTAAATAAAATCATAGAATGTTCAACTGGATTAGTTATATTTTTAGTTGAAAAAATTAATTTTCAACCAAAAAGATTAATTTTCTACCAAAAAGACGAATTTCCCACAGAATACATGAATTTTCATTCAAACAAAAAAAAATTTATCAAATATTTGAACTTTCAACTAAAAAGATAAGTTTTCAAATAAAAAAGATAAAATTTCAACCAAAAATGGAAAATTTAAATTTTTAGTAAAAAAAAATAATTTTCAACTAAAATTATGGAATATTCAACTGGATTAATTACATTTCTAGTTAAAAAAATTAATTTTCAACCAAGAAGAATTATTTTCTGCCAAAAGGACGAATTTTCCACAAAATAGATTAATTTTCATCCAAAAAGTTAAATTTTCAGTTAAAAAAAAAAAGATTAATTTTCAACGAAAGGCAATTTTTAAATAAAATGATGGAACATTCATCTGTATTAGTTAAATTTTCAATTTCAAAAATTAATTTTTAACAAAAAGACGAATTTTCAACAAAATACATAAATTTTCATCCAAATGTTTGAACTTTCAACTAAAAAAGATAAATTTTCAACTTAAAAAGATAAATTTTCAACTTAAAAAGATAAATTTTCAACTTAAAAAGATAAATTTTTAACTAAAAATGGAATAGTTAAATTTTCAGTTAGAACAAATTAATTTAAAAAATTGATTTTCAACAAGATAGTTAAATATTCCAGCAAATTTACAAATTTTCAATTTAAATTATGAATCTTCTACTGAAATAAGGGAATTATGAACTAAAAAAATTAATTTTCAACCAAGAAGAAAAATTGCCTATCAAGAAAGACGAATTTTCACAAAAATACATGAATTTTCGATTCAAAAAGATAAATCTTCAACCAAAAATTGAATAGTTAAATTTTAATTTAAAAAATATATCATTTTCAACCAACGAAACGAATTTCCAACTAAAATTATGGAATATTCAACTGGATTAAGCCAATTTTCAGTTAAAAAAATTATTTTCTACCAAAAAGATGAATTTTCAAGAAAATACATGAATTTTCATCCAAATAGTTGAAATTTAAACAAAAAAATCAATTTTCAACTAAAAAACATTAATTTTCAACCAAAAATGTAAAAGTTATATTTTCAGTTTAAAAAATTAATTTGTAACCAAAAAATTATGAATTATCAACAAAATAGTACAATTATACAACAAAGTGATACATTTTCAATTCAAAAGATGAATTTTTAACAAAGAAGATTCATTTTCGATAAAAAAAATACGAATTTTTACAAAAATACGTGATTTTGAATAGTTCAAATTTCAGTTAAAAAAAAATTTTAATCAAAGAGACTAATTTTCAACTAAAAGTATGGAATATTTAATTGGATTAGTTAAACTTTCAGTCAAAAAATTAATTTTTAACTAAAGTGATGGAATATTCAATTGGACTAAGTCAATTTTCAGTTTAAAAAAATTAATTTTCAACTAAGAAGGTTAATTTTCTACGAAAAAGACGATTTTTCAATAAATACATGAATTTTCATCCAAATAGTAAAATTTCAACAACAAAAAAATCAACTTTCAACTAAAAAACACAAATTCTCAACCAAAATTGGATAAGTTAAATTTGCAGTTAAAATAATTAATTTGCAACAAAAGAAAAAACGAATTTTCAGCAAAATAGTTACATTTTACAACAAAGTGATAAATTTTCAACTAAAATTATGAATCTTTTACTGAAATAGTTGAATTTTAAACTGAAAACATGCATTTTCAACTAAGAAGGTTAATTTTTTACCAAAAAAGACGAATTTTCACAAAAATTCATGCATTTTCAAGTAAAAAAGATAAACCTTCAACCAAAAATATATTAGTCAAATTTTGAGTTGGACAAATTTTTTTTTAACCAAGAAGATTAATTTTTTTATCAAAAAGACGAATTTTCAACAAAATACATTAATTTTCATCCAAATAGATAAAATTTCAAGAAATTTTATTTAAAAATCAACTGAAAATCAAAAATTTTCAACCAAAGTGATGAATTTTCAACTAAAATGACAAATCTTCAACTGGAATATGTAGTTGAATTTTCAACCAAAAATTAAATAGTTAAATTCTCAGTTTAAAAATTTAATGTTCAACCAAAGAAATGAATTTTCAATTAAAATTATGAAATATTCATCAGAAATATTTAAATTTTTAGTTTAAAAAATTAATTTTTATCCACCAAAAAAAACAAATTTTTAAGAAAATATTTCAAGTTTCAACTGAAATAGTCAAATATTCAGAAAAATTACATTTCAAAAAAGAAAAAACGAATTTTCAAACAAATAGTTAAATTTTTAACCAAAGAGATGAATTTTCAATTAAAATGACGAATCTTTAACAGAAAAAAAGTAACTTTTAACAAAAGTGTCCAACTTTTAAACAAGTAGTTGAATGTTTATCCAAAAAAGATGAATTCTCGACGAAACATGTAATAGTTGATATTTCAGCCAAAAAATATCTTAATTTTAAATCAAAAATAGTTTAATTCAACCAAAAATACAGATTTTCGACTCAGAATTATTTTTCAGTCACGAGAGAAAAAATGTCAACCAAACTGTTGAAATTTTAATCAAAAAGATTAATTTTCTACTAAGAACGAATTTTAAACCAAAAATTTGAATTTTCATCTAAGAATATCAAGTTTGAAACAAAAATTGAATAGTCAAATTTTGAGTTGAATAAATAAATTTTTATTTAAAAAAAAAATGAATTTTCAACAAATTAGTTAAATCCGGTAATCGAAAGCTACTTGTACAAATGAAGAAATATTTTTATTTGATTTTTTATTGCAAATTAAACAAAATTTAAGAACGCTCTCGGAAAAATTCTCTGACTTTTATAAAAAAATGCCCTGAAATTTTTAGGTTTTTTTAGGTATATAAAAATTCCCCTACAATTCCAGGTTTTCCAGGATTTCCAGGTGTGTAGACACCCTGGCATTTCTAACTAATTCTTCTATTTTTTTCTTTATTAGAGAAAATTACCACACAATCCAGGGGTTCCGATGCTGGCAATTCGAGTTCCTCTTTCGCTTTTGAAATCATTCCACTGATCCTTGCAGCAGTTTCCTGCATCCCAAGTGCCTAATAGGAAAATTGAAAAGGAAATTATTAAACGAGTGCACTTTACAAACTCTGGAATCAAAGCGACAATTCGAATTGAATCGAATTCTATTCTATGACCCTTTATGCAATCATTAAGATGAATTTTCAACTAAAATTATTAATTCTCAACGAAAAAAGCAATATATGCTATTGCAACTAAACAAGATTTTATTTTGAATAAAAACCAGCAGAATTCAACCAAAAAAGACGAATTTGCAACGAAGAAAAGATCAATTTTTAACAAACAAAAAAAAAACGAATTTTCAAAAAAATAGTTGAATCCTCAACGAAAATAAATGAATTTTTAATCGAACAGTAGAATTTTCAAATAAAAAGATGAAATTTCTACCAAAAAGAGAGGAATTTTCAAACTGAAAAGACGAATTTTCAACAAAGGGTTTAATTTTCATTTAAAAAAGAGAGAAATTTTCAGTTCAAAAAATTAGTTTTCAACAAAAGGAATTTTAATTTTCAACCTAAGTAATGAATTTTAAACTAAAACTTTAAACTTCAAAGAAAAAAAATGTATTTTTGACAAAGTAGTTCAACTTTCAACCAAATATTTAGATTTTCAACAAACAAAAAAAAAAAAACGAATTAAATTCGGTTGATTTCATTTTTAAATATTATTAAATTTTTAAGAAAACAGTTGAATACACATCCACAAGAGATTAATTTTCAACCAAACAGTTGCATATTTTACCAAAAAAGTTGAAATTTCTACCAGAAGGGACCAATTTTTCAACCAAAAGAGATGAATTTTCTGACTACAAGAAACGAATTTTCAACAACAGATTAGAATTCTCAACTAAAAATGTAATTAGTTCATATTTCAAACAAAAAAGATATTTAATTTTTTATTGAAAACCGTTGAGTTCAACCAATATAAAATATTTAACCAAAAAGAATGAGTTCTTAAAAAAAATTGTTGAATTTTGGACAAAAGAATTCAATTTTCAAAAAAATAGGCACATTTTCAATAAAAAAAAAAAAATTTCACCAAAAAGATGAATTTTCAACGAAAAATATAATAATTGATAATTCAGCTAAAAAATGTTTCAAATTAAAAATATTTGAATTCATACAAAAAAGACGAATTTTCAACGAAAAATATAATAATTGATAATTCGGCTAAAAAATATTTTAAATTAAAAATATTTGAATTCATCCAAAAAAAGGCGCATTTTCAAGATAACAGTACATTTTTCAACCAAAAAATATTTTTCAGTCAACATAGAAAAAATGTAACCAAATTCTAAATTGCTAAAAATACGAATTTCCAACGAAGAGATGAATTTTCAACTCAAATTATGAATTCTCGACAAAAAATGTAATATATGATATTTCAACTAAAAACGATTTTAATTTTTAAATGAAAACAGTTGAATTTATCCAAAAAAGACGAATGTTCAACAAGATAGGTTCAAGATAGGTTTCAATAAAAAAAAGAACGAATTTAAAAAAAAATTTAATCCTAAACCAAAACAGATGAATTTTCAACAAAAGAGAATTTTCAACAACATTTTGAATCTTCAACGAAAAAAAATAGTTTTTAACAAAGCAGTTCAAGTTTTAATAAATGAAGACAAAATAATATCATCCAAAATGTTGAGTTTTCAAGCCATAAAGACGAATTTTTGAAAAATAAAGTTGAATTTACAACCCAAACTATGCATTTTATACCAAAATAATTGAATTTTCAACTAAAAAAAAAGTTTTCAACCAAATAACTGATTTTTCAACTGAAAAAGATCAGTTTTCTAGCAAAAATGGAAAAGTTACATTTTTAGTAAAAAAAAATTCATTTTCTACACCCAAAAAAAACGAATTTTCAACAACATTTGTTAAATTTTTAACCAAAGAAATTAACTTTTGCATAAAAAACCAATTAGTTTAATTTTCAACCCAGCAGTTGAATTTTCTATCAAAGAAGACAAATTTTTAACAAAATAGATGAATTTTCAACTAAAAAAGATAAATTTTCAAAATGAATAAAATAATTTAATTTTCAGCTAGAGAAATAAGTTTTTAAGCAATTAAATTAAATTTTCAATGAAACAGTTAAAATTTCCACCAAACAAATGAATTTTCTACAAAAAAAAATTAAATGTCTATAAAAAAAATGTCGATGAAAAATGGAATAGTTAAATTTTTAGTTAAAAAATTGATTTCCAATTAAAAAAAAAACTAATTTTCAACCAAAGAAAAGAAATTTCAACCAAAAAGATTACTTTTCTACCAAAAATGAATAATTTTTAACAAAATACACGAATTTCTAACCAAATTTTTTTTTAATGGATTTTTGAAGCTAGTAGTTGAATTTCTGACGAAAAAGGTGTATTAATCACCGAGAAGATAAATATTCTACCCAAGGGAAAAAGTTTCACCAAAATACATAAATTTCAACCAAATAGTTGAATTTTCAAGAGAAGATAAATTTTCAACCAATTTGAAAAAAAAATTTGTTTACTACAATAATGAATCATCAACCAGAAAAAAATGAATTTTTAACAAAGTAGTTCCATTTTCAACTACGCAGTTAAATTTTAACCAAAAAAATGTTTTCAGTCAATGAGATAATAAGATAATAATATTTTCTGTAAAATCCATAAAAAAAAAGGAAAATAAACCCAATTTTTTACAAAAGAAAAGCTAATTAGTTCTAGCTCTTAAAAAAAAGATACAATTTCTCTCGTTGAAAAATTATAATATCAATATTTTTAAGAACAGAATTCAAAATTTTATTTGCAATGTTTTGAATTTCAAATCTTTCTACTATAAAGGTTTCAATTTTCTAATTGTTCAATTTGAAATAAAATATAGGAAATGTATACTGTCATTTTCCTCTTCTTTAAAAAGAAGGAAACGATTTCTCTTATTAAAAAATTATATTATAAATATTTTTAAGGATAGAATAAATAAATTCTCTAATTTTCAGCATTTTAAATCTCAAACTTTAACCTATTAGTGTTTTCATGTTCTATTTGTTCAATTTGGGATAAAATATGGAAAAAATTGGACACTCTTTTTGCGCTTAAAAAAAGAAAAACAATTTTTCTCGTTGAAAAAATATATCATCAATATTTTCAAGTACAGAATTCAGAATTGTCGAATTACCAAACATTTTAAATTTCAAACCTTTGAACTACTAATGTTTTAATTTTATATTTGTTCAATTTGCAATGAAATATAATTTTTAACAAAACAGTTAATTTTCAACCAAGGAAGATGACTTCTATCATAAATGATTCATTTTCCATCCAGAACGACGAATTTCCAAAAAAACAGTTGAATTTTCAAACATAAAGATGATTTTAACAAATTAGTTAATTTTTAAACAAATAGTTCAATTTTCAACCAACAAAGATGAATTTTCAACCAAAAATAGCTGATTTTTAAACCAGAGAGTTGAATTTTCAACACGAAAAATTGAATTATAACAAAATAATTAAATTTTCAACAACAAAAAAAGTAGAATTTTAAATCAAATAGCTGATCTTTCAATAAAAAGACGAATTATGAACAGAATACAAGAATTCCCACCAAGTAGTTGAATTTTCAACAAATATGATGAATTTTCATCCAAATTGTAAAATTTTTAAGCAAAAAAAAACGAATTTTTTAAAAGACAGTTGAATTTTCAACCAGTGAAATTAAGTTTTAAACAAAAAAGATAATTTTCAACTAAGAAAGATGAATCTTCAACCAAGAAAGATTACTTTTCTAAAAAGAAAAATTAATTTTCTATCCAAAAAGACGAATGTTCAACAAAACAGTTGAATTTTTTCAAAAAATGATGACCTCAACAAAATAATTAAGTTTTCAACAAAATAGTTGAATTTAAAACCGAAAATGGAATAGTTAAATTTTCAGTTTATAAAACTCATTTCCATATAAAAATAAAGAATTTTCAACCAGTTGAACTAAAAAAAAGACGAATTTAAAAAAAAAGTAGTTAAATTTTCAACCAGAGGTGAATCATAAAATAAATGAATTTTTAAGAAAATAGTTGAATTTTCCACTTACAAAGAAAAAAATTTCAACCCAAAATGGAATAGTTAAATTTTCCGATAATAAAATTAATTTTCAATATAAAAAAATGAATTTTCAACAGCATAAATAAATTTTCAACCTCAGGCTTGAATCTTAAGATAAATGAATTTTTAACGAAGTAGTGAAACTTTCAAACAAGTATTTAAATTTTCAACAAAAATGATAAATTTTCAATAAAATTGTCACATTTTTAAGCCAAAAAAACGCTTTTTTTTAGAAAACAGTTGAATTTTCAACAAACAAAAAAATATTTTAAATCAAGAAAGATGAATCTTCAACCAAGAATGATGACTTTTCTACAAAAAAAAACAATTTTCAACAAAACAGTTTAATTTTTTTCCGAAAATGACCTCAACACAATGATTAAATTTTCAACAAAATAGTTGAATTTTTTTCCGAAAATGACCTCAACAAGATAATTAAATTTTGAACAAAATATTTCCATTCAAAACCAAATAACTGAAGTTTCAACCAAAAATTTTTTTAAACTAAATAGTTGAATGTTCAACTGAAAGAGATAAGTTTTCAACCAAAAATGGAAGTTACATTTTCTGATAAAAAAAAATTAATTTTCAACAAAAAAATATAATTTTCAACTAGAGTTTAATCTTAAAATAAATGAATTTTTAACAAAGCAGTTAAAATTTCAACCAAATAGTTGAATTTTCAACAACAAAAAATCAATTTTCAACCAAAAACATGACTTTTCTACCATGAAGACTTATTTTGCTAATAAAAATATGAATTTTCAACTAAATTGTTGAATTTTCAAGCCAAAAAGATGAATTTTCTACGAAACAGTTGAATTTTCACTCCGAAGGTATGAATCTTCAACAAAAAATTAATTTTCTAACAAATATTAAAATTTGTAACAAAATAATTGCACCTTCTATCAAAATAGTTGAACTTTCATAAAAAAAAATTAATTTTCAAACAAACAAACAAATTTTCAATCAGCTGAACTCAAATAATAAAATGAATGATTTTTTTAAAACTAGTTCAACAAAGTAGTTAAATTTTCAATCAAATTGTCAAATTTTTAAGCCTGAAACCCATTTTGTTAGAAAACAGTTGAATTTTCAACAAAAAAATATCATTTTCAATCAAGAAAGAGGAATCTTCAACCAAGAAAGATTACTTTTCTACCGAAAGAAAACGAATGGTAAACAAAACAGTTGAATTAAAATTTTTTTTTTAATTTTTAACAATAGTTGAATTTAAAATCAAATACTTGAAGTTTCAACCAAAAGAAAATGTTTTAACCAAATAATCGAATGTTCAACTCAAAGAGATAAGTTTTCAACCATAAATGAAATAGTTAAATTTTCAGTTAAGAAAATTAATTTTCATATAAAAAAAAAGAATTTTCAATCAGTTGAACTCAACAAAAAAGACTAATTTTGAACAAAATAATAGTTAAATTTTTAACGAAAGAGGCAATTAAATATCGAAAATGTAGACACTCCTTTTTTTCTTTAAAAAGAAGGAAACAATTTATTTTATTAAAAAATTGTATTATCAATATTATCAAGTCTAGAATTCAAAATTGTCCAATTTTGAACATTTTAAATTTCAAAGCTTTGAACAATGTTTTTATTTTCTAATTCCTCAATTTGGAATAAAGTCTGTATTTTAAAAATTGTATATTTACATTTCTTTAATTTGAAACAATTTCCATTGTAAATGATTAAATTTTGAATGTCTTGTAAATACGTAAATATAATAAAATTGACAAAATTTTGCTAAATTTCCAGGAAAAGAGAACCAGGAAAACGTTTAAACTAAATAAAATACGTAAATTTTCCACAAAATAGTTGAATTTAAAACCAAATACTTGAAGTTTCAACCAAAAGAAATTTTTTTCACCAAATAGTCGAATTTTCAACTAAAAGATATAAGTTTTCCGCCATAAATTAAATAGTTAAATTTTCAGTTAAGAAAATTAATTTTCATATAATAAAAAAAGTATTTTCAACTAGTTGAACTCAACTAAAAAGACGAATTTTCAAAAAAAAAAAGTTAAATATTCAACTAAAGAGGTGAATCATAAAATAAATGAATTTTGAACAAAATAGTTGGATTTTCCACTCATAAAAAACAAATTTTCAACCCAAAATGGAATAGTTAAATTTTCCGATGAAAAAATTCATTTTCAGCCAAAAAAACGAATTTTCAAGAAAATAGTTAAATTGTAAACCATAGTTTAATATTAAAATAAATGAATTTTTAACGAAGTAGTTCAATTTTCAATCAAATAGTTGAATTAAAAAAATATTCATTTTCATGCAAAAAAAAAACAATTTTCAATCAGTTGAACTCAAATTATAAAATATGTAAATAATTTTTTAACAAAGTAGTTAAACTTTCAACCAAGTAGTTCAATTTTCAACTAAAATTATGAATTTTCAACCAAACTGTCAAACTTTTAAGACAAAAAAACAAATTTTTGTTATAAGAGTTGAATTTTCAACAAAAAAATACCATTTTTAATCACGAAAGATGAATCTTCAACCACGAAAATGGACTTTTCTACCAAAAGAAAAATTAATTTCCTATCCAAAAATAAGAATGTTCAACAAAATAGTTGAATTTTTTCCAAAAATGAAGACCTCAACAAAATAATTAAATTTTAAACAAAATAGTTGAATTTTAAACCAAATAGCTGAAGTTTCAACCAAAATAAAAATTGTTAACCAGGTAGTTGAATTATTAACTAAAAAATATAACTTTACACCCAAAAATGAAATAGTTAAATTTTCAGTTTAAAAAACTCATTTTCATATAAAAAAAAAAGAATTTTCAACCAGTTGAACTCAACAAAAAAGACGAATTTTCAACAAAATACGAGTTAAATTTTTAACGAAAGAGGTAAATCATAAAATAAATTAATTTTTAATAAAAATGGTTGAATTTGCCACTTATAAAGAAAAAAATTTCAACACAAATTTTCCGATGAAAAAATTAATTTTCAACAAACAAAAAAGTATTATCAAGAAAATAATTAAATTAATTTTAAATCTTTGAACTATTATTTAGGTTTGAATTTGAAACTTGTTCAATTTGCAATTAAATATCGAAAATGTAGACACTCCTTTTCCTTTTCTTTAAAAAGGAAACAATTTCTCTTATTCAAAAATTGTATTATAAATATTATTAAGTCTAGAATTCAAAATTGTCCAATTTTTGAACATTTTAAATTTCAAAGCTTAGAACAATGTTTTTATTTTCTATTTCCTCAATTTGGAATAAAGCCTGTACAATTGAAAAAATTGTATATTTACCTTTGTTTAATTGGAAACAATTTCAATTGTAAATGATTAAATTTTGAATGTCTAGTAAGTACGTAAATATAATAAGATTGACCAAAGTTTGCTAAATTTGCAGGAAAATAGAACAAGGGAAACGTTTAAACAAAAGGAAAAATTTAAACAAAGGAAAATTCGTAAAATTCTAGAATCAGAAAAAATTAATGAAACTTACTCGAATTTGATCCTTCGTAGGATTCTGTAGACTCTTCACTTCCATCCTCGTTTAAATCTGCCTGCCTATATCTCTTCTTCCCCATGTTTTATTCACAAAAGACTTGATCGACTTCAAAAGAAAATTATCGCATCGTTTGCAAGATGCTGATTGACAAAGGTTTAATCCGAAATCGATAAAATCTCAAATTACGCACTCTAACCTCAAAAAAATCAGTTTTTCCCAATTTTTCTTCCGCGAGAGATAACTCTCCTTGGAAAATCGAGGCTGCTGGAAAATTTGGCACTTGAAGATTCACACAATGGAACTTCTCAGAAAACTGAGATGATGACAATGGCAGACGGTAGGGATTCAATTAAAAGTCGATGAAGCACTAGAAAGTCACTTTTTTTTCGCGAAATGTCAGGGACGAGGTGAGGAATTTTCACTGAATTTTGGAAAATATATTTTTTACTAGATGCTAGGTTACGTGATAATATGGAAAATAATGTCAACGTGCTTGTGTGACGTTGATATTTTCCTTTTTTTCCAACACAAAGTGGACATGTGTTTTTTAATCCGAGTGTCAGGAAATAATCAAGATGGGAAACTCGGTCATGAAACTCGATGGGCTTTAGAACCCTGAGACAGTGCTCCCAACGCGGGCACCTTGGGCTACTGCGCATGCAATTTTGTTTATTATAAATAAAATTATTAATATAATTGACATGTTCATTTGAAGTAATATGCGCAATTTCAAAACCATAAATTATTAAACATAATTTGAAAAATAAAAAAAGATTGCATTACATAACATGAAATTTTTATTTCATGAACACTCATTTTAATTTTTAACCTAATGTTCAGAATATATTGAAAATCATCCACGCACCACTGAAAAATGTTAAAATATAATTATTTCTAATTATTACTAATAAATAAAAAAAAATTGTATTCTTTAACATTTCAAATAAGCACGCGAAAGGCAGCAAATTAAGCGCCTTATGCGTCGCATGCGCAGTAGTGCAAGGTGCGCGCTTTGGGAGCACTGCCCTGAGACATACAGTAGAAGCACTTGATGAACTTGATTCTGATCATAAACCTGTCATAATGTCAATAAATGACAAGCAAATAGACGTAGAATACAGTGAGCCTCCCCAGTTTTTAAACTATAAAAAGGCAGATTGGAAAAACTTTAAAGAACAAATAAACAAAACCCTAATAATAAACTCGCTACTAGATGATACGAAATCCATTGATATTATCGTAGAAAACCTGTCAGAAATAATTAATGATTCTATAAAGTCTCACATCCCAAAACATAAACTCGTTGAGCACAATAATAATCTCCCGGAAAATATAATAGAACAGGTTAAACACAGAAACGCTCTCAGAAGATTATCACAAAGAACTAAAAATAAATATCTAAAACCGATTATAAACAAAGCAAATAAAATGATACAAGAATCGATTTCTACCTATAAAAATGAAAATTGGGGTGCCAAATTAACCAAAATAAATATAAAAGACAATTTACTGTGGAAAATGACTAGAATTTTAAAAGGGCAAAGGAAAAGGTACATTCCACCATTACAGAGTCTAAATGGCCCACTATTCAAAGATAAAGATAAAGCTGAAATTATAGCAAATCATTTTGAAAAAGTGCACAATTTAACTGGGGAAATGGGTGATTCTGAGCACAACAAAGAAATAGAACATTTCTCTACTGAAATCGCGACAATAAAACCAGACTTAGATAGCATTAAACTAGCAACCCCGAAAGAAATCAAAAGGGCCATAATGAGAACAAAGTCTAAAAAAGCGCCTGGAATAGATGGAATTCAAAACATAGTACTTAAATACCTACCTAAAAAAGCCATAATCAAAATCACGCACATAATAAATGCATGTCTTAAACAGGGTTACTTTCCAAAAGCTTGGAAAAAGGCAAAAATCTTGCCTATATTCAAACCGGGAAAAGATAAGACGTTGCCTACAAGCTATAGACCAATCAGCTTGCTAGCCACCCTAAGTAAAATATTTGAAATGATAATTTTGAATAGACTCCAAGATCATGAACGCGTTAGAAAACAAATTATACCAGAGCAATTTGGGTTTAGAGCAGGCCACTGGACAGTTCAACAACTAGCTCGGATCACAGATTATATTAGCCTGCACTTTAATATGAAACATAGTACCGGTGCCCTTTTTCTTGACATGGAAAAGGCCTTCGACACTGTATGGCACAAAGGGCTCATAGTTAAGTTAAATAGATGCGATATACCAATATATTTAATTAATGTTATTGAAAAGTATTTAAGCGATAGAACGTTTGTGGTTGAAATAAATAATGAAACCTCGACAGAAAGACCTATAGTAGCGGGAGTACCACAAGGCTCTGTGTTAGGACCAGTATTATTTCTATATTACCTAAATGACATACCAAAATCCAAAGATGTGCAATTAGCTCTTTTTGCGGATGACACGGCGTTATATTATGCATCTCGGCGTAAGAAACAGGCTGTGAAGAAGCTACAGGGACAAGTTGTAATACTAGAAAAATTCTTTCATAGGTGGAAGCTAAAGATAAATACTGATAAGACTGAACTCGTGATATTCTCGAATAATGTCGGTGATAAAGTAGTTCCTAATATTAAAATGTATAACGAAAATATTACCCCTAAGAAAGAAGCTAAATATTTAGGTGAGATTCTAGATTCTAACCTTAGGCACACAAAACACGTCAAAGCAGCTCACAAAAAGGCCTCGGCAGTTATAGGAAGCCTCTATCCTCTTCTATGTAGCAAGAGCAAAATGAGTATCTCAAATAAACTCACTACGTATAAAATGATTGTTAGACCTATAATGTTATATGCTGCCCCCATATGGGGAAGTACCTGCAAATCCAATATAGGAAAACTCCAAAGAGTACAAAATAAGTGCCTGCGTATGGCAATTAATGCAGAAAGAGGTATGAGAACCTCCACTCTGCACACCAAACTTGGAATCACCACAATTGAGCAGGAAATTTGTAAATTAACCACAGATTTCTATAATACACAGCTTTCTACTCTGGATAGCTTGAAAAATACATGTAAGCTGCAATATAAGGACCTGCCGTTTAATGTTAAATATAAATTCCCGCATCATTTAACACAGAAATAAAATTGCGAATATATTATCAAATATCACAGTTAGGGTATAGCTAAAGTAACATGTATGTATTGTAAATAGTAGTTCGTAAGTTAGTATACCAGTTAAATTATTGCATAAAAATTAAAACAGGTTTTTTAGTATATTTTTCCTGCGAACACATAAACATAACGATATTAAAGAAAACACAGGTATTATTACAAAAATTAAATTCAAAATTAATTTAGGGTAACATCGATTAAGATAGGGACCAAATATATAAAAATGTCACAAAACAAATGTATTAAAAATTTTATGAACAATAAAGAGTATTTTGAACTGAACTGGTGCGGACAGCACTCATCCGCCCGCTAGTCTGGCGAGTTAACCTCCAATTATTTGGAACGATGGGCATCCACCAGCTTTGACTGGAGCGTCCCAGTCTATCGCTAGCTCTGTTAGTATTCGAGAGGAATACCCAGGTCCTCTGCAGTATGCCCAACGAAATCCGCGACAGTAGTCGCATTTGTCCATCATTCTGTGGTGTGTTTATCCGAATTTAGCTCTGTTGACGACCCGTCTCGAATTATTTGATTACGAAAATTCAACCTAGTTCAGCGCTGCCATTGATAATAGATGTGTATGTTAGGATAGAGAAAATATAAAGCGCATAGAAATGACATTTTGCAATAGTATATTGATTTTATAATATTGAATATGTGATGGCATGTCGTCCGCCTTCTTATTAAATTTTTAGTTTAGATGTTTTTTAAAATAAAGAAATAATGTTCACTTATTGCAAACGCCTGAAAACCTCTAGAGTTTTTAAATAAATGAATAAAGATAAAATAAGAAAATAATTAGACACTAAAAATGTCTCTTCATCGCAAACCTCCGAGAAGGCTATCGACTAGTGATCCTCGAGACTCATCCTCCAGCCAACGACTGGAGCGACAGCTCGATGATCACAGACTGATACGAATGGACGGAAATTCCCCAGCTGGGAGTACCCATCTTATAATATTAAACGTGATTTTAATTCTATTCCATTTTTGTAAATAATAATAATAATATAATAAAAAGGAACATACGCAGCAGTAAAGGAACAATACATTCATGCTGTGGCTGATGTCAGAGGTTCTGGATATCAAGGATATGAATTTGAATCGGAACTATATACAAATATTGGAAACCCCGAAGTGGAAGACCTTTTAGAAGTTGTCCATTGGTTACTAGAAAAGCTGCCGTACATCGATTCTAAAAATGTTTTTGTACAAGGGGAACAATATGGTGGAATGGTGGCTGTTTTGATGGCTTTGAAGGAACCTAATTTGTTTAAAGCAGCAGCCGCCTATCATCCTCCTCTTTTTTGGATTAATACTACTGCCTTCTTTGCTGAAAGACTTCTTGGACGTCCCACTTTAAAGGACAATTATTATAAGTATAGACTTCGCAGCCCAAAATGCTCTCAAAAGAGGAGAAATAGTGTGATTTTTTCAAAAGTAGGGGAAAAATTCTATAAAAAAGGGTTTCATAGCCTATTAAGACGTTAATTACGTCGATCAAACCTCCTCCTGTACTTTCCCTCCCTACACTACAACCATCGCTTCCCCTCCATACTCTCAACTTCTTTACCCTCTCCTCACTTCCCCAACCAACCCACCAAAAGCCTACGCTTCCCCTACCCAGCCCTCGCACCGCCTCCCTTACTCACCGCACTACCCTTTTAGCCCTCCCCTCACTTCTCCCATTATTTCCTACTTCACCACACATTGCCCATTGCCCCAAGTTCCTTTCCCCTACTTCCCGTCATTTTCTCTACTTCCACATCCCTAATTTCCCCTACCAAAGAAACTTTTAATTTTTAATCAAAAACAGTTGAACTCAACCAAAAAAGGTGAATTTTCAAAAAAATAGTTGAATCCTCATAACCTAAGCAGATTTATTTTTTAACTTAACAGTTGTACCTTCAACAAAAAAATATAAAATTTGTAGCAAGTTTTGAACCAAGAAAGATTTTTCATTCAAGAGAGAAAAAAATGTCAGCAAAATAGTTAAATTTTCAATCAAAGAAATGGATCTTCAACCAATAAAAAGAATTTTGTTTTAAGTAGTTCAATATTTGACCAAGTAATTGAATTTCCAATTCAGAAGATTAATTTCTTACGGAAAATACGAATTCACAACAAAGTACGTGAATTTTAAAACAAGTACTTAAATTTTCAACTGAAAATAATAAATTTTCAACCAAAAACGTAAAATCTGATATTTCAACCAAAAAATATGTATCTTTTAAATCAAAAACAGTTTAATTCAATCAAGCAAGGCAAATTTCCAAAAAAAGAATTACATTTTTAACGAAAGAGTTCAATCTTCATACAATTAAATGAATTTTTAATAAAGTAGTTCAACAAAGTATAGTTCAATTTTCAACCAAAAGATGAATGATGGTGAACCAAGAAGATTAATTTTCCACAAAAAAATACGAATTTACAACAGAATACATACATTTTCAAACAAATAGTTGAATTTTCAACTAAAAACAGTCAATTCTCAACGAAAAATGGAACAGTTAAATTTGCAGGTCGAAAAATTGATTTTAAACCAAATTTTGGAATTTTCTACCCAAAAATATGAATCTCCAACAAAAAAGTTAATTATCAATAAAATAGTTTAATTTCCAAACAAAAGTATGGATATTCAAATAAATTTTTAACAAAGTTCAAATTTTTTATGTTTTGTTTTTTGCTTTATTTACTTGCAAATTCATTGTATGGTAGAATATGAATCTTATTGATTGAAAATTAAACTGCTTGGTTGAAATTTAAACTACTTTGTTAAAAATTTATTTTATTACTTGAAGATTCATCTCCCTGGTTGAAATTTTGATCATTTTGTTAAATATCCGTTCTTTTTTGGTTGAAAATTTAATTATTTCATTTTTGGTTGCAAATTGACCGTTCTTAAATCAACAGTTTGGTCATAAATTCATTAATTTTGTTGCAAATTCGCTTGTTTTTTTTTCTAGAAAATTAATCTTCTTGGTTGAAAAGTTATTTTTCTGTGTTTTTTCTTTTGGTTGAGAATTAACTTTTTTAAATTGAATATGAAACTGTTGCGCTTTTGGTTGAAAATTCAACTATTTTGTTGCAAATTCATGTATTTTGTTGATAAACCTTCTTTTTTATTAAAAATTAAACTATGTGGCTGAATACTCTTTTCCTAAGGAAAAATAATTTTTTTGTTAAAGATTCATAATTTTAGTTGAAAATTTATCATTTATCTCCTTGGTTGAAAATTTACATATTTTCTTTAAAATTCGTTTTTTGTTTGTTTGTTGAGAATTAATTTTTTTACTGACTATGTCGAAAATTCACATTTTCGAGTTCAACATTCTTGTTGAAAATTAATATCTTTTGGTTTGTAAGTCAACTGTTTTGTAAAACATTTGACTTTGAAAACTCAACTTTTTTGTTGAAAATTCTTCTTTTTAACAAAAGTTAATTTTCTTGTTTAAAAATTCATTAAACTATTTTGTTAAAAGTTCAACTATTTTTTTATTTATCTTTTTTGGTAAAAAATGCAACTATTATGTTAAAAACTCGTCCCTTTGGATTGAAAATTCATCTTTTAAGGTAGAAAAAATATCTTTCATGGTTGGAAATTTATCTTTCTTGGTTGGGAATCAACACGTTTGTCGAAGGTTCTACATTCTTCGAAAAAATTCGTCTTTTGGTCTTCAAAATTGAGTTATTTGGTTAAAAGTTTAACTACTTTGTTGACAACTTTGTTTAAAATTCATCTCTTTCGGCATAAAATCTTTTTGGTTGAAAATTCGTTTTTTTTTCAGAAAATTAATCTTCTTAGTTAAAAACTCGTTCAACTATTTTGTTAAAATTCCAACAATTTTATTCAAAATTTATTTATATTGTTGAAAATTTCACTATTTTGTTAAAGTCATCTTTTTGGTCGAAAATTCAACACTTTTATTAAAAATTCGTCCTTTTAGATTAAAAATTCATCTTTGATGGTATAAAAGTTATCTTTCAAGGTTGAAAACTTATCTTTTTTGGTCGGAAATTAACTTTTTTGTCGAAAATTATACTGTCTACGAAAAAATTTGTCTTTTGGGCTTGAACATTTAGCTATTCGGTCAAAAGTTCAACTATTTCGTTCAAAACTTTGTTTAAAATTCAATTCTGTCGGTATAAAACCTTCTTTGGTTGAAAATTCAAACTATTTTGTTGAAAATGAAATATATTTCGTCTTAGAATCTTAGAAATCTAAAGGGTTTCATATTAAATTCGATATCGTATCTACATTAATTTTATTTTAAAAAATGTCGACGGCTCCACTGCAGAGAGCTCCAGTTCTGGTTCAGTCCGTACAGAGCTCCAACTCTGAGTCATTTTTATTCAGCTTTGAGTCTTTATGATTGCATGAATAAATAGATCATTTTGTATCATCTGATAAAATAGTATGCAATTTTGTGCAATATTAAAGAAGAATATAGTAAAAAAACTATGTAAACATGTTTATTGGCAAATGTTTGATAACAGTATTGAAGTAAAAACTTAAGCTATTTATAAATACCGTTATTATTATTGTGTACCGAATTTTTGAATTTAAAAAATATTTTAAACTTTAATCAGATCTCCTGAAAAAATTTCCTAAAAGCGACTTAGAGCTGTATTATGGGCAGAAAAAAAACCTGGAGAGGTATACGGATAGAACCAGAACTGGAGCACTCTGCAGTGGAGCCGTCTGCAGTGGAGCCGTCTGCAGTGGAGCCGTCGAAAATTTATTCTCCTATCATTTCTCTATTTTCGTGGAAAATCACCCCATTTCCCCTTTTTTGAGGGCACTTTGGGCCCAAATAATCAAAAAATTGGTAACTTAGTTTATGGTATGAATTAATTTAAATAATTTAATTAATTTGAACCATTGAAGGTATGAAGCGAAAAGTATCGGAATGCACGTCTACAGATATCGAGATATGAAAATTTTGATAGTCATGGACTCGAGTACAAATAGTGGTGGACACTCTCAGCAACTTTCCATGCTGAGAGACAATATGAAGGCTGAACCATATCGCTTTAAATTTATGAATGTCAGTTGCACTTTGAAGCATTTTAATTTAGTCTCTCTTAACTGATATTGAATTGGACAATTCTTTAAAAATAGGTCATCGAACTTCGCTATGGAACTGAGTTTAAAAGAGGACACCATCAAATTGCCTACTATCATCTGATGTTTGATTACTTCAGGAAATTTAATGGAAATAAGGATAATTTTTAATAAAAATAGAGTGTGTATATTATACATAATGGAACAGCCTTATTGCAAAAAACAAATTATTTATATTACATTCAGAGGTAAATAGTTCAATCTGCTATACCTCCTGGAACCTCAGGAATACTTAACAATTATAGGCACTGAAACAAAAAAAAATATATTGTGTTAGTAGGGTGTCTACTCAAATCCTGGAAAAAAATTTCCTGATAATTCCAGGTTTTTTCCAGGTATATCAAGTTTTTTCTATGTATAATATTTTATAGTGAGGAGCCAAATATTTCGCATTTTAAGAGAAAATCGACTCAGAAACATTATAAATAATTTTTTTTCAGTTTCTAGGAACTCAATTAATAGGTTTGATTTAGAAAGCTTTGACAAATTATATTACAAGATATTCTTAAATATATTTGCACCAGCTTTGAATTCCTAACTTTTCAAGTAAATATATTGCATTTTCAAAAAGATAGATGAATTTTGAACCAAATAGTTGAATTTTCAACTAAAAAATATCCATTTTCAACCAGATAGATGAAATTTTAACAAAAAAGATCAGTTTTCAACCAAAAACGGAATAGTTTAATTTTCAGTTAAAAAATTAATTTTCCACCAAAAAATGATGAATCTTCAACTGGAATACATGAATTTTAAACCAAGAAAATTAATTTTGAACAAAAGAGTTTAACTTTCAACCTGGTAGTATTATTTTCAACTAAAACGATGAATTTTCGACTAAAATGATGAATCCTTAACTGGAATAGTTAAATTTTGAACGAAAAAGATGAATGTTCAAACAATAAAATGAAATTCTATTAAAAAATACGAATTTTCAACAAAATACATGAATTATTAACGAAATACATAGTTGAATTTCCAGCTAAAAAATACAACTTTTCAACCGTAGTTGAAATTTTAACTAAAAAACATCAACTTTCAACCAACAATGGAGAAGTTCAATTTTTAGTTAAAAAATTAATTTTTAACCAAACTAATTAATTTTTAACTTAAATGATAAATATGCAGCTGGAATAATTGAATTTTCAACCAAAAAGATTAATTTTCGACCATGAAAAGTAATTTATTTCTGCCAAAAAAGACGACTTTTCAACAAAATACATGAACTTTCAACCACATAGTTGAATTTTCATCTAAAAAAGCATAAATTTTCAACCAAGTAATTGAATTTTGAACAAAAAAAAGATCTGTTTCCAACCAAAAATTAAATAATTGAATTTTCAGTTAAGAAAATTAATTTTCTGCACAAAAAAACAAACAAATTTTCAACCGAAGTGATTAATTTTCAACTGAAATGATGAATCTTCAACTGGAATATATGAATTTTAAACCGAAAAATAATGGTTTAACAAAAGAGTTGAACTGAATTGAATTTTCAACCAAGAAGATTAATTTCTACCACAAAGGACAAAATATTAATTAAAAAAGATAATTTTTCACCCAAAAATTGAATAGTTGAATTTTTAGCTAAACCAATTAATGTTCAACCAAAGAGAGGAATTTTCAACTAAAATGCTGGAATTGTCGATTGGAAAAGTAGTTACATTTTCAGTTAAAAAAAAAATCATTAAAAAAAAAAACCCTTTCAAAAAATAGTTACATTTTCAATGAAAATGATGAATTTTCAACTGAAATGATGAATCTTTAACTTGAATCAATATTTTTTCAATTAAAAAGATTAATTTTCAACCAAGAACATTAACTGGTACCAAAAAACACGAATTTTCAAATAAAAAAGGTATTTTTACATACAAAAATTAAACAGCTAAATTTTTAGTTGAAAAATTAAGTTTCCACTAAACAAATTTGTTCCGAAAAATAGTTACATTTTCAACCAAAATGATGAATTTTCAACTGAAATGATGAATCTTCAAGTAGAATAAATATTTTCAGTTTAAAAAAATAATTTTCAACCAAAACAAACAAATTTCCAAAAAATAGTTACATTTTCAACCAAATTGATGAATTTTCAACTGAAATGATCATTCTTTAACTAGAATAAAGATTTATTCAATAAAAAAGATTAATTTTCAACCAATTAGATAAATTTCTACGAAAAAACACGAATTTTAAACTAAAAAAGGTCCTTTTTCAAACAATAATCGAACAGCTAAATTTTTAGTTAAAAAAATTAATTTTCCACAAAATAAACAACCAAATTTTAAATAAAAAAGATGAATGTTTAGCAAAAGGGATCAACTTTCACCCAATTAGTTGTATTTTCAACTAAAGAGATGAATTTTCGACTAAAATGATGAATATTTAACTGAAATACTTGAATTTTCAACCAAAAAAATTCATTTTCATACAAGAAGAAATGTCTAGAATGTCACGAATTTCTAGTAAGACAAGACGAATTTTTAGCAAAATACATGAATTTTTAACTACAATGATGGAATGATCAATTGGAATAGTGACATTTTCAGTATAAAAAACAATAATTTTCAACAACAAAAAAAACTATTTTTCAAACAAATAGTTACATGTTTAAACAAAGTGGTATGAATTTTCAACCAAAATTATAAATCTTCAACAGGCATAGTTCAACTTTAAACCAAAAAGACGAATTTTTCACCCATAAAAGAAATGATTTATCATTGCTTATTGTTTCATAACAATTGTGTACTTAATATTGAAATTTTTTTTTTAATGGATTTTTAAATTGTTTATATTATTAATGTTAGGCAACAAAAATCCAGAGACAATAATGTTTATTTAAGGCCTTCAAAATTACACACTATTTAAAAAAATGAAAATTGTAGAATTTAAAAATGAACCCTTTAATTTTGAACAAGTTTTGTGTACAAAATCGAACAATCTAAATTGTGTACATTCAAAATATAAAAAATTTGCAATAAATCCTTGAAAACTGATCAATAAATTATTAGTTTAAACAATGATTGTGTTTAGTTGACCAAAGTGTTAATTAATTTTTGGATGTTAAATATTACTCGTCTATTATCTTTGGGGAAACGAGAAAAAATCTGTCTCAGCCCGGATTTGAACCGGGAACGCCACTATACATGAGTGGAGCGTTAAACAATTATCATGTCCCTAATAAGTTAGGAAAAATGCAAGCATATCATAAATGTTAAAATATTTCAGCATTGTGGATAGTTGCATATCATGGCAAGTTATTTTCAACAATAATTAGAAATTAGACTAATAATTGTCTGCAGCAAAATATTTTATAAATTAGACAAAATCACGATTCCTAAGAAAAGGAAGAAAAATCTTAATAAAAATAAAAAGAAAAATACCTTGATTCCCTAAATCTATCTGCTATCTGTAGGCCAGGTAAATCACCACAACGTCTAGAACTGAAAAGTACATTTGCCAATCTAACCACAATGTTGATAAATATAACAAAATCAAACAGAATTACCTAAAAATATAATCTGATTGTAAAATTAAATATTTTTAGTATTATTTAACGTCAGTTGAAAGGATTAATTTTTAACTAAAAAATCTGCAGAAAGATATTGTTTCCCAAGGCAAAATATGAGACTCGTGTTTGTTTTTTCATACAAAAATTTTTCATGATTTTAGGGCCACTTGAGTATTCAGGTAAATTATGAAACAATTAACGAAAAATAATATTTGATTTTGCAATCTGCAGAGAGATTTTTGTTTCTGCGGATTTCTTATATTTGGATTAATACTCATGTTTATAATTTTTTCAGAAATAATAAACCTACAAATCAAGGAAAACCTAGAAATCAGGGAAAAGACAGGGATTTTGAAAAAAAATCTTGGAAAAGTCAGGGAATTTCTATAAGAGGCACTTTAAATAACTGTCAAGGATAATAAATTTGAAATTTGAAAAACTTTCATTTTAATTTTTTCATTCCATTTATAAAATATTCTATGTTAAAAATGCTAGAAGATTAGGATTATGTTCTTTGAATATTAATGGCCAGTACGAATGAAAAATTGGTCAGGAAAAAATTAGAGAATTTCGAAAACTAAATTTTACAACTACCCTATTATAATATTTTTTTAGTCATTTATTTGCCTTATATTTATATTTCTTTTATTTGGTTGGAAATTCAATAATTTTGTTAAAAGGTCATCCTTTTTGGTTGAAAATTTAACAGTTTTGGTGAAAACTGTTTTTTTGGGGTTTGAAATTCAACTATTACGGTAGTAAATTAACTTTTTGTTGAAACTTCAACAATTTATTTGAAAATTTTGTCTTTTTAAAATCTAATCCTTTTTGGATAAAAAAGCAACCCTTTGGTTGAAAATGGATCTGTTTGGTTGAAAACCGTTTTCTTTTCGTACAAAATTAGTCATGTTGGTTAAAAATCAATCTTTTTCGTTCAAAATTCATCTCTTTAGTTACAAATTTAACTATTTTCTTGAAAATTAATATTTTTGGGTTAAATATTGCACTGTTTTACAGAGAATCCGTCCTTCGGCTTGAAAGTTCAACATTTTAGACGAAATTTTGTTTCCTTCTCGACTGAAAAATCTTTATTTGTTGAAAATTAGTCTAATTGGTTGGAAAAATCAAAATTTTTATTGAAAATAACCCTCTTGGTTGAAATCAGACTACTTTATTGGAAATTCTTCTTGGTTGAAAATTAATCGTTTTTAGTTCAAAATTCAATTTTTTGTTTGAAGATTCAAGTTTTTGTTTGAAAATTCACGTATTTTGATGAAAATTAATTTTCTTGGTTCAAAATTCGTTTTTTTTTTGTTAGAAAATTAGTCATTTTTATTGAAAATTCATCCCCTTTATTGAACATTCTTTTTGTTGAAAATTAATTTTTTTTTACTAAAAATGTAACTTTTCCATTTTTGGTAGAAAATTCATCTTTTATAATTGACAATTCAAGTTTTTGTTTTGAAATGTATGTATTTTGTAGAGAATTAATTTTCTTGGTAGAAAATTCGTCTTTTGGTTTTAAAGTTAATATCCTTTAGTATAAATTTTATATTTTTTGTTTGAAATATCAACTATCAATTTGTTTGTTAATTCAACTATTTGGTTGAAAATACAACTATTTTTGGTTGGAAAATTCATCATTTTTTAAATAATTATTCCACGTTGTTGAAAATTTGACTATTTTGTTGAAAATTCTCTTTATTTTTCTGGAAAATTAATTTTTTTAACTGGAAATTTAAATTTTCAATTTTTGGTTACAAATGTATATTTTTTAGTTGAAAATTCATATATTGTTAAAAATTAATTTTCTTGGTTGAAAATTCGTCTTTTTGGTTTTAAAATTCTTCTCTTTTAGTAGAAGTTGCATATTTTTTTGGTTGAAATATCAACTATCATACTTGTTTTTGAAAAGTCAACTATTTGGTTGGAAATGTAACTGTTTTTAGTTGAAATTTACTGTTTTTTTTTTAAATTTGACTACTAACGTGAAAATTCGTCTTTTTATGTCGAAAATTCAAGCATTTTTGTGAAAGGATTTGATAAATTCTAAACTGTTTTTTATTCAAATTATTTAAAATTAAAATGTTTAATTTAATAAATTTTATAAAAGGATTTGATAAGAAGATTCACCTATTTTATTGAAGTATAATCTTTTTTTTTTTTAATTCGACCCTTTGGTAGAAAATTCATGTGTGTAGGTTGAAAATTCAACTATTTGATTACAACTTCAACTATTTTGTTAAAAATGTAATTATTTTTGTTGAAAATTCATCCTTTCGGATTGAAAATTCGTCTTTTATGATAGAAAAGCCGTCTTTTTTATTTCAAATA
Organism: Andricus grossulariae; assembly: GCA_011634705.1. Lineage (NCBI taxonomy): Eukaryota > Metazoa > Arthropoda > Insecta > Hymenoptera > Cynipidae > Andricus > Andricus grossulariae. The sequence goes on from JAABKJ010007545.1 coordinate 192,626,886, forward strand.
AACTGTTAATTAAACAATTCTATTCTGAAATTTTACTCTTTTATTTCGTTTATAAAAAAAAGATCGATGTTAAATATGTCATACGATGAAAATTATGGTCTTTGAATATCAATGTTCAGGAAAAATGAAAAATTGGTCAGGAAAAAAGGAGGAATTTTTGTAATTGAAATTTTTCCGCCACCCTGATTTATTTTTTTAATAATTGTGTCTTACCTATGATACAAAGAATGACTGCCATCGTAACTGCAATAACAATTATTCGAGATTTAACGTGTTGCATCCAGGCCCTTTGTTGGGCTTTTTTTGCAGCATCCCTGAATTCATTTCCTGCCATGTTCAGTCGTTCACTAGCTAATTGCAAATCTTCCATTCTCTCTCCTCTTTCCATCACTTTTTGTACACTATCACGCATTACATCTGTTACTTCCTTTATTTGGATTCTGACACTGAAATGTAAATTAAAAAGTCTAGCGTGTTTTCAAAAAAGAAAAAAGGAATCCAGGCCTTTTCCAGGTTTTTCAGGACAAAAAAATACATTTTTCCAGGTGATTTTTTATTTTATCACTGTGAAAAATCACGACGCTATAATCGAAAATATTTCAAAGTTTCTCATTTTTTCAACTTTAACAACAATTGACTTATATTTTTTCAACCAAATAATTTGTTGCTGTTGATGTAATCAAGGTGAGTTTAATTCCGTGTGTGACGACCTTTTTTGATCAAAATTGGATGAAATTTAATTGAGCTACCGAATTTAAATCATCGAATTTAAAAAAAAAAAGATTAAACTTCAGCCAAAATCAGTTGGATTTTTAACGAAACAATTATATTTTTTAGAAGACAGTTTCATTTTTGACAAAAAAGATGAATTTTATATCAAAACGGACGAATTTTCTTAGAAATAGAAGAATGTATAACAAAGCATTTGAATTTTCAACCAAAAAGGGTGAATTTTTAACAAAAAGATGAATTTCCAACGAAACATTAACAGGGTGGCCCCTATTTTTTCAATTTTTGTCTCCCGGCTTTCTCCCGGTTCTCCCGGTTAATATTCGTGATTTCTCCCGGCTTAGAAAAAAACATATACTCGATAAGCATCAGCAAACTTTTTTGCGAGAAATCAGTTGACTTTGAATCATACAAACAATTTAAAAATCCGCTATTAAACCAATTTTTCAATATTATGTTTTAAACCTTTCTTAAACAATAATTAATCATTTCTAACTGAAAACGTCTGAAAAAAAATATATAGAACGATTTTGGACAATTTAATTAGAAAAAGTAGTTGAATAATATTGTGTAATTTCTAAGTCGAAGTACATAAATTTTGGGTTTAAAAATTTTATTGAAAGAAATCAAATCTTCAGAAAAAAATGCATTTTTAACAAAGGAGCTTAAGTTTCAATCAAGTAATTGAATTTTTACCAGTCATTAATTTTCTACCAAAAAAGACGAATTTTCGAACCAAATACTTGAATTTGGAACATAAAAAGGATAAATTTTCAACCAACTAGGTAAATTTCTAACCAAAGATGGAATAGTTAAATATCCAGTTGAAAAAATTAATTATACGACAAGAAAAAAACGAATTTTCATCAAAACAGTTAAATTTTCAACCAAAGTGATGAATCTTAAACTAAAATGGTGAACCGTCAACTGAAATAGTTGAATTTTCAATCGAAGAGATGAAGTTTTAACTAAAATTGTGGAATATTTAACTGGATTGCTTAAATTATCAGATGAAAAAAATTAATTTGTAAGAAATAAAAAAACTAATTTTCAACAAAGTACTTAAATTTTTAGTTTAAAAATTATTAAAAAAAAAATCAAATTTTCAACAAAATAGGTGAACTTACAATCGAAGAGATGATTTTTGCATTAATATGATGAATCTTAAAAAAATGAATTTTTAAAAAAGGAGTTTAATTTTCAATCAAGTAATTGAATTTTCAACCAAAATCGTTAATTTTCTACCAAAAAAGACGAATTTTCATCAAAATACATGAATTTTTAGCAAAATATTTCAATTTACAAATAAAAAAGATAAATTCTCAACCAAATAGTTGAATTTCGAAATGAAAAAGATCAATTTTCAACCAGAAATTAAAAAGTAACATTTGTAGTTTAAAAAATTAATTTAATTTGTTTAATTTTTAACATAAAAATTGAATTATATCAATGCACAGGGTCGAATTTCCTGTCCAAATGAACAAATTTTTAACAAAATAGTTGAATTTCCTACCTGCAAAAATGAATTTTCAACCAAAAATTTGAATTTTGAAAGAAAAAAATCAAACATTAACCAAAAACAGTTGAATTTAAAAAAAATACTTGAATATGTGAGCTTCTTACCAAATGGTTGAATTTCCAACCTACGAAGATGAATGCTCAATCAAAGCGTCGAATTGTCAACAAAATACATGAATTTTCAAATTAATAGTTGAATTTTGAACTAAGAAAGGAATTGACAAAATATTGATATTCAATTTTATATTAAAATTATACAAAAATTAGTCATGCTCTCGAAAAACTAATTCCCTGAATTTGAACGAAAATTCCCTAACATTTTCAGGGTCTTTCAGGTGAGTAGACACCTTGATTATTATATGTATGCACCTCAACAATAACCGTTCAGCAGTTTTGTTCTATTCAGCAGAGAATAAATTTGAGAACAATTTTTTTTTCTTTAATGGAATAAAAATTCCAGGACCACGAGCAACATTCAAGGACTTTTCCAGGTTTTTTTAAGGACGAGAAAAATTGAAGGATTTTTTCAGGTTTTGAAGGATTTCCAGGATGTTAGAGACCCTGGTTAAAATTTTCTTCTCCGGATTTTGACCGACTCCTAATTGAAAACTGTTATGGAAAATGCAATTAATGGCCACGAAGCTCGATTCCAAGCTATGATGAATAAGGTTTCGTGCAAGGATTAATAAACATTTACCGGATTTGGAGATCCTATTGTTTTTTTAAAGGAAAGCCGCCATATTATAATATGTTACTTCAGGCTTTGGATGTTCACCTGCAAACTGAAGTTCTAACCTTGATTGAACTTATGTATATTTCAATTTGGCAATAAATTACAAGGAATAATTAACAACATTTACGGAGCAACTACAGATTTCCCCAATAGATGTTCAATCTTCTAGCAATAAGATTTTTTGTAGGTACAAACTTGTAAACTTCTCACAGAATCGGAAAACTAGATGGAGCCGACATTGGGGAGATGTATGTTTGGGTTCCTAATTCTTCAAAGCGTCTTCTGATCTGCGACAGTAAATTCGGAAGAAAATTTTCAATTGATGCTGGGGCAGACATCTCAATTCTGCCCGTTGTCAAAAATTCGAAAAAGCGTCAAACAAGTTAAAAATTTGTTTTCAGCCAGTAATTCTAATATTGATACTTATGGAGGAACTATGCTTTCCCTTGATATAGGACTTCGCCATCCAGTTGTTTGGAATTTTTGTATAGCAGCAATTCCACATACGATAATAGGGGTTGATTTGCTTGACCACTATCGTTTTACTGTAGACGTTTACGGGAAAAGAATAATAGACTCGCTTACTAATTTTAGTTCTTGTGGGGAAATTATTCTGTCTGATCAACCTTCAATGTGTACTTTTCAGTTGAATTCGAGATTTTCGCAGATTCTGTCTGACTATAAGGAATTACCCGTACTTACACAGTATATTCCTCCGGATTCCAGTAAAGTTTTCCACCATATCGTTACTTCTGGACCACCTTGTTGCAGATAGGTACCCAGTTCCATACTTGCACGATTTCTCGGCTAAATTGCACGAAAAAATCATTTTTTCTTCGATTGATTTGAAAAGAGCTTTTTAGTAAATTTCACTGGCTCCCGAAGACATCCCTAAGACTGCAGTGATAACGCCGTGTGGCCTGTTTGAGTATACGTGCATGACGTTTGGCCTGCGGAATGCAGCCTAAACTTTTCAACGGTATGTAGATAGTTTTTTGTCAGATCGTGACTATGTTTTTGTCTACGTAGACGGTGTTCGAATCGCATTCTCATCGCCGGAGGAGCATGAGACACATCTGCGCGTAGTCTTTGAGAGACTTAAAAAGGCCGGCTTGCGAATAAATCCTACCAAAACCTCAAACGGCAGTTGATTTACGTAGGTTCTTGGGAATGACTTTTTATCGTCGCAGCCTTTCTCATGCTGCACTCAGGTCATTCGCGAAAAGTAACGACAGAATTTTATCGAGCTTCTCAAAACCTTCTTGAATGCTATCAACGACCAACAGTACGTCGTCCATATAATAAAGAGCGATTTTTCTATTAATTTGTCGATGAAGTCGTCTATCACGGGGAACGGGTAGTTCATTCTTTTGGTTTTAGCGTTCAAGCCGCGGAAGTCATTTACCATCCGGTCTTCGCCGTCCTTCTTTTTTACTAGGAAGGTAGGACTTGCATACGGGGACGCGCTTCCTTGAAATATTCCCGCTTCGAGCAGTTTGTCTATGAGCGATTTTAATCTGTCAAGTTTGTCTTTGGATAAACGTTAGGGCTTATACACCACCGGTTTATTATCGATTAATTCAATTTTCATTGGTTCACCCTTTGCTTGTTTCAGCTGTGTTATATCGAACTCGACCGATCCCCTATATCGATTAATTAGCACCAACAGTCTTTCTTTTTGCGCTCGAGTAAGATTCTCCGCGCAGATGTCTTTTCCTTCTATCGGTCTCACCTTACTGATGCTGTTTACTTCGAGTGTTGATTCTGCTTTATGTCCCATGTTACTGTTTTTTCTTACGAATTTCATTTGCTCTACATCGCTCACGACCTCTATTTCAGGTTCGAAAACGTTCCGTCCGGTTAAGATCGAATGCGATAGCTGGTCGTCGTTAGCGATATCAAATTTCAAGCGTAGGGGAATGCCGTCTATTTCACAGTTGGCGTACGAGTGAGCAAGGGGTATCACGGTGGTTTAATTGAAACCCGATAATACATATCCAGCCTTCTCGAATTTTCGATCTAATAGTAAGGCTTCGCTTTGACTGATTATTGAGCAGTCGCTCACTAGGTCTACCATGAATATCTTCTCGATTCCGTTCACGTAACACTTTTTCTCCGGTTTATTTACCGACTTTGATTCAACTTGAAGTACTGAGACGCGTAGCCCCTCACAACCTGCTGACTGGGATTCGGAGATTTCGTTACGTCGTGTGCACGCAGCCCCGCTCTGGCGTCACACCGATCTTCGGCCTTTTTGGGAAACTCCTCTTCGGGAGGCCCCCGCCCGCCGATTGAGCCCTCAGGAATTTGCGCCTTCTGTACTCCGGGCAATCGCGCTCAAAATGATCGACATTTCCACACGTAAAACACCCGTTCTCCACCTTTGCGCCTCTTTTGCAGTTTTTTTCACTCCGCGAGCTCGCACTCGTTGTGTCCCGCGCTTTTTTTTCGTCCTTAACTTTTGCGCTTGTTTTAGGTTTCGGGAAAACCGAAATACGAGTATTCAGCTCTGGAATAGTTTTGCA
>JAABKJ010007545.1:192632490-192676806 GCA_011634705.1 Andricus grossulariae
TCGTCCTTAACTTTTGCGCTTGTTTTAGGTTTCGGGAAAACCGAAATACGAGTATTCAGCTCTGGAATAGTTTTGCAACGAGCCGCTAATAGAATGGTTCGAACGTTCTCATCTTGAATGCCGCATGCGACGATGTCGATGATTTTATCCTCAGTTATTTCTAATTTTAATTTATTTATTTTGCTAAGCTTTGTGAAACAGTATGTCAGGAGGTCTTGATCAGGTCAACTTTTGTACAGGACCGCGTCCTCTAATAGTTTTCCGAAGCTAATCCCAGCTATGAATTGTCTCACAATTGCGATTGACAGGGCTTCCCAAGATAAAAAGGGTTCCGATAATCCCTCTAACCAAAGCTTCGCGTTTCTTTTCAGTTTCAAGGTCGAAAGATACAACTTCGTTCGGTCATCCCAATCATACATTATCTCGCTCGCATTAACTTCATCCATCCATTCCCTCGTGGTGAGATTATTCGTCTCTGGATCAAATTCGGGTGAAATCTTTTCTTTGGTGTAGTGCGAGCGTCTCGACACTCCGGAAAAGATACCTAATAGTATACCTGTCAGCTTAGCGATGTCCGATACCTGGCTTCCTTGTGTGTTTTCAGATAATCTGCTTTTATTGTCATGGTTTGGAATTGTCCGTGACTCCCACGCAGCGCGAGCAAATCCAAACAGGACCAATCCGACGGGACGAACCTCCACCTTTGCGTCCACAGTCGGAAAGATGTATTGGGAAAAGAAAGAGAACAGAGAGTGCAGAAGCTGTGAATGGGAAGAGGAAACATTGGAGCATGTTTGGGAAGGATGCAGGAGAGGAAGGGAAGACGAAGGAAGCTGGCAAGAGAACGTGGTAAGGATTAGAAGGGAGGATATATTGGAGAAAGAGTAGATAAAGAAGTTGAAAGGGGCTAGAGGAGCGAATGAGAAAGAATGAAAGAATGGGTATGGAAAAAAATTGTAAAATGGAGGTACAAAAGTATTAAAACGAAAAGGAAACGAAACGCTCTCAGATTAGGAGCATAAAGATTGTCATGTTATGTTAAAAGACGGTTACGTAATAGCTCTCTCTCTCTCTCGCTTGCACTCTCGCTTTCGATCGCTCATTCACTCGTTTGCTGACACGTCCCAAATTGCGCTATAGAAAAAATAGAAATGAGGATTTAGATATAACAGTTTATGTAAATAGTTTCAAATAACTGTGAATAGTAAGGATAAGTTATTATAAAGCACGTACGCGGAAGTATTGAAATGACCACGAAAAACTGGGAATTCGGCTCAGTGGCAAGAATTTTTCTCTTGAATGTACTGATATGCAAATTTGGAGTGGTTTCATGTATCTTATTACTCTAATGAGGCTTAAACGTGAAAGATTACATAAATTGTAATATCATTTTTAACGAATGTAGTAATACAATTTTTTTCCTTCAAACTCACTTCAATAAAATAAAGATATCTGATCAGGATAAGCTTAACGCCTGCAATCTCTGTGATGACGACTGTGAGATATACTATATAATCTGATGAAGAACTGGAATATTAATTTGTTAAATTTTCAATCCATGTCTTCATTAATACATAAATTACCTCTTCCTCTGATCAGAATTTATTTTAGGGAAATCCATAATCTATGTGTTAAACACAAATGGAATTCGAAATGTGCCCCTTTTGATATGGAGTTCGTACCATATGTGCGCACAGACATATGGTACACTCCTACGAGGTCATCTACAACTTAAGGACAGTGATTTGGGGGTGCAAATCTAATAAAAGCTAACTGATTCTTATAATAAGGTTATAGAAATCTTACCTAAGAAAAAGTTTTACTTACAAAAAAAAAAAAATCCAAAGATATTACATTTTAGAGGAAAGTTCAGCAGAAATTTGATCTGTCAGACCAAACGTCAATTTACTCTTGAAAAAATGTGTCATTTTTTGAGTTATAAGTTTTGATAATAATTAATAGTGTTAACAAATTTAAAAAATGCGGTTCTTCTTGTGAAAAAACTCAAAAATTCCTTATTCAATCTATTCTTAATTGCTTTAAAACAGTTCTATGTGTCCACCGAATATTGAATTAGTAAATTTTTATTTAACATAATCAATTTCAAACGGAAAAAAGTCAATTTTTAACCACAAAGTTGAATGTTTAACTAAAACGATGAACATCTGAAGAAAAAAATTGAATTTTCAACCAAAAAATAAAAGTTTTGAACAAGACATTTCAATTCTTAACCAATAATACAATAGTAGACTTTTCAAAAAAGAAATACAAGTTCCCACTCAAATATTCGGAGAGGAAAACAGTGGAATTCTATAAAAAGAGGAATCAAAAAAAGAGTATGAAATCTGTGAAAGAGAATACAAAAGAAAAATTTTTTTTCGCCTCTTGTTTTTTCTGTTGTACAACTGTCTCTGATGAGCCGACTACACTGATTTTCTGAAGAATACCTTTCTTGTTTTGAAGCTTTTTGCGCATTCTCTTGCACAAGTTCAATCTCCATGAGTTTATGTTTTGAAGCTTTTTCCTAAATTGAATCCTCTGTTTCTTCTTGCAGAGTTAATTTCGCATATCGAGTGTTTTCCTAATGAAGATCCTATTCCTGGTGTTTCTCGTGGCGGATCTTCTTATTCTCCTGAAAGGTCTTCTCCTGACAGACCTCATTCTCCGGTTTCACCGGTCAGATCTGCTCCTCCTGCCGTACCGTATTTCCGTGCCAGGTCTAGGTCTCCTCCTGTCATCCGTTCTTCTTTGCCTTAAACAATTGAGTGGGCAAGTAGACACATACGAGACGTAAACTTGTTCACTTTTTTGAAACAAAAGTAGAGGCTAGAATGAATGCCTCCACGAAATGTAATTTCATCAGAACTAAATAGTGTTAACTTGTTTTGAAAAGTTTTGAAAAAGAGACCAAGAGAAAACTAAGAAATACACCACCCCCCGACCCTTTTCCTGCCGAATATCCCACCAACCCTCAAAAATGCCACTGTTTCTGGCCTTGATCCGCACAAAAACCTTGACGCCTACAATCTCTGAAATGACGATTATAAGATATGCTATATAATCAGATGAAGAACTAGAATATTCCTTTGTTACAGTGTTAATAAAATTATTCATTTATACATTGATTAGCTTTTCTTTTAATTAGAAAAGATGAGGATTGTTTCTACTCTCGTCTTGTCTTTGGCACTTATCCCCAATTCTATTTGTGAATATAATAATATATCTATAATTTCATCTAAATTTTCTTAAGCTTCACGAAAATCAGAATTTGCGCGCTTCAATCTTCATTCCATCCCAATTGCTATTTTCTTTCAAACTTTATTTGAGTTTTTCCGAAATGAATACAAATTTAATCTGAATTTATTCTGGGGGAATTCATAATTTATGTGTTCAAGATAAATAGATTTCGAAGTGTCCCTTTTGCAACGGAATTCATACCATATCTGCGCGTTCACATATGGTACATTCCTACGTGGCCATCCACAAATTACGTTAGACGATTTAGGGGTAGAGGGGTTATAAAATCTTACTGTTATTTGGAAGGAGACAAATTTTCAAGAAATAAAGATTTTTCGGTCACGAAGATAAATCAGCAACTGAAACAGTTAAATAATTAAACTGTTGCAATCAACTCATCATAAGAAACAGTAATAATATTTTTTTTCTTGAAACTCACTCTGATGAAATGTAAATATCTAAGTTTGACAACCTTGACACCGGTAATCAATTAGATAACGACTATAAGATGTACTGCGTAATCGACGAAGAACCAGAATATTTCTTGGCTACAGTGTTGATAAAGTTCTTTATTAATACATTAATTAGCTTTTCTTTTGATTAGAAAAGATGAGGATTGCTTCTACTCTTGTCTTGTCTTTGGCGTTTATCCTCAATTCTATTGGTGAATATAATAATATAATATATCGACAATTTTATGTACATTTTTCAAGCTATACGCAAATCGAAATTTTTGCGAATTAATCTACATTTTATTCCAATTGCTATTTTCATTCAAACTTTATTTGAATTTTTCCGAAATGAATAAAAATTTAATTCAAATTTATTCTGTGGAAATGGATAATGTGTGTGGAAGAAAAATGGAATTCAAAGTGTCCTACAAATTGTGGAAAACGATCTGGGGGTAAAGGGTTTCAATAAAGTTTCAGTGTTTCTAATAAAGAGGGGACGGGAATCATACTTGAGAAAAAGTTTTACTGAAAAAAAAGAAAAATTTAAAAATATTATAACTTACAGGAAAGTCCAGCAGCAATTCAATCTCTTAGATCAAACGTGAATTTTATCTTGAAGGAAATGCTTAATTCATTGCGTTATATTTTTTCATAATAATCAACAATGTAAAAAATGTAACAGACGAGGTTGTTCTGTTCAAAGACCTTGAAACTTCTTATTTGATTTATTTCCGAACTGCTTTAAAACAATTCAATGTGTCCCCCAAAAGTGAAATTAGTAGGTACATTTTTAATTAACAAAATCAATTTTGAACCAAAAAGTTGAATTTTTACAAAAATCGTTGAATTTTTAACGCAATACTGAAATTTTCAACCAAAACATAAAAGTTTTAAACCAAAAATATTAATTCCCAGCCAAAAATTATTAGTAGAATTGAAAAAAAAAAAAATAAGTTTCAACTCAAGCAGTTGGACTTTCTCATTGGGTTCTATTAATTCAGTTTTTATTCAAGCGATAAAAGTGTAAAAGGGGAAAAAGAAGAAATCTATAAAAAAGTGGAATAGAGAAAGGAGTCTGAAATCTGTGATATTCAATACAAAAGAAAAACGTTTTTGCCCTCTTTTTTCCTGTGTTTTTCCGATGCCTTTCATGAACCTATTACAGTGATTTGCGGAAAAATACTTTTCTCGTTTCAAGGCTTTTTATGAATTCTCTGGCACTAGTTGAGTTAACGTTTTGAAAATTTCTTCTCTAAATTGAATCCGCTGTTTTTTTCTTGCAGAGTTAAGTTTGAATTTCGAGTGTTTACCTAATGGGGATCCTATTCCTGATGTTCCTCGTGTCAGACCTTCTTATGCTCCTGAAAGGTCTTCTCCTGCCATACCTCATCTTGGGGGTTCTCTGGACAGGCCCTCTACTCCTGCCAAATCTTCTCTTCTTGCCGGATCCAGATCTCCTCCTGTCATTCATTCTTCTGTGCGCCTAGGTGGACTTACAAATGAAGAACTTAGATCTGTTCGTCTTATTCCGCACGCAAATCCGAATCGGCTATTCGAAATTCGTAGATACACTTTTCCTCGCGGTGCACCAATTCAAGTGAAAGGAAAATCGCAGGTCCTTGGGCCCGTTCCAACCGGAAGACAAACTGTTTTATCAACGTCCAATGGTGAAGTCTTTGCGATAGTGTTGGAAAATAACAGATATCTTCGTGGAATATATACGTTGAAACTTGGTATGCAACAGCGGGCAAAAATAAACATGAATAGCGGCGAGGTTAAAGACATGACCACAAAAGAAATTCAGGAATCTCCCTTAGGTAAGCAACGGCTGATCTTGAGATATTTTCAAATAATAAGGCTGGACGCCTTCGCCCACAACACTAATTAAATTTTCTTTGTAATATAAAACTGAAATATTAGAGTGACCGAAAGCTTCATCCCCAAAATGACCTGACTTTTCCCTGATATTTCAAAGACCATTTTTTTCTTTTCTCTAGCCAATAATGTTTGAAGACCGCAATTTTAATCTTGTAACATTTTCAACATCGGATCTTCTAGAATAAAAATTTCAGCTCTAAATCGATTTTTTTACTTCAACCCATATATATGACTTTCCAACAGAATCCTTGAATTATCAACAAAATAATTAAATTTTAACAAATGAGTTACATTTTTATCCAAATAGTTGAATTTTCGACAAATAGTTGCATTTTCAACAAAATAGTTGAATTTTGAACTAGAAAAGAATTAAATAATTTTTACAATAAAAGACAAGTTTTTTTCCTTGAAACCCTTCCTAATGAAATGTAAATATCTGAGTAGGACAAACTTGACGCCTATAACCTCTGGGATAACGATCATAAGATATACTATATAATCAGATGAAGAACTAGAATATTCCTTTGTTACAGTGCTAATAAAATCATCCATTAATACATCAATTAGCTTTTCCTTCAATAAGAAAGGATGAAGATTTTTTTAACTCTGTTCTTGTCTTTGGCGGTAATCCTCAATTCTATTGGTGAATATAATAATTTAATAAATCTATAATTTTACGCATTTTTTAGGCCACATGCAAATCGAAATTTTTGTGATCTAATCTACATTCTATTCCAATTGCTATTTTCTTCCAAATTTTATTTGAGTTTGTCTAAAATGAATACAAATTTAATAAAGAAATTTTAGGAACGAGTGTACTTCCCCCATATTTATGCATTTACATTTAAAAATGAAAGGTCAAAGCATCGACAAATATAATTCGGTGATTGTGAAGTCTCTTTTGTTAAAGCTCCTTTGGCTTTAACGAACACATTTACATCACATATCTCGTGCTTCCAATTCGATTTTGTCAAAAATCTGATTTTTTCTGCATTATGTTTAACACTTTTATATCAAGTGTATATTACATTTATTTATAGACCTTGTCCTGGAATTGCTCATTTATATATTGCAAAATAAAGTACAGGTTTTATTTATCATGATTAATTTAATATTTGTTAATATATTTTGCATTAAATTTCATTAAATTTCAGCTACCCCGAAAAATTTACCATTTCAATAAATCTATATTATTACAATCCAGAACATGTATTGGTATTGAAACAAACGTATTTTCATTGTCTTGTTGTTATGATTGAAAAAAAGTGCGCATGCTATAAGAAAATAAGAAAATTTTGTTAATAAACATTTTATTGCAACTTGTCTCGTTTTTTAATCAATTTAATTTGTTTATTTTCAATGTTATTTTTTACAATTTAATCTAAAAATACGCATCTTAACGTAAAGTGGGTTTGAGGAAAATTTTGGATATAATTTAGGCAAAAGATTTTGTTGAATAAAATGTTATTGTAGCTTTCGTCCTTTTTTCAAATATATAATTTTTTTCTTTTCAACAAATTTTATAACGAGAGTTTATAAAAAATTTGTAGACCTTTTTCGGTTGAACAACTTTTATCTTTTCATTTTTTTCGTCTCTTAGTTCGTTTTTCCAAACGTATCTATAATTATTTTATTTGTAATCTTGTTGTTTATAGATAAAAGAAAATCTACTTTTTCTATGTGAAAATGATCTATAACAAATTTTTAGATGTCTTTTGGTTGATCAACATTTGTTTATTTTCTCATTTTTGATCAAAGAGATACATTTTTAACCAGAAGGATGAATTTTCAACCAAGAAGGTTAATTTTCTACCACAAAAGACTAGTTTCTAATAAAATTTTCAAAAATATCAAACAAATATTTGAAAATTTCAAGGAATTTTCAACCTGATCATTAAATTTTCCACCAAAGAAAAAAAAGAAAAAGTCAGTCAAAAAAATTATTTTCCACCAAGAAAAACTAAAAAAAATAGTTAAACTAAAAAAAGAAGATTTTCAACTAAAATGTATAATCATCCACCAAAATGATTAATTTCCAATAAAGTAGTTTGACTTTCTACTGACTAGTTCAAGTTTGAACAAAACAAGAAAAATTAATTAAAAAAACCGCGCGTTCCATCAAAAAGTAATCGCTAACGAATTAGTAGATCTTTTTTGAACGTAAAATTTTTATTGATTTATTTTTTTTTCCGTACCTTGAGTCGTTTTTCCAAAAAATTTAATGTTTTCATTGTTGATGTAATTTTTTCACGATCAGCACAAAAGCTACGCATCCTATCAGAAATAATCAATAACAAACTTGTAGATCTTTTTCGGCTCAACCAACTTTGTCTATTTAGATTTTTCGTATCTGGTGTCGTTTGTCTGAGAATTCCATTCTTTTAATTTAGTGCAGATTTTTAAGAATAAAACAAAAATTGTGCAAGGAAAATCAAAAAGTTGTTGCAATGATATAGCAGGGTGTTCCAAATGCACCGTTTTTCTTTCTATGGCATTATTTAATATCGTGCGTTGCTTGGCTTAAAATGTTCATTTTCGTTTATTTTTTGGAATTTTCAAAATGCTATAACTCCTGTAATTTTTTGTTATAAAGAAAAGTCGTAAGAATAAGCTGATAGTCTTTTTTGAGTACTACTAATAACCGTACATAGAATTGTGAAATCCTGAAAAAAGTGGTCTAAAAAGTATTCAAAATGCGCTTATTTTTGGTATTTTCATCCAAAAAGACTGGCTAATGAACTTGATCTTCATTTTCTAACACTTGAAGAGTATACTACAGCCCAATCCAATATGTCAATTCTTTTGAAAGTTATCGTCCTAACAAACTAAAAACATACAGACAGACGGACGGACAGACACATTTGACAAAAACTGGGAGGATATTATAAATTTTAAAGAAATCTAATACCTTTTCTGATGAGAACGTAAAAAGATACATTTTTAACTAATAATGACAATCGGTACTTACTACAAAATTCGTTTTCGAATCGTCCTCGTAACTCATTGTAGGATGCTTCAAAGCCAAAATTAATTTCTGAAGACGATTCAGAAAATGATCTTTCTTTTAAACTATGTTTAATGACATTTAAAGATAAAGTGTAAATTTAAGAGCTGCTCATTTTTATACTTTTTATATTTTTCAAGCAATTTTAATTTATGCGTAATATGAGAATCGATTAAAAACTCTTGACACTTCAAATATGTACTAGAAAAATGTATAGAAAAGGAAATTCAGGGCAACGCGGATAGTGTTTTCTAGAATGATGAAGGAATAAATGATGGAACCCTAATGTGCGAAAGAAAATCTTCGACAATCAATTCGAAATCAATTTTCTTAGTAAGTGCTGATTTTTAATTATAGCTGGATATTCAATTGTTCATTGTACATATAAGAAAGAGCTTAGTTCGTGTTTGCGATTTTTATTCGTTGTAGATAACAATTATAATTTTAGATTGAATATTTATCATTGAAAAATATTCTCCACAGTATGTACACTAAACAGCTTTTTTTATAAACAATGACATATTCAAGTGTGCAAAAAAAGTTACACTTATATTCTCCTTCCAAATGATATACTTCACTTTGAGGTTATGCCTCGTGTACATCTCAAGAAAATAAGAAATATCAGAAATGTACTAAGCCGAATGGGGTACATGATGCTGCTCTCCAGCATACAACGTCCATTGCCATGTAACCAATCAAAGCAATCTAACGCATACCAACCTAGCGCCCGGCACCGGACACACATGTGATCATACATAGTCAAATTTTTAACCAAAAAGATAAATTTATTATCAAAAAGATTAATATTCTACCAAACAAAATATCGAATTTTGATCAGAATAGTTTAATTTTCAGTTACAAAATTAAGTTTAAACCCAAATGGTTCGAGTTTCTTATTTGGTTGAATAATTCAGTTCCCACTTAAGTGAGAAACGATGAGCAAAAGGGGAAGAATAGGAATTCTATGGTGAAGGGGAAGATGGGAAACAGTATGAAATATGTGAAAGAGAATTTACAAGGAAAATTTTTTCTTTCTCTTTGTTCCCTGTGTTGTACAACTGTCTCTGAAGAGCCGATTACACTCATTTTGAGAAAAATCTTTCTCTTGTTTGAAGTATTTTTGGGCAATTTCGTTACACAAGTTTACTTTTTTTAATTTATGTTTTTGAAGATTTGTTCTATATTGAATTATCTGTTTCTTATTGCACAGTTGAGTTTACAGTTAGAGCGTTCACCTAATAATGATTCTATTCCCGGTGTTCCTCGTGGCAGACCTTCTTCTCTGGACTTGTCTCTTTCTCTTGCCCCACCTCATACTCCCGGTTCTCCGGTCAGATCTTCTGCTCCTGCCGAGTTTTCTCTTCGTGCCAGGTCCAGGTCTCCTTCTGCCATTCGTTCTTCTTTCCGGCTACGTGAACTTACGAATGAAAAACTTAGATCTGTTCGGCTTATTCCCCACAAGAATCCGAACCGGTGATTCGAAATTCGAAGATACACTCTTCCTCGCAGTGCACCAATTCATCTGAAAGGTCGAAATGATATCATTGTGCCCATTCCTTGAAGGTTTAATTAATTTGTTGGAACGTCAATTGGTTTGTTGAACATTCCCTGTTTTGGATACAAAATATTTAGTTCTTAGTTATTTTTTTGAATAAGAATTTATTTTTTTTTAGATTAAAATTAATTTTTTTTTTTCAAATAAAATAAACTATTCTATTTTGGGTTGAATGTTCATCTTTTTTAGTTGAAAATTCAACTATTTGGTTGAAAATTTATGTATATTGTTGAAAAATCGTTTGTTCCTTTTTGTATAAAATTAATCTTTTTGTAATTAATTTTTTATAATTTACACAATTTTCTTGAAAGTTTAATTCATTTGTTGAAAATTTGACTATTTTGTCGAACATTTATATTTTTGCATAGAAAATGTTTAGTTTTTTTTTCGGATTAAAAATTAATTTTTTTAGGTTGAAATCTAATTTTTTAAGAATTTGTTTTAAAATTCATGTATTTTTTTGAATATTTCTCTTTTTTAGTAGAAAATTAATCTATTTGATCTAAAATAAATTTTTTGTTTTGTTTACAATTCAATTATTTTGTTGAAAATTCGTCTCTTTTTTGGTTGAAAAATCAACTATTTGGTTAAAGTTGAACTATTTGTTGATAATTTAAATGTATCTGTAAAAAATTGGTATTTTTGGTTTGAAAATTAAACAAAAAATCATATTTAGAGTTTGATAATAATTCAAATTTTTTTTTGAAATTTCACCTTTTTGGATTGAAAATTCCTCCTTTTTGGTAGAAAAGTTCTTGGTTGAAAATTCAACTGTTTTTTTTAAAATGTTTTATTCTGGCTTGAAGATTTGACTGTTTGGTTATAAATACAACGGTTTGATCTAAAATAAATTATCAGTTTTGTTTGAAATTCAATTATTTTGTTTAAAATTCGTCTCTTTTTTGGTTGAAAATTCAACTATTTGGTTGAAAGTTGAACTATTTGGTTCAAAATTAATTTTTGTTTTGTTTAAATTCAACTATTTAATTGAAAATTGATCTTTCTTGGTCGAAAATTATTTTGTGTTGTTGAAAACTAAACTTTTCAGCTTGATAATTTAAATGAATTTTAAAAAATTTTTATTTTTGGATTGAAAATTCAACTATTTGTTTAACAATTAAACTATTATGTTTAAAAATCAATTATTCTGTTGAAAATTCAACTAAATTTGTTTTAAAAAATCATATTTATTGTTCGATAATAAATTAAATAATTTGTTGAAATACGCCGTTTTTGATTGAAAATTCCTCTTTTTTGGTAGAAAATTCAACTATTTGGTTAAAAGTTGAACTATTTGGTTCAAAATTTATTTTATTTGGTTTAAATTCAACTATTTAATTACAAATTCATCTTTTTTGGTTAAAAATTATAATTTTTGTTGAAAATTCAATTTTTCAGGTTGATAATTCAAGAAGTATTTTTTTAAATTCGCATTTTTGGATTGAAAATTGAATTATATTTGTTAAAAAATTTAAACTATTATATTTAAAAATCAATTATTTTGTTGAAAATTCAACTGAATTTGTTAAAAAAAATCATATTTAGTGTTTAATAATAATTCAAAAAATTTGTTGAAATTTCTCCTTTTTGGATTGAAAATTCCTCTTTTTTGGTCGAAAAGTTCTTGGTTGAAAATTGTACTGTCTTTTGAGAAATTTTTTCTTCTGGCTTGAAGATTTGACTATTCGGTTATAAATACAACTATTTCCTCTAAAATAAATTTTTTATTTTGTTTGAAATTAAATTATTTTGTTGAAAATTCGTCTCGTTTTTGGTTGAAAATTCAACTATTTGGTTGAAAGTTAAAATTTTTGTTTCGAAATTAATTTTGTTTTCTTTAAATTCAACTATTTAATTGAAAATTCATCTTCCTTGGTTGAAAATTATTTTTTGTTATTGAAAATTCAACTTTTCAGGTTGATAATTTAAAAATATTTTTAAGAAATTGGTATTTTTGGTTGAAAATTCAACTATTTGGTTGAAAGTTGAACTATTTGGTTCAAAATTAATTTTATTTTGTTTAAATTCAATTATTCAATTGAAAATTCATATTTTTTGGTTGAAAATTATCTTTTTGGTTGAAAAATGAACTTTTTAGTTTATAAATGCAACTGTTTGGTCTAAAATAATTTTTTTTAAATTAAAAAATTCAACTATTTGGTTGAAAAATGATCTCTTTTCATAGAAAATTAATTTTTTTCATTCATATTGAATTGAATATGGTAAATATAAAATCTTTTTATTTAAAAGAATTTATTCCCCAATTTTCGTTAAAAATCACCCTATTTACCCTGTTTTGAGACCTAGAATTTTGGGCTCTGAAGTCTTAAAATATTATGTTTTGTGTTTTATTTTAAGAAATAATCAAATAAAATTTTTAAAAAATTGTTGACTTAAAACGGGGGGTGGATCTTCGTATTTGTGGCGACCCCCTTTGGGGGGGGGGGGGGGTCAAGTTTAGTTTGATGATTTGTGATGAAGAAGGGGAGGGGTGGAAAAAGTTTAAAAAATAGCGTGACGTAGTTTTTGAACCTATATTTGTGCTTATAATTAATGATTATCCACTGTAGGTTCATTATTATCCACTGTTGGATGGTCTCCCCTAACTTGAATAATAATTTTAATTCAATTTACAGAAACCTTTGAAACTTTCATCGCTGGAAATAATGAGTAGTGAAAAGTGCAATTTACGACTGGAATCTTATTACAAAAACAACACAGACTATAATGATGATGAGAAAATAATTCTTACGGAAAATAATAAAATGTTTTGTACGGAAGCAGTAAGTCGCCCCTGCCTTCCTGATTTTGGAAGTCCTGCAGTTTTTGATGGAAAATTAGTCGGATTTTCTTGGTTTGGATTAATTCCTTGCGGGGGATATCCGATTTTATTTAATAATATAAATTTTTATTATGATTGGATTTTGGAACAGGTACCAGAACTTAAAAAGTGAAAAATGTAGAGTTAGATGAAATTAGATTTAAATATATAAAGACTGTTCAAAAAATTGTACGTTTATTTGGAAATAAATACTTGTATATATATATATTTTTTTTTAAATATTTAAAGTTGAGATGAAAAGTATTGAAAGTAATTATAAAACACTGTATTATTTATTTATATTTTGTTTGCTCAGCATTTATTTTCTTAAATTATTTAGATTTTTAAAACTTGTTTATAAATTCTCAATATTGTTTAATTCCCAATTTCAATTATTTTTATTGGAAATTGATATAAAAAACTATCGTTTGGTTTTTATTACCAGAAAGTTTTTCAAGAATTAATGTAGCCTTTAATAATAATTTAACAAAAAATAATTTCAAAGTTGTAACAGATTTAAATTTAAAGTTGTACCCAATTTTGCGATAATCAGTATAGTTATTCTATTTGTATTTTTAAATATTTTTTATTTCATTTTTATAATTTAATTTCTTAATTCTTTGTGTTTTTACGCATACAATTTTGTATTCTTTTATAAATGATCTAATTTTGTTAATTGATATAAAATCATTAAAAAAATTGTTTTTCCTTTGAAAAATTCTGCAAAATGACATTTAGTTCGAAAAAATGTTGCTGAACATCAAAATTAGTTCATCTTGAATTATTAATTAAAAATTAAATAAAACAATATTTCAAAATCTTAACTATTTTAAAATAATTTAAATTCTTCAAGTGATAATTTGAATTATTGAAATTTATTTTAATTCAAATTTATTATTGGTAATTTAAAAAAATTACCTTTAAATTTTTCAGATTTTTTTGTTGAAATTTTTAGAAATGCTTAGAAATCTTTTGAAATATTTGTAAATTTTCTTGAAAAAATATTTTTTTCAAAATATAAAATCAAAAAGATTCTTAAAAAGCTTGTAAGTTTTTTTCTAAATTTCAAAAATCTACATTTTTTTCTAAAGTTTTTGAAATGTTTTCAAATTTTAAACTATTTTTTAATCTTTTCAAAACTTTAATTTTTTTTTTAATTCTGAAAAATTGAGAAAATCGCCTCAAAATCATTTATATTCTTGTTCGGCAATTTTGAAAATATTTAAATTTTCGCAAAAAACTAATTTAAAAAAATGAAAATTCATTCAAAATGTTCCCAAGGATCTCAAAATAAAATTTTATTCTCTGGAAAACTTTCAAAATTCTGAAAAAACTTCTAATTTTTTTTAAATCCTAAAAAATGAAAAAAATCTCTTAAAATTTGCCAGATTCTTTTTCGGCAATTTTGGAAATCTTATGAAATATTTTAAAATATTTTTAAATATCTTCTTAAAATTAATTTTTCGAAACGAAAATAGATCTTAAATTTTCCAAGGAACTTTAATAACATTTTTTTATTCTCTTGAAACGTTTCAAAATTCTTAAAAAGCTTCTAAATTTTTTGTTCGAAATATTCCAAAATTTACATTTTGTTATAAATTTTTTGAAATATTTTCAGATTTTAAATTATTTTTGAATCTTTTAAAAACTAATTAATATATCTTGAACTTAATAGAATTTTGTTATAAAATTTTGTAATCCTGCAAAATTAAAAAACTTTACTTTAAAATCTAAAATTTAAAATTATTTTGTATTAAAAGAAAAGAATTCTACGATAAAATTAGAAAGGATTTAACAAAATTTCAATTGATTTTCTATAATATCGAAAAAGATATTCAAGCAAAATTTTTTTATTTTGCAGAGCCTACTAAATTTAAGAAAAAAAACGATTAAGTTGAAGATATATTTAGAGGTTTTGTAACACTTACGCAATAATTTAAAACTCATAAAGATTTCATACATTTCTAAAAATGCTGATAACAAATCTTAAAGATTTTGAGAAAATTTTCAAATTTTTTCAAAATTTTACGAAAAATTTTGCTCAATTTAAAAATTGTTAAGAAATTTTGGAAAATTTGAAAACATTAAAATTTTTTTAAACTTGACTTTTAAACTTTTAACTTTTAAACTTTTAAACTGACTAAAATTTTTGCTGATATTTTGTAAAATCCTGTCAAATAAAAAAATTTTCTTTAAATATTTTTAGATTCTTTTTCGACTTTTAACAAAAAAACATTCATTCAAAATTGTTATTTTCAATTAAAAATGATTTTTCATCTCAAGCGGAAAAACTATGGATCTAAATAAATAAAAAATTATTTTAAAATATACACACATATCAATAATTCTTCAAATAATATTTCTTGAGTCATTCAAACAGAGATTAAAAAAATATTATTTAAATTAGAATCAATGTACTATTTTATCCGATAAATAATATTTTTATTTCTGTAAGATACAGCCCCGTTCGTACATTTAATAAAATTCGTAGCCGCTCTACATCAGATCCTAATCACTAAGTTTGACAAGAATGGAATTCTAGAGACAAAATGAAATTTGAAATTCCCGCCTTAGTAGCCCATCAGAAGCTCAAACTAAATACGAGTAAAATCGTTTGAATTCGTGAAACGATTTTGATTAACAGAAAAGGTTCAAGAACCGGCTCAAGAAAGGCTTTTCTTGCGTTTTTCAGAAATGAAAATTGTAAAATTGTGAAATTGTAAATTTGCATGATTAATATTCCTCGCCTCCTTCGCCTTCACCTTCGACCGAGTCAAGACCCACTTCTTCGTAATCTTTTTCCAAAGCTGCGAGATCTTCTCTGGCTTCGGAAAATTCACCTTCTTCCATACCTTCGCCGACGTACCAATGAACGAAGGCTCGTTTCGAGTACATCACGTCGAATTTGTGATTTAGGCGGCTCCAGGCTTCAGCGATGGCTGTTGTGTTGGCTAACATGCAAATGGCACGTTGAACCTTTGCTAGGTCACCACCTGGTACCACAGTCGGGGGTTGATAATTAATTCCGACCTGAAAAAAGGGGAAAAATTAATTTCTGATTTAAAAAAAGACATGATTCGAGACGAGATTCGAGACAAGACTCAAGACGAAATTCGAGACGAGGTTCGAGGCGATAGTCGAGAAGAAATTTTAGGCAATACTCGAGAAGAAATTTTAGGCAATACTCGAGACGAGACTCAAGGCGATGCTCGAGGCGATATTCGAGACGAGACTCGAGATGAGATTCGAGGCGATACTCAAGACGAGATTCGAAGGCGAGGCTATGAAGGATGAAAGAGGGATGGAAAGGTGGAGAGGAGAAAGAGGCAGGAGGGGGAGATTTAAACATAATAATAGACTAAGAAATCTTTTTTCAGGAACTTAAGTCTATGAATTCCTCAAATTCACTAAATTCTCCTAAATCCCTGAAATTCTTTTAAATCCTTGACTTATCTGAATTATATGAAATTCTTGAATTCCTGGAATATTCTGAATTCCTAGAATATTCTTAATTCCTTAAATTCTCTGAATTCCTAAAATTCTCTAAAATCCATACTTTTTCTAAATTACTTTAATTCTTTCGATTTCCTGGAAATCTTCTGAATTCCTCTAAATTCCTTGCATTAGTATGAAGCCCTTAGAATTCCCTTGAATTCCTGGAATATTCTGAATTCCTTGAATTCTCTGAATTCCTCTAAATTATCTGAATTCCTTTCGTTCTTCTAAATTCATTGCATTCGTCTAAGTTCCCTAAATTCCTTGTATTATTTCGAAGTTTTTTTGGAATTCCAAGAATTCTCTGACTCTTTGAATTCGTGGAATTCCTTCAAATATTCAAATCTGTGGAATTCGCTGAATTCACAGAATCAACTGAATTCTGAGGACTACAAAATACTCGAGGCGATATTCGAGACGAGACTCGAGAAGAGATGAGATTCGAGACGAGACTCGAGATGAGATTCGAGACAATACTCAAGACGAGATTCGAGACAAGAGGAGATGAGGGATGAAGGAGGGAAGCAAAGGTGGATAGGGGAAAGAGGACAGGGGGGGGGGACGTGAACAAAATAATAATCTAAGAAACCTTTTTTTTGGGAACTCAAGCTTATGAACTCCTTGAATTCACTAAATTCTCCTAAATCCCAGAAATTTTCTTAAATCTTTGATTTATCTGAATTCTCTGAAATCCTTGAATTCCTGGAATATTCTGAATTCTTTGAATTCCTGAAATATTCTGAATTCCTAAAATTCTCTGAAATCCTTACTTTCTATAAATTACTTCAATTCTTTTGAATTCCCGGAAATCTTCTGAATGCCTCTAAATTCTTTGCATTAGTATCAAGCCCTTAGGCTTCCCTTGAATTCCTGGAATATTCTGAATTCCTTGAATTCCTGGATTATCCCTCAATTATCCGAATTTGTGGAATTCACTGAATTCATAGAATTAACTGAATTCTCAGGACTACAAAATAGTTTACAGAATTCAGAGGAATTAAGAAGAATTGAAGGAATTCACAAAATTTTGAAAATTCATGGCATTTAGATCATTCAAGGAATTTGAGAATTTCACGGAATTCAGAGAAATAAAGGATTCCACAGAATTAAGAGTATTTCAGAGAATTCAAGGAATTTAGAATATTTCAGGAATTCAGGGAGTTCAGAGAATTCAAGGAATTCAAAGAATTTACAATATTCAATGAAATAGCGAGAAGAATTAAAGAAATTCAGAGAATTTACGGATTTCGAGGAATTCAGGAGAATTTAAGGAATTCAGGAAAATTGAAGGAATTCAGAAGAATTGAAGGAATTCAAGAGAATTTAAGGAATTCAAGAGAATTTAAGGAATTCAAGAGAATTTAAAGAATTCAAGAGAATTTAAAGAATTCAAGAGAATTTAAGGAATTCAAGAGAATTTAAGGAATTCAAGTGAATTTAAGGAATTCAAGTGAATTTAAGAAATTCAAGAGAATTTAAGGAATTCATGAGAATTCCCTAAATACCAAAGACTTCAAACTAATGCAAATAATATAAAGCAATTGTGACGAATTCCGAAAATTTAAAAGAATTAAAGGAATTTAATGAATTTAGAACATTAACGAATTTCAGAGAATTCGCGAAATTCATAGAATGCAGAAAATTCAGAATATCCAATAAATTGAAGGATTTTATGAAATTAACGGAATTCCAAAGGCTTTAAGGAATTCAGGAAAATTCCAAGGATTTCAGATTAATCCAAAGAATGCATAAGAATTCAGAGGAATTCCGTAGAAAAGAATTCGATGAATTCAGAGAATATGAGATTTTTAGGAGAATTTCATGAATTCAGAGAATATGAGAAATTCAAAGAATTTGAGAAATTCAGAGAATTATAGAAATTCAGTGAATGATGTAAATTCAGAGAATGATGGAAATTCCGAGAATGATAGAAATTCAGAAAATTATACAAATTCAGGAAATTAAAGGAATTCAAGGTATTCAGAGAATACAAAGATTTTAGAATATTCAAGGAATTTAGGGAATTCTGAGAATTTGCGAGATTTCAGAGAATTTAGAAGAATTTAAGGAATTCAGGAGAATTTAAGGAATTCAAGAGAATTTAGTGAATTCATGAGAATTCCCTAAATTCCAACGACTTCAAACTAATGTAAAGGATATAATGTAATTGTGATGAATTCCGGAAATTAAGAAGAATTAAAGAAAGATTTTAGAAAATTAACAAATTTCAGAGAATTCGTGAAAATCACAGAATTCAGAAAATTCACAATCTCCAATAAATTCAAGGTTTTTAGGAAATTAAAGGAATTCCTAAGACTTTAAGGAATTAGGGGAAATTCCAAGGATTTCAAATTAATCCCAAGAATACATAAGAATTCAGAGGAATTTCGTAAAAAAAGAATTCGATGAATTCAGAAAATATGATATTTTTAGGAGAATTTCAGGAATTCAGAGAATTTTAGAAATTCAGAGAATGATGGAAATTCAGAGAATGATAGAAATTCAGAGAATGATAGAAATTCAGAGAATTATAGGAATTCAGGAAATCAAAGGAATTCAAGGAATTCAGAGAATACAAGGCATTTAGAATATTCAAGGAATTCAGGGAATTCCTAGAATTTCAGGGATTTCGTAGAATTTGTGGAATTCTGGAAGTTCAGGATATTCGAGGAATTCAGTATGTTCAGGAAATTGAAGAAATTTAAGGAATTTAGGAGGATATACAGAATTCCAAGCATTTCAAACTAATGCAAGGAACTTAGAGCAATTCAAAGGAATGAAAGAATTCAGGGATTTCAGAGAATGAATGCAAAGAAATTAGAATTAAGAGAATTTGGGGAATTCCGACAATTCAGGAAATTGAAGGAATTACGAAGAATACTAAGATTTCAAGGAAGTTAAAAGAATGCTAGAGAATCCGAAAGAGTCTTTAACCAATTTAAACCTAAAAGTCTTCGCAATTTTTTTTTAATTTGCAAATTTTGGATACTGGTCCTCATTAGCCGTGAAAAATTTAGTGAACAAATCTCGTGGAAGAATTCTGTAAAATAAAAACATGTCCTACGTAGATTTTGAAATGTCATCCACAAAGTACGTTTAGGCCTTCATAGAACGACAGATGTTTATTCTACAAAATTCTTCCATAAGATTTTATTACTTACTTTTAACAAAACTCTACATTATTCGGTAGTTTCATTTTAAAAAAACCCGTGAGTGCTAATACAGTTAGGCTGAAATTGGTTGAAGCTCACCGTGCTTTTTTTTCAAACTAGATAGCTTTCGTAAAAGACAAATAAAATCCAAATACCTTAAAGCCTGTAGGACACCAATCAACAAACTGGATTGTCCGTTTGGTCTTGATCGTTGCAATCGAGGCATTGACATCCTTAGGAACAACATCCCCTCGATACAACATACAACAAGCCATGTACTTTCCACGTCGGGGGTCACACTTGACCATCTGATTAGCTGGTTCAAAACAAGCATTCGTGAGTTCAGCCACAGTCAGCTGTTCATGATAAGCCTTTTCAGCCGAAATCACTGGAGCGTACGTAGCCAGTGGAAAATGTATCCTGGGATATGGTACCAAGTTGGTTTGGAACTCTGTTAAATCCACATTCAAGGCACCATCAAACCTGTAAGTATGTACAAGAAGACAATGATAGTGAAATTCTGGTATAATCCAAGAGGTCATCTATTCCTTCACAGCATGAGATATCGACGGGGTATCCCATTTATCTCACATGGTATGCTACAGAGCAGAAATTTTGAAATCCTTGGAATGTCCCAAGGACATCTCAGAATATCCTGAAGAGTACCTCTATAGATAGGACTAGAAGACCCAAGTGATCCACAGGACATGTGAGCATAGAGTGAGGGATCGAAAAGGACCCAAGTATTCCGAAGTGAATGTTAGTAAGGAGTAAGGGATCGAAAAAGACCCAAGTGTTCCAAAGTAAATGTGAGTATGGAGTGAGGGATCTGAGAAGACCCAAGTGTTTGAAAGATGAAAGAGTGTTCGCGGAAGATCTTTATCCAAGTGACATCCTACATCAGCTATTTGTGTCACGTCGGTAATCCTATTGTGATGTACGAAGAACTCTTAGCTCTCCGTACAGGGGGGAGGTTATTACCGACGGGCGGACTCATCTACCAGTGTCCCGAACCTGTTGTTGTTATTGCCGAAGTGTGACTGTGAGCAGGTCTAAGAATGTATGCAAAATAAGATGATACTTAAGAGGAGATTGATTTGGGTCTTCGAAGTGCGCAGTAGTGTGATAGTTGAGGGGCGGCCGACAGGGGTGATTCGGTCGTATGGTGGCCTAACGTTGTTGACGTAGATTGTCAACGTTCTTGTTTTCTGAGCTGATTGCAGCATTGCTTGTTTGGTATGTATGGAGTCCAAAGGGATCCCAATCTCCAAAGAATTCCCTGGAGGAGGATTTGTGCCTCTGGAGAAAGGACGGAACCGAAATCCCGAAGTGTTCCGCTGGAGGAGGGACGGCACCGAAGTCCCGAAGTGTGCCTCTGGAGGTGAGACGGGACCAGGGGTCTCGAAGTCTGCCTCTAGAGGTGTGACGAGTTTTGAGGTCCCGAGGTGTATCTATATGACTAAATAAGGGGTGAAGGAGATCGGGATCAGAGGCGACCTAGTAATCCTAGGAAAAGGACTGGAAGATGTTTGTGAGAGTGAACGAATAAAGGACAATATAATATTATGAAAACTCAAAGTGGTCTACAATTTTTGCACCCCACCTCTGTTCGAGTTTTTGACAGTGGAACCGTCCCGGTTCGTAACACTGAGGATGTCTCATTAATGTCCCAATTTTATATGCCAAGGATATCATCAACATATCCTAATTCTACAATATGGTATATTCCTGGAAATTGGAAAATTTGGGGACATTTTTCAGGATATTCCATGTCCTGCCGAGATATTCTAGGGATATGCCAAAGATATTTTGTTGTGAGGTTTGTTTGTAAAAATTTATCATCAGGAATAAGGTCTGTATTCGAGTGGAAAATTGGCTAATTTCAATACTTTTTGTTCTCAATAAATATGAATATGAACCTTAAGGAAGCAGTGATCGAAGATACAATTTGGCCTATCAATCTATTAAGATTGGTGTAGGTTGGTCTCTCGATGTCCAAATTTCGTCTGCAGATGTCGTAGATGGCCTCGTTGTCTACCATGAACGCAGCGTCGGAATGTTCCAAGGTCGTGTGGGTCGTCAGGAGGGAATTGTAGGGTTCGACAATTGCAGTGCAGATTTGAGGCGATGGGTAGATGGCGAACTCCAATTTAGATTTTTTACCATAGTCGACTGAGAGGCGTTCCATCAAGAGGCTCGTGAATCCGGAACCAGTACCACCACCGAAAGCATGGAATATTAGGAATCCTTGAAGGCCTGTGCATTGGTCTGCTAATTTTCGAATTCGGTCTAGAACTAAATCAACGATTTCCTTGCCAACGGTGTAGTGGCCCCGGGCGTAATTGTTCGCTGCGTCTTCTTTTCCGGTGATCAACTGTTCCGGATGGAACAACTGTCTGTAGGTTCCTGTCCTCACCTCATCTGAAATGATAATTTTGGGTTTAAAGATCATCTGGTTCGAGATGTTGGATAGACTTCCTTATCAATTGAAGGGCCATTCAACTAAGAGCTTGTAGTTGCGTGAAATTGGGTATTTAAACAGAAAGTGAAGTAGGATACCAAGAGTACATGTGGTTCTAATAAATCTCATTGAATTTCAATAAATTCCACTAAATTCTGATGAAGCAAACTGATTTATAATTAATTGCACTAAATTCTAATGCATCCCACTAAATCCTAAGTAGTCCCACTGAATTATAATGGATCAGACGGGATTCCAATCAATTCTACTGATTTATAATAAATTCGCCAGCGCCTTTGACCAAGCTACTAGGCGCGTCCTTGGGTTCTGAATGGAGGGGCCCTGTACTGAGGGTTCCTGCTGAATACGGTTACAAAACGAAATAAGCAGTCGCGGAAAATGGTCCAGGGGTTGTCCCGCAGGAAAAATCCCCAAGCCAAGGCGTTCACAACCATGCTGAAGGCTGCATGACACCAGGGTGTGGTGGTACTTACGGTGTCTCTAGGATACCAGGTTGCCTCCTAGAGTACCCAGATCAAACATGAATCTCGAAAACAGAATTAGAAGACAGAAGAAGTGGGAGCTATTAGCCAGCAGATCGATCCAAACCAGAAGATCGAGGAAGACGTTTTAACAAACGTCCTGCTTAACTCAGGCACTACAATCGTGAGGCAAGGCTTGTGGAACTAGGTGCGGAAGAAGAGAAGCAGAGTGAAGGTCTTTTGCAAGAAATACAGAAATTTGCAGAATTTCCAAACGGTTTGAAGGACATGCTGGACGAACAAGACAGGGCTAATCTCTCTAGAGAAAAATGGAAGAGTGTAAGGGACCTAGATGTTCAAAACTGCACTAGTACTGATCAGTCAGAACAAACCTGAAACCAAGAGGAAAAGTACCCGAAACCCCAAACTAAGACCTGAGGAAACTGGCGGATTGAAATCAAATAACAACCAGCCGAAGGAAGATTAGGGGGAGTGGAACCAGGTTGTGACACGTTTGACGAGACCACCCAGTGGGTTGGTCATCCTAAGGACGTCCATGTCAGTCCAATTGATTTCCTAAAGACGTCTCATGTCTAAAAGACGTCTTTAAGATAGAGAGACGTCTTGTGACATCAATTGGAACAACATGGACGTCTTAGGAACGTCTTTACGAAGTCGTCAGGATGACAATGTCTTTTTGCCCACTGGTCACGCAATGAACCAGAGAGCGAAAAACAACCCCAGGAACGAGATGAGCCCAAGAAAGCTGTCCAGCCGATCCGACCAATTACCAAGATAGTTCGACCTGAGACAGTACTCATTAGGCCAGCTGAGGGTAAGAAGTACGCGGACGTTCTCAGGAACATTCGAAAGAAGGTAAAACCGGAAGAGATGGACATTAAAATCAAAGATATCAGAGAGAATAAGTTGGGTGGTCTACTCGTAAAGCTTGGTGTGATGGCGGAAAATAAAACCAGGATCGAATCAGCACTCTAGAAAGCAATAAGGGAGATATGTCATGTTCGTCAATTCCAATCGATTCCACTGAATTCTAGTAAATCCGACTGAATTCTAATAAATTCCAGTGAATTTAAAATTAATTCTACTCAACTCCACTGATGAATCAAATTGACTTATAATTAATCGCATCGAATTCTAATGCAACACACTAAATTCTGAGAAGCCGCACTGAATTCTAACGAATTCTACTCAATTTCAAGAAACTCCACTAAATTCTGATAAATCCCACTGAATTTAATCTCAATTCCAATGAATGCCACTAAATTTTAATGATTCACACTAAATTCTAATAAATCCCACCAAAATTCTAATTAATGTTACTGAATTATAATGAATTTTATCGAATAACACTGAATTACAATAAATGTCCCAAAATTCTAAAAAGTTCTACTAAACTACCATGAATTCCACTACATTCTAATAGTCCACTGAATTAAAAATTAATTCTACTGGTTGATTGCTAATTAATAAAACTGATTTCTGTAATAAATCAAAATGAATTCTGATAAATTCTACTGAATTTCAAGAAATTGTACTGAATTCTAATCAATCCCAATGAATTCTAATAAATCCCACTGAATTTCAAATTGATTCTACTGGTTGATTACTAATTAATAAAACTGATTTCTGTGATAAACCAAAATGAATTCTGATAAATTCTACTGAATTTCAAGAAATTCCACCAAATTTCACGAAATTCCACTGAATTTCAAGAAATTCTACTGAACTGTAATAAATCCCACTGAATTCTAATAAATCCCACTGAATTATAATAAAACCCACTAAATTTCCAATTAGTTCTACTGGTTGATTACTAATTAATAAAACTGATTTCTATAATAAATCAAAATGAATTCTGAAAAATTCTACTGAATTTCAAGAAATTCTACTGAACTCTAATGAATCCCACTGAATTCTAATAAATCCCACTGAATTTCAAATTGATTCTACTGGTTGATTACTAATTAATAAAACTGATTTCTGTGATTTTTTCAGATATGCGCTTTTCATAGCAAGGAGTTATGTTTTGAATACAAGTTAAATTAGAAGGAATCTGTATTATCGTCGGAGTTGGTAACGATCAATCATATGTAGATAACTTTCACGAACTTTGAAACTAGAAATCAATAATATCGGTCTAAAGTAACTCCTTAAATAACAGAAATTCTTATGTCGGAAGACGTGAGGTTCGATTCCTACCGGAGCGAAGGAGAACGATCTTTTTACAGAAATTAAAAATTTTTTATTTATAAATTTTCAAACTTTATCCAGTCTGAAATGACGTTAAACCGATATTGTTGATTTCCAGTTTCATAGCTCGTGAAAATTATCTACGTATGACCGATCGTTGCCAACTCCAATGATAATACAGATTTCTTCTAATTAAACAATGTTGTTATTTTGTTTATTAGGTTATTATTTGTCGAATATTAAATATTAAATAGTGTCTATAACTGGTCTATCCGTTTTGGAGAAACAAAAAAAATCTGCCAAGGCACGGAATTGAACCCAGAACGCCACTATACATAAGTGGAACGTTAACTCATTAGGCCACCGAGACTGTGGCAGATCATTTCCTGTTTCTCCTATATCATATGGAATATAAATTTAAACAATGACATTATTTTGTTGATCTCTTTTCCCCTTTCTATAGAAATAATAGACCAGTAATCGACATTATATATTATTTAATATTTAAAAAAAAGTAAAACTTTAGATATGAAGAAAAAATCTGAATGACTTTATTTGGATTTGATTCAATAACATTTCATTCAAAAATGGTCTTCACACCAATGTGTACTAAATCTCACCTGTATTAGTCATCTTTTTTGGTCAAAAATTCAACTACTTGATTGTAAAACGAAATTATTAATTAAGAATATTTTTTGTTGAAAATTCACCCACTTGGTTGAAAATGTATATCTTTTGGTTGAGAATTTAACTATTTAATTGAATCTTCAAGACTTTTGCTGAAAATGTGACTATTTTATATTTGGCTGGAAATTTATGTTTTTATTAAAAATTGATCTTTTGTAGATAAAAATGTAACTAAATGGTTAAACGCTCGTCCTTTTTTAATAGAAAATTAATCTTCTTGGTTAAAATTTTTTTTTTTTTTTTTCTTAAAAAAACTGTTTGGTTGAAAATGGACCTTTTTGTTGAAAATTCATATTTTCCAGTTGAAAACCCAAATATTTTGTAGAAAATTCGTCTTTCTGGCTTGAGAATTCCACAGTTTGGTAGAAAGTTAAACTTTTTAGTTGAAAACTAACTTTTTTCTTGAAAAGTAAATTATTTTGCAGAAAACTTGTCTTTTTGGCTTGAAACTTTGAATAATTAGTTGAATTAAAAATCTTTTGTTGAAAATTCATTTTTTATTTCAAAGATCCCTCTTTTTTAATTTTAGTTTTTTGTTGAAAAATAATTTTTTCAGCTGAAAATGTGCATATTACATATTTAGTTAAAAATTGATGTTTTTAATTTAAAATTGATATTTTCTAATTGAAAATTTAACTATTTGGTTTAAAAATCCTCTTCTTTGGTAGAAAATTTAACTTCTTGGTTAAAAATTAAATCTTTTTAGTTGAAAATGCGACTGTTTGGTTAAAAATTCACTTTTTTGTTGAAAATTCAAATTTTCGATTGAAAATCCAACTGTTTGTAACAAATTTGTCTTTTTGGCTTGACAATTTAACTATTTAGTTAATTTTCCAACCCTTTTGAATTTTTTTTTACTAAGATTAACCACTTAAGCTTTAATTTCTAGTCTAGAATTAATTTTTTAAACTGAAAATGTGACTATTCCACATTTGGTTGGAAATTGATCTTTTGCAGTAAAAATTTCACTATTTGGTTGACAATTCGTCTTTTTTTGTAGAAAATTAATTTTCTTGGTTCAAAATTAATTCTTTTTAGTTAACAATTTAAATGTTTGGTAGAAAATTAAACTATTTTGTAGAAAATATGTTTTTTTGGCTTAAATATTTAACTAGTCAGTTAAATGAACACTTTGTTTGAAAATTTATTTTTTATTTAGAAGATTTATGACTTTAGTTTTTATTCTTTTTTTTGTAGATAATCAATTTTTTGATCTAAAAATGTGACAACTACATATTAAAAATTCATTATTTTTAGTGAAAAATGCAACTGTTAGGTTGGAAATTACTTTTTTTGTTGAAAATTGACATTTTCGACTCGAAAATCCAACTATTTTGTAGACATTTTTTTATTTTTGGCTTGAAAATTTAACAATTTGGTACAAAATTAAACTATATAGTTGAAAATTATCTTTCCTGTAAAAAATTCATATTTTTGGTTGAAAATTGACCTAATTGGTAAAAAATTCATCTACTTAATTGAAAATTCACGTATTCTGCTAAAAAGTCGTCTTTTTAAGCAGAAGTTTTTGATATTTTTTGTTAACAATTTATTTTTCTGGCTGAGGATTCAACTATTGTGTTATAATTTTTTTTTGAGAATCAACATTTAAACTGAAAGTTTGACGGTTCCATTGTTAGTTGAAAACTTATATTTTTTCGTTAAAAATTCAATTATTTGGTTAAAAATTCATTTTTCTTGATTAAAAATTAGTTTTCTTGTTGAAAATGAATCATTTCCGGTTTATTAGTGAACTGTTTTCCAAAATTTTCGACTCTTTTTTGTGAAAAATAGGTATATTTCTCTGAGAATTCAACTATTTTGTTGAAAATTCTTATTTTTTCGTTGAATTCAACTGGCTGAAATTTCATTTTTATTTTGGTTAAAAAATAATTTTTAGACGGAAAACTCAACAATTCCATTCTTGGTTAAAAACATATTTTTTTCAGTTATAAATTCAACTATTTGGTTGAACATTCAGATATTTTATTGAAAATTCTTCTGCCGTTAGAAAATCGATCTTTTTGGTTTAAAATTCATCAAAAAATTTCATTTTCCACCCAAAAAGACGACTTTTTAACAAACTATATGAATTTTCTACAAACAGTTGAATTTCCAACCAAAAAGTTGAATTTTCAACAAACAAGATTAATTTTCTACCCAAAAAAGACTTTTTAACAAAATACATGACATTTTAACCATGGACATTATCCATGCTTTTAACAGTATACAGGATAAAGTTTTAAACAAAAAAGAAATAGTTAAATTTTCCGATAAAAACTCTGATAACAAAAATAACCTTAAACCAAATAAAAAAAAAAAAAAAAACAATTTTCAACAAGACTGTTAAATTTTCAACCAAAAAGATGAATTTACGACGAAGAAGATTAATGTTCTATCAAAAAAGACGAATTTCAAACTTATCCAATATAAAGGATAAAGTTTTAACCAAATGTGTAATAGTCACATTTTCAGATAAAAAATATAATTTTCGAACAAAACAAAAAATGAATTTTCAACCTAAAAATATGACTTTTTAATACAAAATTTAATTTTCTATCAAATTCTTGAATTTTCAAACCAAAATGATGACTTTTCTACAAAACAAAGAATTTTGGACATAAAGGTTGATTTAAAAGCAAATAGTTGAATTTTCAACTATAATTTTGAATCCTCAATGGAAAAATTATTTTTTTTTTTTACAAAGTAATTCACTTTTAAGTAAAATAATCGTCATTTCTACCAAAAAAGAAGAATTCTCAACGAAGCATTTAACAGTTGATACTTCAAACCAACAATTGCATTTTTAACCAAAAGGGATACATTTTCAACCAAAAAAATTAACTTTCTACCAAGAAAGACAAATTTTCAACCAAATACATGAATTTTTAACTGAAAAAGATAAGTTTTCGCAAAAGTGAAATACTTAAATTTTCGATTGATAAAATGAATTATCAACAAAGAAAAAATTATTTTTCAACAAAATAGTTTATTTTTCAACCAAAAAGATTCATTTAGAAGAACATTGTCGAATCTTTAATTTAATAAATGAAATTTTAACCAAGAAAAAAATGCATTTTTAACAAAATAGTTTATTTCTCAACCAAAACGATTCATTTTTAACCAAGAAGATTGATGTTCTACCAAAGAAGACAATTTTCAACAAAATAAATGAATTTTCAACAAAATAAACAAATTTTCAACAAAATAGTTTATTTAGCAACGAAGAAGATTCATTTTGAAGAACATTGTCGAATTTTTAATTGATTAAATGAATTTTTAACAATAAAAAGAGAAGATTCCACAGTAAATAAAATAGTTAAATTTTCGACTAAAAAAATTAATATTTAAATCGGAAAAAAATACATGTTTAACAAAAACGGTTATTTTTGAACCAAAAGCCTTCATTTTTTATCACAAAGATGAATTTTTTTCAAGAAAATTGTTGAATTTTCAACTTGAAAAGATAAGTTTTCACGAAAAACAGAATAAATTTTGCATTAAAAAAATTAATTTTCAGTCAAGAAAAAATTCATTTCAAACCAAAAAGATGCATTTTCAACCAGGAAGATGAATTTTCAACTAAAAAAATGAATTTTCAACAGAAAGGGTTATTTTTCAACCAAAAACCTTCATTTTTTATTACAAAGACAAATTTTTTAGCAAAAGGAAGATTTTTCAAGAAAATTGTTGAATTTCCAACTTAGAAAGATAAGTTTTCACCAAAAATAGAATAAATTTTCCATTGAAAAAATTAATTTCCAGCCAAGAAAAAATTAATTTTATACCAAAAAGATGAAATTTCAACCAAGAAGATGAATTTTCAAGAAAATTGTTGAACTTTCAATTTAAAAAGATAAGTTTTCACCAAAGACAGAATAAATTTTGCATAAAAAAATTAATTTTCAGACAAGAAAAAATTAATTTCAAACCAAAAAGATGAATTTTCAACTAAGAAGAAAAATTTTCAACTAAAAAAATGATTTTTTAACGAAACCGGTTATTTTTTAACCAAACACCTTTATTTTTTATTACAAAGATTAAATTTTTACCGAAAGGAAGAAATTAAAAGAAAATTGTTGAATTTTCAACTTTAAAAGATAAATTTTTACCAAAAACATAATAAATTTTGCATTAAAAAAATTAATTTTCAGCCAAGAAAAAATTAATTTCAAACCAAGAAGATGAATTTTAAATCAAGAAGATGAATTTTCAACTAAAATAATGAATTTTCAACAAAAAAGGTAATTTTTTAACAAAAACCTTTATTTTTTATCACAAAGATTAATTTTTTACCAAAAGGAAAAATTTTCAAAAAAATGGTTGAATTTTTAACTTAAAAAGATAAGTTTTAACCAAAAACAGAATAAATTTTGCATTCAAAAAATTAATTTTCAGCCAAGAAAAAATTAATTTTAAACGAAAAAGATGCATTATCAACCAAGAAGATGAATTTTCAACTAAAAAAATGAATTTTTAACAAAAAAGGTTATTTTTTAACCAAAAATCTTCATTTTTTATCACAAAGATTAATTTTTTACCAAAAGGAAGAACTTTCGAGAAAATGGTTGAATTTTCAACTTAAAAAGATAAGTTTTCACCAAAAACAGAATAAATTTTCCATTAAAAAAATGAATTTTCAGCCAAGAAAGAATTAATTTTCAACCAAGAAGATTACATTTCTACCTAGATAGACGAATTTTCAACAAAATACATGAATTTTTAACTGAAAAAGATAAGTTTTCACAAAAAATGAAATAGTTAAATTTTCGATTAAGCAAATGAATTTTCAACCCAGAGAAAATTAATTTTCAACAAAATAGTTTATTTTTTAACCGAAAAGATTAATTTTTAAACAAATTGCCCAATTTTTAACAAAATAAATGAATTTTCAATTCAAAAAGATAAGTTACAAAAAAAATTAGATACTAAAATTTTCGATGAAAAAAAATGAATTTTCAACCAAGAAAAAATGAATTTTCAACAAAATAGTTTAGTTTTCAACCAAAAAAATTCATTTTGAAGAACATTGTCGAATCTTTAATTGAATAAATGAATTTTTAACCAAGAAAAAAAATGAATTTTCAACAAAATAGACGAATTTTCGACAAAATATTTTATTTTGTACCGAAAAAGATTCATTTTGAAGAACATTGTCGAATTTTTTATTAAATAAATACATTTTCTACCATAAAAAGATAAGATTCCACAGTAAATAAAATAGTTAAATTTTCGAATAAAATTCTATTTTTAAATGAGAAAAAATTGAATTTTCAACAAAAAGGATTATTTGTTAATCAAAAACATTCATTTCTGATCACAAAGATTAATTTTTTACCAAAAGGATGAATTTTCAAGAAAATTGTTGAATTTTCAATTTAAAAAGATAAGTTTTCACCAAAAACAGAATAAATTTTCCATTAAAAAATGAATTTTCAGTCAAGAAAAAATTAGTTTCAAGCCAACAAGATGAATTTTCAACTACAAAAATGAATGTTTGACAAAGTATTTGAATTTTTGATAACAAAAATAAATTTTTAACAATATAGTTGTATTTTCAAGAAATAATTAAATTTTCAACCAAATAATACGTTTAACTAAACGAGATAAACTTTTTCAGTAGAAAGTGATAAAATTACTAATTTAAGTCATACACAATGCTACTGATTAAATTAGTAAAATTTCTACTAATTCGGATTTAGAGAGATATATCCTGAATTGGATCCAAATCCCATTTCGTCACGAAAATTCCCGTGATTAGTTGACGTGGACTCTACCATAATAGTTTCAGAATGTTCCAGGCATCAATAAAAAATATTTTTTTATAGGGCGTAAATTGTAATCAGTCCCG
Source organism: Andricus grossulariae (assembly GCA_011634705.1). NCBI lineage: Eukaryota > Metazoa > Arthropoda > Insecta > Hymenoptera > Cynipidae > Andricus > Andricus grossulariae. The sequence goes on from JAABKJ010007545.1 coordinate 192,663,777, forward strand.
TGAATATGTGTGGCAGATATCGTATCATCGTCTCCTTATCATAAGGCTGGAAGCACGCCTTGGCTTTCTAGCGTTTATCCACTGAAATTCAAACTTATCTGGAAAACATTATTCTCCTCAACTTTTTTTTTCTGTTCACAATTCGCATTTCCTTCAAGAAACTTCCGCTTTTTTAATAAAAAAATTCAGCTATTTTTGGTTAAGAGCTAATTCTTTAAAAATTAAAACTGTAATTTGATGATTGTGAATTCTCTTTTGTTAAAGCTCTTTGGGCTTTAACGAACACATTTTTATCACGTATCTCATGCTTCGTGCTCGATTTTTTCCAAAATTCAAACTTTTCTATATTATGTTTAACACTTTTATATCAAATGCATATTACATTTATTTATGTACTTCGGCCTGGGATTCTTTATTCAGATATTGCAAAATGAAGTTCAAATTTTTACCTTAAAAAATGTATAATTTCAAGAAATTTATATTATTACGATTCATAATATGCATTGGTATTGAAACAAACATATTTTCATTGTCTTGTTTTTATAACTAAAAAAAGTGCGCATCTTATAAAAAAACAATTTTGTTATGATAAATTTTATTGCAACTTGTGTCGTTTTTCCATAAATTTTATTTGTTTATTTGCAATATTATTTTTTACGATTTGAACCAAAAATGCGAATCCTAGCGTAAAAATTTTCTAAGAAAAATGTTATAACAAAAGTTTTGTCGTTTTTCCAAAAAGTTGATTTAAAAAATTTTGAATTTATTTTTATAAAAAAATGTATGACAAATTTGTAGATCTTAATTGGGTGCACAATTTCTGTTGATTTATCTTTTTTCACATCTTGAATAGTTTAACTGCAAAATGGAATTTTTTATTTTTCATTATTTTTTGTGCGATCAACAATTAGCAATTTAAAGTATCTGAAAGTTGTTTCACATTTATTTATTATTATTATTATTGCTTGAGAATTCAACTACCTGGTTGGAAGTTTAATTAAATCGGTAAAAAAAAGATTTTTTTTTTATTTATTTGATTAATTTTTTTAGGTTGCAAATTGAACTATTTTGTTCAAAATTCTTTGAAAAAAATAAAAACTAATTTTTTAACTAAAAATTTAATTATTCCATTTTTGGTAAAAAATTAGTCTTCTCGGTTAAAAATTCAACTATTGTGGCTACAAATTCAACTATGTGGTTGAAATTCATCTTTTTGGTATGAAACTAATCTTCTTGGTTGAAAAGCCATCTTTTTGGTTGAAAATTTATTTAGTATGATAAAAAGTCATCAATTTTGTTGAAAAGTCATATTTTTTGCTTGACAATTTAACTGTTTGGTTAAAAATTCCTGCTTTTTGTTGAAAACTTGTTTTTTGTTGTTGTTGGAAATCTAATATTTTTAATTAAAAAATTTAATATTTAGTTGATCATTTAATTATTATGCTGAAAAATCATCGTTTTTGGATGCAAAGTTAACAGTTTGGTTAAAAATACGTCTTTTTGGTATAAAACTAATTTTCTTAGTAGAAAAGCTATGTCGTTGGTTGAAAATTTATTTATTTTGATGAAAATTCATGAATTTTGTTGAAAAGACACTTTTGAGATGGAAAATTCAACTATTTGGTAGAAAATTCGTTTTTCTAGTATAAAAAAAATCGATTTAGTTGAAAAGCTAGTTTTTGGTTAAAAATTTATTTATTTCAATGAAAATTCATCAATTTTGTGGAAAAGCAATCTTTTCTGGTTAAAAATTGAACTGTTTATTTGAAAATTCATTGTTTTTGTTGAAAGCTCTTTTTTTCTTGGTAAAAAAGTAATCTTTTAAGTTGATAATTATATGATTTAATAGTTCATTTCATTAATTTGGTGAAAAGTGATCTTTTTTGGTTGAAAATTTAACTGTTTGGTTGAAAATTTAAGCGTTTTGTTTAAAATTCGTTTTTTTGTTGTACAATACTAATTTTTCTAAATGAAAATTTTAATATTTAGTTAATCATTTAATTATTTTGTTCAAAAATTTATGTTTTTTTTTGTTGAAAATTTAACTGTATAGCTGAAATTTTATTCATTTTGATGGGAATTTATCTATTAGGTTAAAAAGTCATCTTCTTTGGTTGAAAATGTAACTGTTTGAAAATTTGTCTTTTTGGTATAAAAGTAACCTTCTTGGTTGAAAATGTTTTTAGTTGAAAATTTATTTATTTTGATGAAAATTCATCAATTTTGTTGAAAAGTCAATCTTTTTTGGTTGAAAATTTAACTGTTTGGTTGAAAACAGAAGAGTGAACGCCTTTTCAAGTCTCGAAGCCCCTTTTCCAAGTCTTCCGATAAAAAATACGAGTGTTAGTGACTGGTCACAGAAGAGTGAACCCCTTTTCCAAGTCTCTATTTAAAAAATACGCGTGTTAGTGACTGATCACAGAAGAGTGAACCCCTTTTCCAAGCCTTTATTAAAATAATACGCGTGTTAGTGACTGGTCACAGAAGAGTGAACCCCCTTTCAAGTCTCGAAACCCCTTTTCCAAGCCTTCCGATAAAAAAATACGAGTGTTAATGACTGTTCACAGAAGAGTGAACCCCTTTTTCAAGTCTCTAAACCCTTTTGCAAGTCTCGAACCCCTTTTCCAAGACTCCTTAAAAAAAATACGAGTGTTAGTGACTAGTCACAGAAGAGTTAACCCCTTTTCCAAGTCTCCCTTAAAAAAATTAGAGTGTCAGTGACTGCTAACAGAAGAGTGAACCCATTTTCCAAGTTTCTAAACGCCTTTGAAATCTCGAACCCCTTTTCCAAGTCTCCCTTAAAAAAATTAGAGAGTTAGTGACTGGTCACAGAAGAGTGACCCCTTTTCCAAGTCTTCTTTTAAAAAATACGAGTGTTAGTGACTGGCCGCAGAAGAGTGAACCCTTTTTCCAAGGCTTTCTTCGAAGAATACGAGTGTTAGTGACTGGTCACAGAAAAGTGAACCCCTTTTCCAAGTCTCGAACTCCTTTTCCAAGTCTCCCTCAAAAAAATTAGAGTGTTAGTGACTGGTAACAGAAGAGTGAACCCCTTTTCCAAGTTTGTAAACCCTTTTCCAAGTCTCGAACCCCTTTTCCAAGTCTCCCTCTAAAAAATTAGAGAGTTAGTGACTGGTCACAGAAGAGCGAACCCCTTTTCCAAGTCTTCCTTTGAAAAATACGAGTGTTAGTGACAGTTCACAGAAAAGTGAACCCCTTTTGCATGTCTCGAAGCCCTTTCCAAGCCTCTTTTAAAAAAACGAGTGTTAGTGAATGGTAACAGAAGAGTGAACCCCTTTTCCAAGTTTGTAAACCCTTTTCCAAGTCTCAAACCCCTTTTCCAAGTCTCCCTTTGAAAAATTAGAGAGTTAGTGGCTGGTCAGAGAAGAGCGAACCCCTTTTCCAAGTCTTGCTTTGAAAAATACGAGTGTTAGTGACTGGTCACAGAAAATTGAACCCCTTTTCCATGTCTCGAAGCCCTTTCCAAGTCTCTTTTAAAAAAACGAGTGTTAGTGACTGGTAACAGAAGAGTGAACCCCCTTTTCAAGTTAGTAAACCCTTTTACAAGTCTCGAACCCCTTTTCCAAGTCTTCCTTTGAAAAATTAGAGAGTTAGAAACTGGTCACAGAAGAGCGAACCCCTTTTCCAAGTCTTGCTTTGAAAAATACGAGTGTAAGTGACTGATTACAGAAAAGTGAACCCCTTTTCCATGTCTCGAAACCCTTTCCAAGTCTCCCTTAAAAAAATTTGAGAGTTAGTGACTGGTCACAGAAGATTGAACCCCTTTTCCAAGTTTCTAAACCCTTTTCCAAGTCTCGAACCCCTTTTCCAAGTCTCCCTTAAAAAAATTAGAGTGTTAGTGACTGGTCACAGAAGAGTGAACCCCTTTTCCATGTCTCGAACCCCTTTCCAAGTCTCCCCTAAAAAAATTAGAGAGCTAGTGACTGGTAACTGAAGAGTGAACCCCTTTTCCAAGTTTCTAAACCATTTCCCAAGTCTCGAACCCATTTTCCAAGTCTCCCTTAAAAAAATTAGAGAGATAGTGACTGGTCACAGAAGAGTGAACCCCTTTTCCAAGTCCTCCTTTGAAAAATATGAGTGTTAGTGACTGGTAACAGAAGAGTGAACCCCTTTTCCAAGTCTCGAATCCCTTTTCCAAGTCTCCCTTAAAAAATGAGAGAGTTAGTGACTGGTCACAGAAGAGTGAACCCCTTTTCCAAGTCTTCCTTTGAAAAATACGAGCGTTATTGACTGGTCACAGAAAAGTGAACCCCTTTTCCATGTCTTGAACCCCTTTCCAAGTCTCCCCTAAAAAAATTAGAGAGTTAGTGACTTGTCACAGAAGATTGAACCCCTTTTCCAAGTCTTCATTTAAAAAATACGAGTGTTAGTGACTGGTCACAGAAGAGTGAACCCATTTTCAAGTCTCGAAACCCCTTTTCCAAGTCTTCCGATAAAAAATACGAGTGTTAGTGACTGGTAACAAAAGAGTGAACCCCTTTTCCAAGTTTCTAAACCCTTTTCCAAGTCTCGACCCCCTTTTCCAAGTCTCCCTTCAAAAAATACGAGTGTTAGTGACTGGTGACAGAAGAGTCGAATTTTAACTGGTTGGTTGAGAAATTTGTCTTTTTAGTATAAGACTAATATTCTTGGTTGAAAAGCCACACTTTTAGTTGAAAATTGATTTATTTTGATGGAAATTCATCTGTTTTTTTGAAAAGTCAACTTCTTTGGTTGAAAATATAACTGTTTGAAAATTCGTCTTTTTTGTATAAAAGTAATCCTTTTGTTTGAAAAGGCATGTTTTTGGTCGAAAATTTATTTATTTTGATAAAAATTCATCAGTTTGTTGAAAAGTCAATCTTCTTTAGTTTTAAATTCAAGATCGAAAAGAAATCTATTTTATCATGAATAATTTCATGCAAAATAAGCATGAAAAAGATTCACAATTAGAAAAACAAAATTCCAAACTACCTCACTTGTCGGCTCATTAGAGGCTAAAATAACCTAGTTGAAAATTTAAATGTTTGGTTGAATATTCAAGCGTATTGATGAAAATTCGTTTTTTTTTCTTTGTACAATACTAATCTTTTTAATTGAAAATTTAACTATTTGGTTGATCATTTAATTATTTTGTTGAAAAATTCATTTTTTGTTTGTTTGAACATGTAACTGGTTGGTTCAAAATTCATTTACTGATTTTGATGAAAACTCGTCAGTTTTGTTCAAAAGTCATGTTTTTTTGGTTGGGCATTTATCTTTTTGGCTGAACATGTTATCAATTAGTTGAACATTAATCCTTCGTTGGAAAAAAACTCTGTTGTTGAAAGTTTATCTTTTTTGTTCCAAATTTATTCGGTTTCAATGAAAAAGTCGACTATTATATTTCTGTTTTAGAATTCATATTTTTTGGTTGAACACAAAACTCTTTTGTTGCAAATGCAATATATTTTGACTGGAAATCTAAGAAATATGGAACCTGCATTAATTTTATTGAAAAGAATAAATAATTAAAGATGTGTTGAATATTGTTTATAGGAACCTTGGTGGAAGACAAACAAAAATTACCTCGTCTTTCCAAAAATAAATCTCGAAATATGTGTCAAAAGCAAACAATGTAAATACATACTTTCAATAACACAATTGGCAACAATTAGCAATTTAAAGGATCTGAAAGTTGTTACAAACTTATTTAGAACGAGGTCATATGTTTCAGAACACATTCAATTTTCATGCGAGAATTTGCCTCTGGATTAAGGTTTATTCAAGCCTAGCTGGTACTTCCGGCATACAAAGCAGATTATGTTTTCGTAAAAGTGACCGCTTTTAAAAGCGTAAGTGTAAATATCAGTTCACTGAACCACATACGTCTTATACAAACGAGCGGATATATTGTTTGTTCACGTTTACCGATACATTATCGTTTTTTCTTGTTTTTTTTAGGGCAAGAATTCGGTTGGAAAATATTTTATATTTCTTAGTGAATTTACGTGACTTTACACTTTACCTGACCCACGGTTGTTCAACTTTACATGAAAATGAATACACATTTCAGAGGCCAAGACTAACTGATTGTGAAATGAAAAGGAATGGAAAAATTGCGCAATATGGAAAAAATGGAAACAGATTTTTCAAGAAAATAGATGAATTTTCATCGAAATAGATAAATTTTCAACTAAAAACATAGCTTTTCAACCAAAAAATATGTATTTTTCCAAAAAATAATTAAATGATCAACCAAATAATAAAATTTTCAATTAAAAAGATTAGTATTGTGCCAAAAAAAAAACAACGAATTTTCATCAAAACGCTGAATGAATAAATTTTCAAAAAAAAAGTGGCTTTTCAACCAATAGGGTTAATTTTATACCAAAAAAGACGATTTTCCAAACAGTTACATTTTCAATCAAAGAAGATGACTTTTTAACAAAATAAATGGATTTCCATCAAAATAAATGAATTTCCAACTAAAAACATAGCTTTTCAACCAATAAGATTTCTTTCATACCAAAAAGACGAATTTTCAATCAGTTAAATTTTCGACCAAAAAAGATGACTTTTCAACAGAATTGATGAATTTTCATCAAAATAAATGAAAGAATTTTTAACAAAACGCATGCATTTTTTAACCAAATAGTTGAATTTTTTACCAAAAAGATGAATTTTCAATAAAATATTTGAATTATCAACTAAATAACAAAAAATTCCAACCAAAAAGATTAGTTTTCTAAAAAAAAAAAAATTCAACAAAGTGCATGAATTTTCAACCACACTGTTAAATTTTCAACCAAAAAAGATGACTTTTTAACAAAATATTCAAATGATTAACTAAATAATAATTTCCAATCAGAAAAATTAGTTTTAAAAAACCCCATTGTCAACAAAATGTATGATTTTTCAACCGAACTGACAAATTTTCAACCAAGAAAGATGACAAAACAAAATTGATGAATTTTCAAAAAAATAAATAAATTTGTAACCAAAAAAATGGCTTTTCAACGAAGAAGATTAGCTTTGTACCAAACAGACGAATTTTCATCCAAAAAACATTAATTTTTCAAAGAAAATAATTAAATGATCAACTAAATAATAAAATTTTCAATTAGAAAAATTAGTATTGTACCAAAAAAAAACAACTAATTTTCAACCAAAAACATGGCTTTTCAACCAAGGAGATTACTTTTATATATATAAAAAAACGAATTTTCAATAAAAATAGATGAGTTTTCAACAAAATAGGTGAATTTCCATCAAATCAATAAATTTTCAACTAAAAACATGCCTTTTCAACTAAAAATATTAGTCTTATACTAAAAAGACGAATTTTTGAAACCAAAAAGACGATTTTTCATCCAAAAAACATGAATTTGTCAACAAAATAAATAAATGATCAACTAAATAATAAAATTTTCAATTATCAAAATTAGTATTATACCAAAAAAAAAAAATGAATTTTCAACCAAACAGTTAAATTAAAAAAAATGACTTTTCAACAATATTGATTAATTTTCATCTAAATAAATTTTTAACCAAAAACATGGCTTTTCAACCAAGAAGATTACTTTTATATAAAAAAGCGAATTTTCAAACATTTACATTTTCGAAAAAAATAGATGAGTTTTCAACAAAATAGGTAAATTTCCATCAAATAAATTTTCAACTAAAAGCATGGCTTTTCCATTAATTTGAAGAGAATATTTAAAAAGATAAAAAAAATGGTTTGAATGATAAACAAAAATTGAACAATCATTAATTTGGAAAAAATGGAGTTAGTTTAAGAGATATTGACAAGTTTTGAGAAGATCCAAACTTGATTTCAAACCGGAAATGATTTCGAAAAATTAAAACTAAATTTAGATTTTTGAAGATTCCGAAATAAAATTTTGAAGCTTTTTAAGGATCTTTAAAGGTTTGAAGAAGATGAAAAAAATTTGCTTAGTATGCTGGGAAAATGATTTTTTACTTACTGGAAAAGATTTCGAAAAATAAAAGACTCAATTTATATTTTTGAAGATTTCGAAATAAAATTTTGAAGCTTTTCAAGGATCTTCAAACGTTTTAAGAAAATTAAAAAAAAAAACGTATTAAGTTTTCTGGGAAAATACTAAAGGATTTTTAATTTTGAAACATTAATTTGAAGAGAATATTTAAAAAGATAAAAAAATGGTTTGAATGATAAATAAAAATTGAACAAGTATTAATTTGGAAAAAATCGAGTTAGTTCAAAATATATGCACAAGTTTTGAGAAGATCCAAACTTAATTTCAAACTGGAACAGATTTCGAAAAATTAAAACTAAATTTAGATTGTTGAAGATTCCGAAATAAAATTTTGAAGCTTTTTAAGAATCTTTAAAGGTTTGAGGAAAATAAAAAAAATTTGCTCAGTATGCTGGAAAAATTATTTTTCACTTACTGGAAAAGATTTCGAAAAATAAAAGACTCAATTTAGATTTGTGAAGATTTCGAAATAAAATTTTGAAGCTTTTTCAGGATTTTTAAATATTTTAAGAAAATAAAAAAACATCTTAAGTTTGTCGGGAAAATTTAAAATGATGTTTTATTTTTGAAAACTTAATTTTAAGAGAATATTTAAAAAGATAAAAAAAATTTTTAAGAATAAATGGCAATTGAACAGTTATCAATTTGGAAAAAATCGAGCTAGTTTAAGAGATATTTTCAAGTTTTAGGAAGATCCAAACTTAATTTCAAACTGGAAATTATTTCGAAAAATAAAAAACTAAATCTAGATTGTTGAAGATTTCGAAATCAAATTTTGAAGCTTTTCAAGGATTTTAAATACTTTAATAAAATAAAATAAAACATCTTAAGTTTGCTAGGGAAATTCAAAAATATTTTAACAATTATTAATTTGCTACAAATCGAGTTAGTTTAAGAGATATTTACAAGTTTGGGGAAGATCCAAACTTAATCTCAATCTGGGAAAGTTTTCGAAAAATTATAACTAAATTTAAATTTTTGAACAATTCGAAATGAAATTTTGAAGCTTTTTAAGGATTGTTAAATATTTTAAGAAAATAAAAAAACATCTTAAGTTTGCCGGGAAAATTTCAAATGATTTTTTATTTAAAAAAATTAATTTTAAGAGAATATTTAAAAAGATACAAAAAATTTTGAAGATTTCGAAATAAACTTTTGAAGCTTTTTAAGGATCTTTAAAGGTTTGAAGAAAATAAAAATAAATTTCTTAGTATGCTGGGAAAATGATTTTTTATTTAAAAAAATTAATTTCAAGAGAATATTTAGAAAGATTAGAAAAAATTGAATGAAAAATAACATTGGAACAATTAATTGTTTGGAAAATATTCGAGTAAGTTTAAAATACATTTCGAAGTTTTGTAAAGATTCGAAAATAATAAAAAACAGGAAAAGATTTCAAAACATTTAAAACACAATGTAGATTTTTGAAGATGTCGAACACAAAATTTATAAGCTTTTGAAGCATTCCCAAAGGTTTTAAATGAATAAAAAGTTAGTATCAAAATTCCTGAAAAAACTAACAATAATTTTTTTGATTAGAAATTAATTTCAAAAACTATTTAGTAAGATTTGCAAATTTTTCAGAAAAGAATCTTGATGATTTTAAGGTAATTTTTTTACTCTTACAGGATTTTCAAAAAATTGTAAGAAAAATTCGAGTTTAAGATAATAAAACTATTAGATTCCTGAAAAATTTTCAAGTGATTTGAAGAACAAAAATTTAGGAGAATGTTGAAAAGGATTTCAAAACAAATTTTAATGCAAAAAATATTGTCTCTAGCTTACCATCGTTTAAAATGATATAATCTTGAAAATCTATAACTTTTTATATTCATTCTTCAATTCACAGCATTGAAAATGATAGTGTGGATTTCTATTTTTTTATATATATTTTAACTGTAAAATGTGTAAAACTTAAAAATTTTCAGTTTAAGGGTTTTTAATTAAGAACTTTTCAATTGAAAAGTTTTTATTTTGTACGCGAAAATTATTGAGCGCTTGAATTAACATTTTTTTAAGATTTAATTTTAAAATTTTCTAATTCAAAAGTATTCCACTTTGACTGTTTCAATATTTGGTTCAGTTTTTATTACTTTAAATGAAAAAAATGTATCTTCAAGAGTTTGAATCTTTCAATTCCAATGACCGTGATCAATTCTTTTGTAATTGTTCAATTTTTATTTCCAGTCAAAAATTTTTTTCCGACCTAGGTTAAGAAATATTGAGAAAAATTCAATGACATAATTTCAAATGACATATATGCTGTCTAATCAATTGCCATATATTTAAAAAGAATAACTTCAAACGTAAGGCTTTTTGTTTTTCTAATAATAATTATTCATTATCGTCTCCTAAATTCCTTCAATGTTCAAAAACATAGAAGCTTATTTAATAGCCATCATGTACACATCCTAATTAAAAATTATCTCATCACAATATTTTCAATATCTGTCATCCTAAGTCGAAAAAGTACAACTTTTTGGCTGCAAAACCTGTACTTTCCTGTAACTTAGGTTCTAACTTATTGTAATTATTTGCAGATTCCTGTGCAAATAGTTTTAGTTTTCTGTACATTTTTGTAAAAATGTTATCATCAGTGATTTTCACGTCCAGCAGCTTTTATGATTATATCTCAATAATATCATAACATATTGTAAACATTTACTGTTATTATATTAAAGTCCTTTAACTACTGTAATAATCTAAATAATGTCACTGATAATTATAAATAAAACTGAATTTGATCGTGCACCCTAAGAAACTCTAAACCATTATAATGCCACCGGCTCTCATAAACCCCAACCATCTGCACCCTGAGGAAGCTGTAAATCTTCAAGACCTGTTTTCACCAATAAGGATCTTCTACACATTCAAAGAAGGATGTCGATGCAGGACCTCACTAATACCACTCTATTGACAACACCTAAATTAGTTTTCCGTCCACTAACACAACTCTATTGCCTGGCTATATTCTAGTTCACCAGGCACTAATATTGACAACTTCTCTGCAGAACGAAAAGGACCAAATTCATACCTAAACCAGCTAGTTCGGAATACCAATTCCGAATTAGCAACCACAAAATGCCACTTCGGAATTACCAATTTACAAAATACGAGTCCGGAATTACCAACTACAAAATATCAGTTCGGAATTACTACTAAGGATTACGTGGAGTGTTTCTACTCAACAAACAACATTTCGTACCGGTAAGTCCAAAAAGGGTTTCACTATCTTTTTCTTGTTACTTGTGAATTCAGAATTAAATAGGTTTCTTTTCTGTTAAGGTGGAGATCAATTGGTTCTCATATAGAAGGAAAAGAAGGCACAGCAGCTCAATTAAAGATTTATTTTCCAAAAGTGTGAACAATAAGTGTAATTTTCGATTTGATGAATCGTCAATAAATATATTTCATCTGGATTCATTCAGCATGTCCTTGTACCATTCAACTAAAAATAGTTAAGTAAATAAAGGGACAATAATAAGGTAATAGGCTTCGTTATCAAATTAGGAATGCAGCTATTCAGCTGCAGGGAACCGCGTCATGACGTTGCGACAGTTCACTCCAAGCGGGAAGCGCTCACGTTTATATAGCGAATCAACACAATGGCAACTTCGCGTCGACCAATAGAGGGTCTTCGATGTCATAATTCAACTAAAGCTGACTTGACTGATCGGATTAATTCGTCCGATTAACTGAGCCTGTCTTTGACCTTGAAAACAGCGCCATCTGACACTTGAATATATATCGCGAAGCAGTATCTCAAAGTTATTAGAGCAATATGAATGAAAAAGGCAGTGAATATCAATTCATTTTGATCAAAATTGGTGGCGATGTCGTAGCTACCTTATAGGCTCTATGATTCGCCAGAAAAAATGAAGAAGAAAAAGTATTGGATAGACAGAGAGAATGATCGTTTCGAAACGAAGTGTGACCTATCATTGGAATACAATCGCATCGTCTCTGTCTATCTCAGCTTGTAGAAAGAGAAGTCCGATCGACTTTAAGCATCTGAGTTCCACTGCAGTGTTTTGAATCTCAAACTGTCAATTATTGATGAGATAATAGTGAAAATTGTGTTTTTCACGGACAATTAATCTAATATTTCTACAAGTAAATGATTTTCTGTTATGCAACTTCTTCGTATGTCTGGCCATGAAACCGCGTTATGCATTATGCCCTATACGCAAAAGTGCGTGCTTCCCACTTGAAGTGTTTTGCGAGGTGTTTTGCTTGTGCATATACACTGTGTTTCTCGTCGAAACTTAACTTCATATTTATAAAAGTAAGCGATTTTCTGCGTAATAGCTTTTTCGTGTGTTTGGTTAGGAAACTGCGTCACATGCATTATATGCGATTACGCAGAAGTGCGTGCTTCCCACATGAAGTGTTTGTTTACTGTTTCGCGTATGCATACCTAGTCATAAAAAATGTGCTTCTGGATGCTACTGTCTTTGAATGGTTTGATAAAGTGAGCAAGAGTACAAAGTAGTTCAACTTTCAACGTAGTAGTTGAATTTTCAAGCCAAAGAGACGAATTCTCAACAAAACAGTGGCATTTTCAACCTGAAAATACTAATTTTCAACAGAAAATGTGATAGTTTATACTTATACCACAAAAGGTTTTAATTTTAAATAAAAAACAGTTGAATATACCCAAAAAAGAAGAATTTTCAACAACAAAATTGATTTTGTACCAAAAAATACGGATTGTAATCCAAATACATATATTTTTTACCAAATAGTTCCACTTTCAACCAAGAAGATTAATCTTCTGCCAGAAAAGATGAATTTTCAACATGATACATAAATTTGCAACCAAATAGTTTAATTACCTAGCAAAAAATTAGAATTTTCAAAAAATTACATAAATCTTCAGCTAAATATTTTGAACAATGCATGTGATGTTTATCCAAAGTTTATTCGATTAATTTTTAAATATTTTGTTTCGTTTCTAAAAATTTTGAACGAAATAGTTGAATTTTCAAGCTAGAAAGGATACATTTTTAACCAAAAATGATGTTGTGTAATTT